>VXAY01001092.1:387304-444923 GCA_013399855.1 Oxyruncus cristatus
AAAAAAAAAAGAAAGAGAGAGAAATATTTTGACATGTATATGACATCAGGAAGATTAAACAAAATTAATGACTTTATTTCTGCAAACTCTTGGATAGCCTGCCAAGAAAAAAAATCTCATCCATATGAGGTGGCATCATCATTATGTTGCTCAGTTTTGGCTCATGATCAATAGAATAATTTTTAGACATAACTGGACTAATGCTTCCACTTACTCTAGATGCTTTTCTACTTAGATTATTCCTGAAAATACCACTAATGGGCTTTTACAAAGATTTATGCAGACATATAATCCTTTCTATGAAGAACATTATTGCCTGTGCAAAAATGTTGTTCACCTCTAGTTAAGGCTAGAAAATTACAAAGTTCATATAATCTTACATTTGGAAAACGCTCAAAGTGTACCACATTTAAAGCTGCATTGTTGTCTTCTATATAACGTAACAGGAAACTGGTAAATTCCTATGAAAAATGTAAATGCTGACTTTAGTTATACCAAATAATACCTTACTACTGTCAGAAATTCTGTGATTGATGGCAGATTATTAATTGGGAATAAGAACACTGAGATTAGGTATTTTGGAAGCTTTGTATTTTCATTAGGAAGTCAACATTTAAATACTATTCCATAGTAATGAATGGCACGGTATTCCTCAGCACTCTGGATTTGGGAGTTAGCACAGGAATGAATAACAGACAAGGGGTGGAGAGCCCCTGTCATCTGAAATGCAACGATGAACATGCATTATTCTCATTCATCTAACACATGAAGTTATAAATTTACATGTTTATGTAATTCGAAGAACACATAAGCTCCATATTGAGATTTGGATCTTGGGCCACCCCAGCAAATTAGAATATTTATTTCACTATGGATTATGGATTAAGTGCCAGCGTAGTCATTGAAAGCTTTTTTGTCCCAGAAAAAAAAGCTATTAACATTTTTAAAGTTATTGAACAGTCAATAAATTTAGATTAAAAGCAGTAAAACAGATCTCCTGTTTAGTTTGGGGAGGACAGAAAAATCTAGCAGAACCATCTGAATTTGAGAAACATCACAGGGAGAGTTTCAAATGTAAAGTTGCATACATCATCATACTATGACCCCTTTGATGATAACAATATCTAGTATGAAAATCTTGGATCAAAGTGTACAAGCATCCTGGCAGCTGTTAGCTGAAACAGAAAAGAACCTTCAGGAAATAATCAGTAGCAGTTGTGATTTATGTTTGCTTTTGGGAAATACTTCTCTTTTTTTATGCTAACATTCAAATGCAGTGAAGAGAGAGATCAGAATAACCATCAGAATACAATATGTCCTGTTTCCAAGACCTCAAAAAGCAACAAACCATTCTCACACATTCTTCAGCACAAGAGAGTTTTAAGTTACTCAGTATGCAGCAGGTTTCATAGTGAGCTGCATGGTATATGTGATTTTATTTAGGGTTGATAACATGGGATTATAGCATGGAAAAAAACACACACCATGTCAGCAGGTTTATCCCTGACATACAGCTGAGCAGAGAAGTGTTCTTGTCTTCCATGGGTTTCACAATTGGTAACAGTGACCAATTTGGCTTTTTGAGACTGTATGGTTGCATACAAATTGAATGAGAGAAATTTTTTATAAGCTTGGAAATACATTTTTTTAAAAATAATATTGACTTCCAATCCTTGATGGTTTTGGTATCTTGCTTCATCTTTTTACAGCTTTGTTCCATGCATTCAGATTTTTGCTGTTTTTCCATCAGGAAAATTCCTGTGGATGCAGGAATTCTCTTTCTTTTCATTTTTCCAAAACCCACTTTCCTTCTTCCTCCCAGAAACCTTCACAAGATGCACCTAGCTGTATTCAACAAATAGGTAGATCTAACTGTGGTATTTAATATTCTGAATGCACTGGTCAGGAGTAATAAAGCTTGAAGAAATCTAAGTATTTTGCCTGACATTTTGTTGCTACATGAGGTATTCTCAATGTAATAATGTGGAGAAATTACACTTGATTGCCTGAGATGGACTTCTGTAGTGCCTTCTTAAACTTCTTTGGCCACAGGTGTCAGTGGGGTTTTGGTTGTGAAAAACTGCTCCTATGTAAGTATTGTGTTTTTGAGGGGAACATATCTACATGGAAACATATATCAGCTAAAAAAGCAAAAAAGGTAACTAAAAATATTCTTGTTTAACAGACTTTCTAATGCTTTTATAAAAAAAAAAAATAAAGCTGAAATGTCCATATTTAGTAAATATTTTTCCAGAGACAGTTCGAAACAGAAATTTTTATGTTTTCTTTTAAAAGGCAGTGGGGTCAAAATACACAGCTGAGAGATATCGCTGCACAGTTGCACTGTAGTTGCAAGGAGAGATCTTGTGAAATAATAACAGAAAGAAGAATTTTTTTTGCCATAGAAATCCATATCACTAAAGTTTCTCATAGTTCTACAGATCAATAACACCTTGGAAGCAGAAGTACTGCAATAGTAAACTAATGAGAAGCTAATTTTATCACATGGAGATCAAATTTTTCAGGAATAATTATAGATTTCCAGGATCATACATTCTTATTGAAGTTTACATATTGAGCCCCAAAGATCTACTGTTTGATTCAAGTTTTTGCAATAAATGAATGCACTGCATGTAATACATTAGGTAATTTTATTCATATCTATATAAATATAATGTAATACATTATGCAAAAATAATGCATTCTTATGGTATCATAGTATCACATATTATGCCATATGCAGTATTATTTTGAAAATGTGCATTATAATCACAGAATCACAGAATAGTTAAGGTTGGAAGAGACCAGTGGAGATCTCTAGTCCAACCTCCCTGCATGCTCCCCTAGATCACGTTACTCAGGATTGTGTATGGACAGCTTCAGAGTTATCTCTAGAGAAGAAGACTACCCAACCTCTCTAGGCAACTTGTTCCAGGGTGCAGTCAACCTCACAGTAAAGTTCTTCCTCATGTTCAGATGGAACTTTCTGTGCATGTATATGTATATCTAGAAATATATACGTAAATTTATATGCATATGTATACATGTAATTTTTTGCATCTTTCCAAGAACATTAGGTAGTGTTTTAGAAATAGATATTTTTACTACTCTTCGAGATGGTCCTTTAGTGAAAAGCAGTATATTATGTATTTGACACACAAGAAAAGAATGTCAGAATGAGGTAAGACACAACATTACATAATTCTGCAGAAATATTAGTTGTGGTCACTATACTCATTAAATATTTTATTTCAAAGTCAGGAACAATTTAAATGCACAATAAAGTGAAGTGTTACATATGGTGATGAAAATAACACACTTAAATTACTTTCTACTTAAAGAATTCTAAGAACTAATAATAGAAAAAAATATAAAAATGACATCCAACCGAAACCCTGAAAATTTAAAATCTATTATCTTACACTTTTTCATCTGCTTATCTTTTAAGCTTGATTAGATATCATATTAACTCTTGCTGAAATAGGTTCCTGACTTGATTACTTTAAGAAATAAAAAACAAACAAACAATAAAGAATAATAAATTGTGGGATTCCATTCCATAGGGAAAAAATATCAAGAAATAATTGAGGACTTAAGAAGAAATTGCCTATACAGATATTGTTATCAGTAATGATATGAGTAGTAAAAATATCTATTTCTAAAACACTACCTAATGTTCTTGGAAAGATGCAAAAAATTACATGTATACATATTGTTATCAGATATGACATGACTTTCAAAATCATCAGAATATTAAAACTCAGCAGGAATACTCATAAAAGCAACACTCAGGACAAAATTGAACACAGTTAACGGATTATATTTATTTATTTGTTTATGTATTTATTTACTTTGGTAACAGATCTTTAAACACAGTACCCTATAATAGTTTAGCTATGTATTTCAAATTACTGTTTGTTTTTTTTTAATTTTCATTATATGTCTATTAGGCAGACATGGAACTCTATTTCACATATATGTAGACGGATGTTGCTTTTGGAAAACTCGGTAAAAGAGTTTGGTGTAATAAACATGTGAAGAAAAGTACAAAGATTAGTGTTTACAGAGCCGTTCTTTTGACTACTCTTTTGTATGAGTCCGAATCATGGGTCATCTACCGCCACCACTTGAGACTCTTAGAACGTTTCCATCAGCGTTGCCTCCGTGCAATCCTAAACATCCACTGGACTGACTATGTGACTAATGCACCTGTCCTTGAACAGGCAGCGGTCACAAGTATTGAGGCCATGCTGCTGAGAACACAGCTGTGTTGGGCAGGGCACGTCTCCAGGGTGGAGGATGACCGCCTCCCCAAGATCCTGCTTTATGGTGAACTCGCCACTGGCTGCCGCAAGAGAGGAGCCCCGAAGAAAAGATACAAGGACTCCCTGAAACTACATCTCAACCTTGGTCATATTGACCACCATAACTGGTCTACTCTGGCCTCCAGTCGGGAGTCATGGAGACACATCATCTATAATGCTGCTGTTTCTTTTGAGAACACACGCAGAATCATTTCTGAGGAGAAAAGACAACGCAGAAAGAACTGAGTCTTGCCAGTACCACCCAAGGAGACTTTCCGCTGTGCCCTTTGCGACCGGACTTATCTATCTCGCATTGGCCTTTTAAGCCATCAACACACTTGTAGCAAGCGTGGGTAGAGTTCTTCTCAAATCTTCGTTCACGAAGCCTAGCCATGATGATGAGACGGATGTTCATTATCAATTTTTATGTCACTAACTGTGCTGGTTTAAAGGTAAACCATCAGGAGATATGACCCCAACTCAACAGAGATTATAAATCGGAATTACAATGTAATAAAAATGATAAAATAAATACAATTATTCAGATGGTTCTAACCCACAAAAACCCAGGTGTATAACCCGGCACCCTGGGGCATGAACAGAATGGTGTTCATTGACCTCCGTGCTGAGCCTCACGTGCTCCCCTCCTCACCTGAGCCCAAGAGTAAAACAAGGGGAGAAACCTGTTGGTGCGAGTGATGGTCACAGTCTGGTCGGGAGTGGTGGTCGCAGTCCAGTTGAGAGCGGTGGTTGCAGTCCTGTTGAGGTTCTGGTCCTCCTGGGGATCCCACGAGTGGTACCAGAAGTACCAAGCCCCCAAGATTATATTCCCTCAGGTTCAGGCAGGAACGACCAGTACCTCCCCCAGGGCGGGGAGTTCCACAATGGGTGATTGTGAGTCATGGGATATTTTTGGAATCCTTGATGGCCCATCAGCAGACATGACCCCTCAGGCTGGGTGTGGAGCTCCTACTGACTCCCTGGAGGGGATTTATCACACCCGAGCCACTGGTGTGAGGACAGGAACATCCTTCTATCTCACAGGCCTCTTAACACCCAGCTGACAGCCTGAGGGGTCAGGTGTGCTCTGGGCAGCTGCTGCAAATGGTCTATTGTTAACAGTTTCTGGGAAATGACATAGAGGGTGTAGAATACACAGTTTGGGTTGCACTCACACAGTGATGAACTGGTCCCGGCTGTTCTAACTAAGTCACTAACATACAAAATATCAAAAAGATAGAATTCAGTGGATCATCTAAACTATAAAACCCATGCCTGCATCCATCTCTGACATGCAAGAACTTAATTGTTTTTGTCATGCTTCATATAAAAGAATAAAGTCTGTGAGCATCCATTACTAGGTTTCAACTTTATTTTAAATGTTGCAATGCATTGGTCAGGTAGGCCAACACAGTAATATTTTGCATTGTATTAATGCATGAATATTTTAAGCCTTTCCCATTATTAACTGTAATATTAAATTACCAAGAATCAATATGACAATCAAGTTTATGCACTGTGCTTAGATTATTAAGGAATAATAAAATATTTAGATATTCTTTATTGTGTTCAATCTGTAAAGTGATTGTTAGGAAATTACACCATCAACTCCGGTTCTACATTTTATATACAACATAAAGGTAAGTTTGAGAAGAACATTATCAGGCTCACATATCTAATACAAGAAGCTCTGAAAATGCAGGATTAGGGCTGATAGAATTAAGATTGGGTTTAGTTCTCGTATTTCTTATTATATAATGAACTTTTTTTCCTACAGGTCTTGTACCTGAGTTAATGAACTAAAAATGACACTTTTTGTATAATGAACAGTTATTCAATATGTTCTTTTTCTCTTGTTCATTGTAGGGTTCTGTATCTTATTTATTGCATACCATACAAATCCTTTCCTCAAGAAAAAAATATCAGTTTTCTCATAGCCATAGGGTTTTCAACACTGTACTATCTAAATTGTTTATAGAATTGTTCATATTGCTATATTTCAGCTATATAGCTATGAGTTCAAGGTACAGGGGATGTTTTTTCAGTATAAGAATATCTAGTCTCATCTCCCCACATAAAAGATCATGTTGTTGGCCTCTGTCTGTCAAAACATATTTGGTTAACATTAAGCTTGATGGCAACAGTGGCTGTAAAGCAGTTTCCCTGTCTGATTAAGACAGTAGATACCTTACGTGGGTGTATTGGGTGTGTAGCCAGATAGCAGAGCGGCTACAAGGGTAACTTCTGTGAGAAGCTGCTAGAAGCTTCCTTCATGGCTGGCATAGCCAGTGCTAGATGGCTCCAAGACAATGCCCCTGGCCAAGGCTGGACCAGTCAGAAGTGGCAGCAACACCTCTGTGACAACATATTTAGGAAGGCAAAAGAAAAAGTTACTGTGCAGATGTAATTGTGGCCAGAGAAGAGAGGAGTAAGTATATGTGAGAGGAAAAACTCTGCAGACACCAAGGTCAGTGGAGAAGGAGGAGGAGGAGGTGCTCCAGGTGCCAGAGCTGAAGTTCCCCTGCAGCCCGTGGTGCAGACCGTGGTGAGGCAGCTGTGTCCCTGCAGCCCATGGAGGACCACGGGAGTGCAGAGAGTTTTCTCTCCCCTGTCCAGTTGCAGGGGGGAGTGATAGAGCAGCTTTGGTGGGTGCCTGGCATCCAGCCAGGGTCAAACCCCTACATCCAGCATGTCTTTCCAAGTGCTCATGAAATCACTGATAATATGACCTTTGTAGCATTTAGTAGGATCTTTAAATTCCACATCAACAGTCCTGTGCTTTGAGCTAATTCCTTCAATGTGAATACATTTGCTCCACCATCTCTTTGTCAATCATTTTATAAATGTTTCAGTTTGGCAGTGAATTAATGTTACATTTTGCATATTCTGTCTCATAAGAATAAACCTGTTTGGCATCTGGAACATTATATGAACAAAAAATTAGAGAAGTTGAAAACAGTGTGAACTGAAAGACATCTTGAGACAGTTTCTAATCTGATGTATTTCTCCGAGCAGATACCCCACCTATCTACCTGCCTGTACTGTTTTATTGCTGTGCAGCATATGAGATAAAGCAAGAACAAGTTGGGCTGGCATTGAATTTGCTTGATTAGAATATTAGCAAGTAGATAGAGCATGTAGGAATGGATTAGATAGCAATTTAAATATAGGAAACAAAGGCAGTGTAAACTAGATTGATAAAAGACTGTGTAATTCTCCGACTTTTTCTGATTTGGTTTATATTTAGAGGCCTGTAGGAAGAAAGTGGTTTTGCCTCATCAGGCCATTAGGTATGACATAGCTAAAAAGTAATACACTAGCTGAGGACATCTACCAGCCTTACAGAAGCACAAAGCCTTTACATGTGGTATGGGTTCTTCTCCTCTCCATTTCAAAAGATAAACCTCAGGAATTCTTCTGACAAAATTAATTTATTAATATTTATCATTTCCAGAACCCTTCAGATTTTTAGATTGTATTAAAATTATATATTAAACTTGCTAGTTTAAAATGCTGATCTAGTTTGTCTGTATTTATAAACAAATTTATCCCATTAAAAATGTAAACCCAAGGTTTTATGATTTTCCAGGGAAAACAAAAAAAAAATCCAAACCCACCTTATTTTAAATCTTTATCCAAATCAAATAGGAACAGTTACAAAATTCTGGTTGGCTTGTCTAAGTGAGTATATGCTTTTAGGGCCACTTTTAGAATACTGTGCATTCATGCTGCTCTCGGTAAAGGGGAAAAAAAAACAAAAAGGAAAGAATCACATAAAAGTTCACATGCGAGGCCCACCTGGGAAACTGCACACATTCACCAGTATGATGATAAGGAAGCTCCAACTTTATTATTAGCCCAGTGTCTTTTATACAGTTATGCACATGATCATTCAATACTTGATTGGTTGCAAAACTGTTCACATGCCTAACACTATATTCTTACTGGATAGGCAGTATATCTTTATTTTAAAATTCTCTTCCTTAACACCTAACTACAACATCTTATTTGTCTCATTCTTGTTATGTTACTGACCTTCAGCTACAGAACTTTCTCAAAACCATCTTGCAGCTGCCTCTTGTTATGTGAACTCCAGTTCCACAACTTTCCCTAGACTGTCAATAACTAGTTCACAAAGATTTCTTACCCAAAACGTTCCCTACAACCACAAACCAAGTTCGTGTTGCCATTTTGAAAAAAAAACGGAAAAGGTTTTAGTTGTATTATGCTGAGTTTGTTATTCAGAGAGAGAATGATGACAAATTTTGTAATTTTTTAGATAAATGGTGCATTTTTTTAGATTCTCAGGTACAAAAGTTAGTGAGAAATTAGCTAAATTCTATTCCATTATAAATCTACAGTATGCAACATTATGTTTACCAGATTGTGGTTTCTGGTATGGAAACCAATATATTAAAAATAAAAAACTAAAAAAAACCAAAATGTGTCATCTGACATTGCACAGAAGATCACACTACAGCCAGCAGTGGCATACAACAGATGTAAAAGACAACAGTGATAGGTGTTTCACCCTCTTGAAAGATCAATACAAAATTTAATTTGAATCACAAGGACTTCACATTTGAATATCAGTTTCCTTATAGATTCTGCAGATTTAAATGGCCTTCACAGAATCAATGAGGTTGGAAAAGACCTCTGAGATCATCGAGTCCAACCCATAACCCAACACCACCATGTAAACTAGATCAAGGTAATAAGTGCCACATCCAGCCTTTCTTAAACACCTCCAGGGACCACCTCCTCTGGTTGCCCATTGCAATGTCTAATCATCCTTTATGTGAAGAAATTCCTCCTAAAGTCCCATCTAAAACTCTCCTGGCACAACTTGAGGCTATGTCATCTCATCCTGTTGCTAGCTACCTGGGAAAAGATACCGACCCCCACCTGGCTCCAATCTCCTTTCAGGTAGTTGTAGAGAGCGATGAGGTCTCCCCTGAGCCTCCTTTTCTCCAGACTAAACAACCCCAGCTCCCTCAGCCTCTCCTCACAGGGCTTGTGCTCGAGTCCCTTCACCAGCCTTATTGCCCTTCTCTGGACACGCTTCAGCATCTCAGCGCCCTTCTTGAAATGAGGGGCCTGGAACTGGACACAGCACTCAGGGTGTGGCCTCACTAGTTTCAAGTACAGGGGGAAGAGTCACTTCCTGGTCCTTCTGGCCACACTATTCCTGATGCAGGCCAGGATGTAATTGGCCTTGTTGGCCACCTGGGCACACTGCTGGCTCATGTTCAGCTGCTGTTGGGCAACACCCCCAGTTCCTTTTCCACTGGGCAGCTTTCCAGCCAATCTGCCCTGAGCCTGTAGTGCTACATGGGGTTATTGTGGCCAAAGTGTAGGACCCGGCACTTCATCTTGTTGAACCACTGGTCTCAACCCTTAAATTATTTGTCATTGCAGATGTATATACATGGAAAAATACACTGTGTAAAGTTACATAGTTAAAGAATTTAATTTAAATTGAAATACACAGAAGTTATATGTGAATCAGGATACAGCAAGAAACAATGAAGTCCGATGTACTAGTATTCAATGTACAGTCATAGAATCATAACGATTGGAAAAGACCTCCAAGATCATCAAGTCCAACCTTTGACTGAATACCACTGCACCAGTCATGTTAGGCTGAAGACTCTTTGCTCTGGAGACAAGATATTACTTCCCCTGAAGTGTTACAGAAATAACACCAAAATTGTTATAAAAGTATTCCCTTTTTACTTATTAATAGATAGATGGCTTCATAGTCAAGACACAATGTGTTCAGTGCAAAATCTGACTTTCAAGTTGAAGTTTAGTGCTATACTAGGGTATAACATTTTATTTTGAATTTCTCCCTGTTGGCTGTTCTCCTCACTGCCCCCATTATTTGCACACAAGATTGCTCCTGGGATGTCTCTGGAGTATCTGAAAGTCTCACTAAGGTGAAAGCCTCTGAGCAGTCCAGTATCGATCTCACCCAGCCATACAGCTGGGCACATCTGTCACCTGCTCCAGGTCCCCAGGTCTCTAGTATGGGAGAAGGCTCATATGGAGCTGCTCTGCATTTAGCACAAGCTCTAGGCACCATAATCTCTCTTATGGGATGTGGCAAGGCGATGTCATTATGAGGGGATGCAAAACATTTGCGCTGGAGTCACCTAACAGATTCAGAGCAGAAAATATTGCTTGTGCATATACAGGCAAGTATTTACCAAGTTAGGTCTATGTGGTCATGGTGTGCTGAAGTTTGGACATGAAGTGGCTGATCTACTTTAAAGGAGGCTGAGCAGGCAGAAGCCATCCTGCTCCCATGACAGAGGGTACAATGACCCTTGAGTACTCTAAAGTAAATTGCAAAGACAGGATAAATATCATGCTTTCTCTCTGCCTTGTCTATAATGGGAGACTAAAGACAAAAATAATGAATCAAATAAGTGCTACAGTTATGTATGTGAAGATAAATGGTAAGAACAGTCTTTCCCCCCCCCATGTAAAATTTATTTAAATGAATATTTTTCTGTCCTTCTGGCTTGTTTTGTTTTTCCTTTTGACTGATTCAAATTTTCTGCTGGGTTTTAAGATAATTTAAAAAATTTCAAATTCTTATGCATCCTAGAACATATTTGAACTTTCTTGTCTCAGCTGTGAAACAGTCAGTCTGTATAACAGTCAATTCATAAAGGAAATATTTTCTGAAGGTCTCTTTGCTCATACTCTTAATCCATGTTTCTACTGTGTGTTTCCTACTGTGTTCAGGGAATGGCTCTTTCAGAATTCTTTGCGAGGAAGAAAAACTCCATTGCCAGTTTTTCTTAAACAGAGCAACCTTAAGTTTCCTTTGCTAACCACTCAGGTCAAAGGGCACATCTACCTCCTAACTAAAAACTTTATTATTTTTTTCTCTTCCTCTCTCTCTTTTTGATACTTCTAAGAAAGTTCATGTGACAGTTCTGGCAGTGTGAAGTGTCAGGCTGGAAAAGTTATGAACTTGCTCCCTGGTGAAATCAAAAAAACAAGCTTCAGCTCTGTGAATTCTTGTATTTTCCAGTTTTAGAAAGCATTCAACCCTTACCTTGAGTTCTTTTGCTTTCCTATTCTAGTGTTCTATGCTGTTGTCACTTGAAAGGACACTTCAGTGTGTTCAGGGCTTAAAATTTAACGTATGTTTAAAACTGTTGCAATCCTGCAGGAAATGGTCACCATATGCACACTACTTTAAGTGACAAAAAAAAAAAAAAAGTCTAGAAACATAACACAAAAGAGATTCTGTAAAGAATTAAATGCTGTTTGTATGTGATTTTTGAGACTGTGTGAATTTTCTCAAGAAGATTAATACTGAACATATTCTCCCATTTGCCCTTCACCATAGCTGAATGTAACCTTACCAGCTCTGACCGCGATCATCAACGCTTCGGGAACGTCCCTTGTTTGTAGGGTGAAACAAAGAGAGTTTCCCCACTGAATCCTGGCTCTGGATGACCCCTATCCCATGGAGCTGGACCACCACTGCCACAGCCCTGGGGCTGTGGGCAGTGGCTTCCTTTTTCTGACTGAAATATTGAGGATTTGCTGCCCACCATCACACCTCTGTGATCTTTCATGTTTATGAAGAAGAATCTTTGATCACCTAACATAACAGGATTCATTTCATATTGTTTCATCTTCATAGATGGAAAGTAACATGGATACTAGTAAAATAAATGTTATATATAAATGTTTTGGAGTGGGCTGGATATCATGTAGCTATATATATATATAGAATACGTATTTAAATCTGAGCTAGTCACTCAGATTAGTCACTTTTTGCCTGAACACTGCAGAAAAATAGGAACTCCCCCCAAACAAAACTCATCTGTAAATAGCCAACAGCCTATCTCTATGTCAACTAACAGAGATCTGTTCTAAAGACAAGTGAATCATTATTCCTCATCAGTATCATTTTGTCTATTTTAAAACCCATATTTTTTTATGTTATAATGTAAAGTGTAACCTAAAGAGATCGTGGAGAAAAAAACTCCAGACCAATTTATTATATAAGATAAAAAGAGCAGGTTGTTTAATCAGGCCCTCAGGCACGGGGAAATACACACGATGTGCGCTCACCCAGACAATGTTTCTACAGTTTTACAATATGATCCATCCAATCCCAGATTTTCCACCCCCCAGTTCTGCCCAGTTCTGCTCCCTGACACGCCCCTTCAGGAACTGGGTCTGGTGTCTTTGGGTCCCCTTTCTCCTCATCTTCATCTTCTTCACAGCACGTACAGTCCTTGAAGCTCCTCCAAAGTTCTGGGCTTGAAGGTTGCTTTTGGCTGTCGAGATATCTTGTTGTTCAGGCCTAGGGTGCAATGTTCTTAAACAGAGGTGTTTTTCCACAATTCTACCTTGAAAAGAAGTCTAAACATGCTAAAAGAATTTAGAGGGATTTGATATAAAATGGGGTAATTGGGTTGGGTATGTGTAAACTGCTGTGCTAAAGGGTGGCATATCATACAGCTACAGTAAAATCTACATTTACTACATAGCTATTTCTAAAATCTACAAAAGCTAAAAAATCCAAAAAGTCAAAAGGAATGTTTTTCAGTTTGTTTTGCTCAATTTCCCTGTTCCCTACTAGCAGGCTTCAAAGGAGAAGTCAAACTCACACACTACAGAAAGCTGTCAGGAATTACACTTTTGGCATGTACTGGAACTTGTCTGTTTTGTGAGCAGTCCAGAGGTACATAAATTAGATGCCCTTGTCTCTTTCAGCAGTATTTCGCTGCTGAATAATTCTGCTTATTGTATGAGAATATACCATTCTAAAAGAGGAGTAACATAGTAGAGAACAAATTGGAACTTTCCAAAAGAATGGAAAGTTTTTAAGAAAACTAATGGAAATATCGTGGTAGTAATGTCTGTTAACTTTGTTCCTTACCTTTGTTTTTAAAATTAAGGGACGTGTCAAAAGATGGGACACAAAACAATTTCTTTTATGGCTTATATTATACCTTTTAAAATATATTATCCTGGCAATATAACCATTGATTTTGGTGTTATTTTTTGTATCAAACTACATTCAGTTTTGGTATAGTTTTGCTGTGCTATTGAACAACATTGTTGTTCCTTCATTGACACCTGAAAGCCTGCAGAGTCTGTATTTGTTAAATGAAAAATGAATAAAACATCCTGATAGTGAGAGGATATTTATTTTTTTTTATTAAGTCTTGAAATGCACTGAGTATTCAAATAATAAGAACTTGTTTTCATTCAAATTAAATTTCTTCAGAGATTTTAAGATTTGACCTTCAAGTCCACTGGAAGTTCAACAAATTATTTACTCTGCAGTCCTATTTGAAACAAATTATTCCACTTCATCTCACAAGTAACAGGGAAGAGCAGATGGACCAGCTTTGGGATGACTGAGGTGTCAGTGAACTGAAAGGTAATTAAGGAAATGCACTGGTTAAACAAGTCTGTGAAAGTCAGAATGCATTCTATCATGAAGTAAAAGGTCAAATTATTTTCTATTTGATAAATATATGCTATTAAATGCCTAATATTCACAGAAGGTAAGTTATAACATTCTTATTTCTTTTTCTTTTGATTTTATGCAGTAATCATTGAAAGACTGAATAACGAATTCACCTCCAGTGTAAGTTCCATATAGTACAGTACAGATGACCAAAATATCAAAAGAAGTATCTCATTTTCTTCACAGCACAATTTTTTCCTTCATATCTACTACTATCTGTAGATGGCTAGTGACTGAAGGTCCAAGTATCTACCCTGCAGCACAGATTATGTTAATTAGAGGTTCCTGTGCCAGACTTGAATGTTGATTTCAGTTTTAAAGGTGTTTCTTCAGTTGCATGGTTAATGTCACATCTTTGCTGACATAAATGCAAATTCTACCGACATCCAAGGTTTGCTCCCTCCAGTGTGCTTGGAATGGGTTGCACTCAACTCACCAAAAGTGAATATTCTAACTGAAACTGGTAAATTAGTCTTGGTCTGTAATCAGTGGGAGGCCACCACTTGCAAAGAGTAATTTTCCCAGCTATTGGATGTTCTGTCCTCTGTCTCTGCTCTGCTGACCTCCAGCTGTTTTCTTCCACGGACCACTCTCAGCTCTCTGGGGCAAAGGGGCTTTCTGGGTACACCAGGTCTTTCATCTCTGAGAACTTCACTGTAATAATTCACCTCTATTATAGCACATGTTTTCCAATTGATTATCAATCTGGACATGCTTTTTTAATTTGTCAGTATCGCTTTATCCATATACACACAAATAGTAGCAATTAGTATCAAAGTGTATGTTTATTTCATACTTTATATCTTTAAAGATCATATGCACACATTACTGGTTCTGTGTATCTTCCTACTTAAAATAGTAGGTGGTGTTTGAGTGAGGTATTTGAGTACACATTAACAGTTTTTTGATGGGCTAAAGACATCTTGCTTCTTAGTCTATTTTCTGTCAGATTGTCAATCACACTCGTAGGTTCTTCGTTATATCACTTGCAAACTTCCATTAATTAGATTTTGTCTTTTTCCAGCTTTCATATCACTGCTTTAGCTTACACTTATCTCTTCCTGCCAGCTACAGAGGGAGCTGGATGACTGCTTCGAACTAAATACTTAGCTTCTAAGCAGCTAAACTTGGAAGAATATACTTCACACTCCTAATGCTTTCAATTCCCAGAGAAGGAAGTCTTGCGTTTTAGAAAAGAGGGAGCCTCCATCTTCTGAATATAAGGCCAAGTTAAAGACTCAAAAGCTGAACTACTCAGTCACCAAATGTTTTTGACAGCATTGATTAGTGAAATACAGATTCAAAGAGATTCTTTGTGCATGAAAGAGAGTACTCTTTCAACCAAGCCTGTCTTTGAAACTGATAGAAAATTTCAACACACCTATTGTGAGCAGACATACTCTGCAATTTATTTTGCAATCAGAAAGGCTTCCCTTTTACCAAAGTCACTGAAACTTTATGAAGCCGTTGTTAGTTTAAACACATATTTATCTATATACATATACTTCAGGGAAAGGAGAGAGTTTTAAACACAAGACTCTGTTATCAGGATATTAGCTCATACTCTTGGTTATGCTAGAGGATTAATTGTATCCTCTACAAAGGTCAATGTAGCAGGCAAAGATTGTGAAGAAACTGCTTTAGAGATGGCTATCTCTTGGATAAATTAACTGGTGCTTTGTCTTGATTACAGTTTATTCTATATTCCAAAGAAGCTTAAGTAGGTGAATACCATAGCCAATAAATACAGATTATTCAGCTTTTATTGAAAACTGATTTTCTCCACAAGGGAAATCTATGGTCGACTTGTTCCTTAAACACAATGAAAATGTTTCACTTCACAGTGCAGACAAATGGGGCCTAGGTCTGGTGCTTCATCAAGCTGGACAACTAATGCAATGAAATAACTCATACTTCTAAAGCACTGATTATGCTTTCCCCCTTTTAGTTTAAATAAATTAGTGGATTATTCTTACTTCATTGTTTTTTTTTTGTTCTTGACTTTAAAGACAGCATGCATAGAATAATGCTCTTCTAAATCCTAAATGAGATATAACTAAAGCCAGAAGGAGGAGGGAATTCATCTCTAAAAGGAATTAACTATGTTTTCTTGTTCAAATCCTTTAGCACAATGATGACAGGTTATGATTATGTGCAAAAACATATATTTCAAGGAAGTTGAGTGAAGAATCTATTCCATGTTTGTGAAATTTTTGCATGGAGTAGCCCTTATACTACATGTGGGGGGTTGGTGTATGGGAGGGTGGGAGGTTGTTTTGTTTTGGGTTGTGGTTTTTTTTGTTCTGTAGAACTTTTTCTTGTCAAATTCAAGATATTCTCAACCACCAAGATTGGTCACAGTGTACTATTGCCACTTACTATTGTTATCATTATTGCTAAGGATTAAAGATGAGGAAAGAAAATGAACTATAGCCTTTTCCAGAATGCTGCTAGTAAGGAAAAAAAACAGCAATCATAGATGAACACAGGGTGATTGTAAAGTCAAACTCTAAGCATGTCATTGTGGCTATTAGACAAGAAATGGGCTGTATATGTGACTGGGCAAAAGGAAGATAGCATGTCTTCCCAAGCAGCAGGACAGAAATGAACACAAAACCAATTCTGACAGATAGAGGAAAACAAACTATTCTCTGCTACTGCATGTCTGATTGATATTGAGGAAGAGTAGAACAGTAATACTGCTCCTTTTTTGCTCAATTTATGGCTTCATAAGGCAATGGTGCAACTGGGTTAGCAAGCCATACACTTCCAAAAGGTCTATTAGCTTTTAGTCATGATGTAATTGAGGTCATTAATATCAAAACACTTAAAAAAGAAATCCATCTTGGATTATGGCATTATTAATAAAGAATATAAAGAATATGGTTTCAAATTCTCTTACAAAACAAAAAGCAGAGCTCAATGAACCAGCTCCTAAAAATATTTTTCATTGACAATCTCAAAGAAAAAGGTTTTTATTATTACTGTAAGGGTCATTTCAAAATATCAAAGAAAAGTGTATGTATCAGAAAGGATGTATTTCAGAGTATAGGATTTAGAACTTTAAACTATGTTAAGAAATCCAGTAATAAAAATCAATCAGTTCTACTTCAAATCCATGACATCAGTGAGGCAAGTAATGAATACAGATTGATGTCTTGGTATGCCTTCAGAAAAAAAATATCTATGTCTATGGAGGAGGAAGCCTGAGTCAAAATTCTTCGAAAACATTGAGTTTACCTCTTAGAAAACAGGGAGGTAAAGGGTATGACATCAAAAGCAAGATGAAAATATTTAAAAAATAGTTGAAAGCTGAGGAACCTGAATAACCATGAAAGAATAACAAATTACTGCCGTGTAGCAAAAAAAAAAAAAAAAGAGAAATACAAACAAAAAAACCTCCTGAAGACCAATCAAAACATTTTTAAAAAAATAACCAAAACTATAATGTATTAGTAAAACCTTTAAATATTCATTTACTCCAGAGAAGGCTTAGTTTTCTAGAGAAAATTTTGCTATAGTCTGATTAAATTAATTATGTTGCATGAATTTAAGAAAATTTAAAAAAAATTTTTGGTGATATTCTCAGCCAGAATTGGTTGGGAAAGAGGACACTGAAAAAAACTTGAAAACTTCATGTTTCTCATATAAAAGATAGGTATTACATCTTCATGTGATCTTATCAAGAGAAACCACATAACAAAGCAATGTTAATTAAAAAAAAAACAGAGTATCAGCAATTTTCTAGTTATTGGCTGACCATATTTCCAAGTGTTTCCCAGTCATTTGAGTTAACTCAAATGGGTAAAGGACTCAGATCAACTGGTGTTCATCTAGCTGTTGGTTTACTTTGGTTTTGTTCCTGTGTCTTTTTGAAATTCTAAGGTAATATCTATAAATACTGTAGAAAACAGATCAGTGCTACCTGAACTGGCTAGCTGAGTCTTACTTATGTTTGTTATTCTTTTGACCTCAGAACTATGACTCTGTTATAACTGTACTTCAATAAGAGAAATAAAAATTATTTTCTACAGGATGAAAATGGTAGTGAGTTTAAGTGCCTTTCTCTAGAACCATTATAGAAGTGGGCTCCACCTTCTTTTCTACTGATTATTTTGAATGAATGCCAAATGTGCTCTTAAAGTGTTCTGTTAGACTGTGTTACTCTGAGGTCTTACTTGTATGAAAGAGGCACATACATAGCTTTACGTTGCAGTAGACCTGAAGCAAGGACATATATTAGTCCCTACATTTCCATATGAAAAGTGTCTAAAAATGCATGTACTAAGTATTAGAAATTTAAAAAATATTTCAGCAAGGAAGATACTTGGTGTGATAGGGTACTTAGATAGTCCAGCAGTGTTGTGAAGAAGACACCTTCTTCACAATAGAAGATTGTTGCCATGTTGATGTGAGTGACTAATGAAAGTGGGTTAAGCTACCTTTGGATGTTTTTCTCTCCTTTTTCAGGAAAAGGAGGTTAAATTAAGAAAACATGCCTAACACACTGAGGGTTAAATGAGATTAATTCAATTCCTGTTACTGTTTTACTGTGCAGATCTGCTGAGTGTTGTGGGTGTGGTGAGATCTGGACTACAGAAACAAACTGATGCCAAAGTTTCCTTTTGGGATATAGCGTAGTAACACTCCTCTCTTCCTGGCTGACCTAGGTGGCGAGTTTTCCATGCTGGTCTAATATGTGATCAGACCAAAAGTCCCTGATATCATGGCACAACAAAGCAATGTGGAGGCTCAAAATCAGTAAGCAGGCACTCCCCTTCTATGCAGATGTAGTCACCGAGGCAAATGAAGCCATTCTGCTTTACAGCTTTCTTAGGATGCTGATATTGCTTTCCGTGCTCTGCTCATGTGTTGTTCACTCTCTCTGGTGGTAAACGCATTCAGTGTCTGTAATGTACAGACTAAACAGAAGATGCCTAGGAGGTTAGGTAAAAATTTAAATCAGCAGCCAAAGGTATGTGTGGCTAGTAAACATTATCTGTCAGTAATTTTTACTCTTTTTTCTTATGTTCAGAGCTGTGATACCTTTGTAACAGATACACTTGGCAGGAACAATCTTTTATAATACTCTGAAAGAAGACATAAGTAAAGTAACCAAAACCACATCCATTATTAATAATTGGTGTTCATTCATCCTTGGCAAGTATTGATTATAGGCTTAAATGACAGTTCTTTGCAATATTGATTTGGATGCTTTTGACACTTAATGGAAGTTGGTCACATTTCTTTAAAATTAAGTAGTCATTAAGTTTCAGGGATTCCCTATACCTGTTTTTGTGGGGTAGACTGTAAGTCCTTGAGGAAATGTCAAAAATGTGTTAAACATTGCAAACAGGATAGGACAACAAATAGTCACAAAAACTTTCAACAGGTTCTGACATTCTTTTTGTTGTATGTTGGGAAAGATGATTTACTGAAGAGTTAGCTTTTCAAAAAAAAAAAAAAAGGAAAGGAAATTAAAGGAATGAAGGAAAGGGGGAACATTAGTTTTTACTTAGAAGGAAAGGCATTGTGCCAATAGGTTTTTGCTCTTTATTCTGCTGCTTTATGCCATTGTCAAGCAGTTCTGAACCCTTGGCTGAAAGATGCAGTTACAAACGGATGTAAAGACTGGGAAAACACATAGCTGGATGAAACACTTAGGTACATTAGGTTACATTACTGGAGAGCAGTGCATGATTGAAAATGAATTGCAGGTTTTGGAGATGATTCCATTTCCATTAAATGTGTGAAATAGAAGTGGAAATTTCAGTTGCCATTAAGCAGTTCTTCAAGAAGCTTTTTTTTTTTTGGTGCTAGTTTCAATAGCTGAGCTTTCTTTAAGAATGACCTCGACTTACACCTCTAAGATAATATTAAAAAATGTCAATGAAATCTCAGTGTTGACTAATCTTTAGTATTGACTTGAAACTTGTTAGTAGCAAAATTACTGTTGCTGAATGTAATTTGACTTGATGGTTTATTTGCAACAGAATTTCTTTTTAGAAGGTATCTAAAAAGCTTGGAATAACATACACACAAATATTTGAATTATTAAAATAACAAGTGAAACCAACTGAAGTGCTTTTGCAGTCATAATAATCATTTAATCCTTCTGTACTAGGTCAAATGAGGTTTTCAAAAGGAATTTTGGCTGAAAGTATACACCTTTTGTACTACTTAATGTATGCTGATGAAGTCGTACCTAAAGCTGTACAAACACTTCTTTTTATTTAAAAGATCACAGAGAGAAAAGTGAAATAATAACTTAAAAAATATATCTCATAAAAGGGACAAAAAAATATGACCTTACCACACCTGTCTAAATGTAGAAAGGAAACATGGTGAGAGGAGATGCAATCACCATCTTCTATTTTTCAGCTATGTAGTCCAGCCTTTTGTTGTACAGAGTTTGCCCTAGTCTTTTAATCTTTAGCTGTGATTTTAATAACTACATGAAAGTTTTCACCAAATGTGAGGGAGCAAATAATTGAAAATATGAGAAGCCAGCACACTGAAAATTGGGTTGGATAAACAGTAAGGGGTGATAGCTTTGGACATATAAGAAAATGTTTCTCTTCAGTTAACTGCATAAAAATATTTGAAGGGTTAAGCTGTTCTTATTCCGTGATCTTTGCCAATACAAGGCCTATGTAACTTTCTAATATACTTGCAAAATTATAAGAGACAAAAATATATTGCACTGATTTTGCATCCATGAATAAACTGCCATACTTGTACTGCAGGGTACCTGCAAATGGTATACAAGTCAGATGTGTTTTTTTATAATACATGTGATTATATGATACTAAGTACTTCCTGCATACTTTGATCACATTGTTTTGCCAGATACGGATTATGAAAACAGGAACTTCTTTTGTTTCATAAGATTCTCTGACTTTAAAAATAGAAAATGTTAACCCCATGCTTGAGAATTTCCCTGAGAAGCCTGGTATGACAGGCAAAAGTCAAACCCAGCAAAATTAAAATATTCTAATCAAACTTCATCTAAAAGAAATCTAATCTGACAAACAACTTTATTTTAGAATTATTAGTGCTTCAGCTTTATAAAATGCTTTTAACTATGGCTCTAAATTGTATATATCCACTAAATACTATTGATGTTGAATGCAAGAAAATTTCCACAAGTCTGCTCATAAGTCTAAGAGACCTTTTCTTCCTCTCCCAGACTTTCATAGAACAGCATCCTAGCTACCATGTGATGCAGTCAACTTGAACACCGAATAAAACATTTTACCAGAAAAGTGACATTTGAGACCACACTAGTTTTGCTGAGGGCTTGTCTATAAGTAGGCCAGAATTGGGTGGAGGTTTTTCTGTTAATAAAAGCCTATTACTAAAATCTCTAATATGAGAGGAAGTGACATTTTTTGTGGTTTATTTTCTATACTAATATAACAAGTAGGTCAAGGTGATTAAGATTCTTCACACAAAAAGTATCTCTTAAAGAGCAGAGCTGTTTTTCTTGTTCTTTTCATGACTACACTTGAAACATGTACAAAGGGATGCAGAAGGTCAAGGAACTGAGAGTCTGGTCCCCCCCAGAGTTTAATGGCTGATCACTTCTATCTGTTTCATTTTCTTAGTGGCTGGATGACAGAGGTTTTTAATAAAACAGGATTAACAAAGGTTTACACAACAGAACTGTTCTTTCTTTTCTAACACCTATGTTCTGTAAGACTTAAAACTTATCCAGCAGTAACTATGTGTGCATTATTGGCTTCTATTAAATCAGGAGCCAGATTCACAGTCTAGTTAAAAAAAAACTTGACTATTAAAAATATTTCAATTTTAAATTAATTTGGAGGATTCATTTTTGTCATACAGTGCTTCTGAAAGGCTAATTGCTTTATGAAAGTACCCATACTTACTAGATAAATTTCCTGAAAAGGCTGGATTAATTTATTTCTTGCCTTAATTCATTAGTTTATTTTAGAAATAATAATTGCACCTAATTTGTACATGAAGTTAAAGCATTTTGTACACAAGGATGTGGTTGCTGTAAGAGAAATCATCAGAGAAATCTTCAAAATGAAGTGGCTGGGGAGTCATAATAAGTAGTAATAGTTCCCAGACCTCCGAGCCTTGCTGTTTACCTCTAACCACTTCTTTTCTCTTTAAAATAATTATATCATAAGTTAATGGGTTAGATATTAAAAAACTGCATTACTCATTGTTTTCAACAACAAAAAAAAAGGAATATTTCAATAAAGAATTCTACTGCCTAAGTTATATTTTTCCCCTTTTTTTCATACTCAACATTTCTTTCTCAGTAAGTCCTAGTATGTAGAACAATATTATCTTACTGCTATTTGTGATTACAGTGAAATATCTGAGCTAGAATAAAGTCTTTTGGTCTCAGTTGACAATGGAAAACATCATGGTGATAAATGTATACATTAGGAAAACAAGAAAGATTCAAAATAATTTAGTTAGTAAGCAAGATGGGAAACAGCACTAACAGTGAGAAGGAGAGGAACAGTTGACAATCACAGAATATCCGGAGTTGGAAGGGACCCACAAGGATCAAGTCCAACTCCTGGCCCTGCACAGGATAGCCTCGGGAATCATATCACGTGTCTGAGAGCATTATCCAAAGGTTTCTTGAACTCACTCAGGCTTGGTGCCGTGACCACTTCCCTGGGGAGCCTGTTCCAGTACCTGACCACCCTGGGGGTGAATAATCTCTTCCTAATATCAAACGTAAACCTTTCCTGCTGGTAACAGAATGAAGAGATCAGCACCTGCCCTTTCTCTTTCCTTCATGAGGAAGCTGTAGACTGTGATGAGGTCTCCCCTCAGTGTCCTCTTCTCCTCTTCTCCAGGCTGAACAAACCAAGAGACTTCAGCCACTCCTTATATAGCTTCCTCTCAAGGCCTCTCACCATCTTCATGGCCTTCTTTGGGTGTTCTTTAGTAGCTTTATATCCTTCTTGTAGTGCCCAAAGCTGCACTCAGGACTCAAGGTTAGGTTGCACCAGTGCAGAGCAGAGTAGGACAATCCCCTCCCTCCACTGGCTGGTGATGCTTTGCCTGATGCCCCCCAGGACAGAGTTGCCCTTCCTGGCTGCCTGGGCACTGCTGACTCATATTCAACTTGCCATCAACCAGGACCTGCAGGTCCCTTTCCATGGCGCTGCTCTCCAGCTTCTAGTTTCCCAGTCTGTCTGTACATACAGGGTTGCCCTGTCCCAGGTGCAGAATCTGGAACTTGCCACTGTTAAATTTCATATGGTTTGTGACTGCTAAACCCTCTTATTTGTCTTATACTCTCTGCGGGGCCTCCCTGTGTTCAAGGGAATCAACAACTCCTCCAAATTTACTGTCATCAGCAAATTAACTTTATATACCTTAGAGTCCTGCATCCAAGTCATTTATGAAGATGTTGAAGAGCACTTGGCTTCAGATGGAGCCCTGCAGAGCCCCACTAGTGACAGCTCACCAGTCTGATGTTACCCCATTTACTATTACACTTTGTGCCCAGCTCATGCTGCAGTAACTCACCACTCATTCATGATTTGTTCATTCAGCTGTGTGCTGGATATTTTATCCAGAAGGATCCTGTGAGGGACAGTATCAAAAGCTTTACTGAAATGCTTTTTGGATTTTAGATGTAATCTTTTTGACTACACCAACTGGTTTCCCTCAATCAACTAATTGGGTAACCTTTACATAAAAGGAAATTAAATTAGTTAAGCAGGACACTACATATTAGGAAAACAGGGAAGATCCAAAATAATTTACAATTGGTGAAAAAAATTGGAAACAGCCCTAACAGTGAGGAGGAGAGAAACAGCTTCTAATTAAAAATTTAATACTGAAACTTTTTTAAAATGTACTTTTTTAATATTTAAATACAAATTCATGTAAAGAAACAAACAGGAAGAGCAGAAACATGTAACATACTACTAATATATGATTCTATGCTTCCGTATCTGTTAAAAGGAAGTTTACTTCATAATTTGGACTCTACTTAAAAGACTTCTATTTAAGAGCTCAAAATATAACTAGCAGAGTTATTGTAAACATCAGTTCTAATTAATTTCCCTTCTGAAGTTTTAGATGTCAACATGTTCAAGAAATGCAGAGTCTATGTGGCCATAAAAGAGAATATAAACTTCAGTTCCCATTACTCTCCTGGGTAGTGTGTGAGAACACGTCCGTGGATCATTGGCCAATGGCCAACCCTTGGCAGTCGAGATGCAAGAATAGGCTGTGAGAACAGGAACTTTCCAAGATAAAGGGGAACTACACTAGTTACAATAGAGCTACAGGGCCAGGCATGCTGCCAAGTGCCCAGTCAAGGGATAGAGGTTATGAAGACTATGATGGGCAGAAGTAACGACCTCTGAAGAGAGTAGCGACACCCGGAGTGCTCCTGGCACAGGGGCACTCCAGTCCATCAGCATGTTTCAAAAGTGCAGACAAGACAATTTGGAGATTCCTCCATCTTTTATGTGGTGGTCCCACACATCAGAGACCGCAAATTCTCCAGATGAAGTGCCCAAGCCTGCATGTCAGGGCGAGGCACTCAGAACACTGAGGACCAGTTTGCCTCCGTGAGGATGCCTGCTAAGTGTTTTTGCCTGACAAACCTCATCATGATGGGACTCAGAGTTGGAACCTTGGCTTCCAAACACTTCTTCTGGGGTCAGTATGTACCTTCTGAGCTTTGTACTGCTTCAGCTGGACATATCTGTAACTAATAGTGGTAGTTGCTTAATAAATTAATATTTTTCCTTGAACCTACCTGTGGGTGTGCTGCTTTGCTTTACCCTGGAATCCTCAAACCCTGGAACAGTTTACTATATAGTATACTATACAGTATACTATACACTATACATATATAGTGGTAAATGTAAGAGGAAGCATGTGGTATATACAGCATATATTTTCTTCTTTCTTTACCCTGGACCAAGGAGTCCTAGAGGGTGATAGAATGGGCAGTAGATTCATCTTCAAAGGAGGAGTGTTGAACTTGTACAAATAGTGTCATTGTCTCATATCCTGAGATTATGTGCCAGTCCATAACCTATTCCTCCTTTAACCTTAGGCTCCTTGAGAGCTGTTGTGAATGTCACCAGCTGTACATAGCCCTGTGGTACAACTCTTTCTTAATCATTTCAATGCAATTTGCTTACGACGATATTGAAAACAGCATTCATAAAATACTGAAACCTTGTTTGCAGAGGCCACAGGATAATTAAGAAAAGAAAGGAGGATCTCTACACCTGTTTTAGGCTTCTGACAGATTCCCTTCCTAAAGGATATTTCCATGTAAATGCTAATGTACTGAAAATCTGGCCTATGTGCCCACAGGCTAGGAATGAAGCAAACTAGAGAGAAATGCTTATGAGTTCCTCTTCCTCTTCCTTCCTCTGTTCATTTGGTTGCTTTGAAAGATTGATTATTCAGTTTGAACTTAGCAGTCTCAACTTAACTGCACTTAGCCAAATATAGTTATGTAAAAGAGAACCTTTCAGCTTGCCTCCTCCTTTCAACACTTCTGAACTCACCTGTAGTAACCATGCTGTTTTACAAGTAGACCTTGTTTGCCCACAGACAGACACTGCCAATATATGTTTATAGAAGTGTGGTAAATTTATAAAATGGGAATAGCATCAACAATTTTTTTTCTAGTAATTTGAAGAGTCTGTGATGGGCCTATGCATTGCAGATGATTTATGCCTATTTTATGCTTCTGAATGCAGGTACTTTCAGTCTGGAAGGCACACAAGAAGACTGATTTTGAGTTAATACACTGAAGTAGTCATGCAGGGTCATGTAGGATCACATGAAGTGCAAATGGAGATGTGGGCAAGGGAGATGAAGGAAGATCCAACAGGCCTTGTAACTACCTTACCTATCAGCCTGTTTGATTAACTGAAATAAATATTTTTTCCAATTTTCATAGTCTTTGCATATTCCAAGCATCTGATTCAGATTGGACAGAGAAATGCAGAATTGCCTTCATCCATCTACACAGCCATATCCTAGATTATTTTTGTGGAAAGAATTAGTTCAACAGAAGAAGGCTATCCAAATAGATCAGCTTGCAATTTTATACTTGCAATGGCAATTAGTCTAATGGCAATTGCTCTTAACAATGACAGTAACACTGATCTCCACGATGGCTTGCATAGAAGCTACTTCATTACTCAAAGTCTGATTCTTTACTAGAAGATAGGTAAATTGAACAAATTGTAACACCGTACCTCCACAAAAAATGCATATTTTCCATATATATATGTGTGTGTGTGTGTTTGTGTGTGTGTATAAGGCTACTAATCAATGTACATTTACATTACCTAATTACCAGTAATTATCCACAACAACATAAACCCTGCCTACACATGAGAAAATTACTCACAAAGCTGATGCCTGAAATCTCACTACTATTAGGTGACTTCAAGCAAGCTCAGGTGAGATTCCATCAAACCTGTGTAAATCATGACAGAAAACATGCTATCTTTCTACTGATGATTGCAACATTCATTAGGAAGGAGATTATATTTTCTCTATGCAGTTTTTTGCTGATTTTTTTCAAACTGATATCCTAACTGAAATGTGCCATGTTCATACTTTCATAGGCTTTTAGAAGAAATCCTGGCCAGACTGCTGCATGTATCTCATTTCATAACATTGTCCAAACCTGACACTTTTTTCATGAGGATTTAGTCCAATAAAAAGAACTGATTAACCTTTTTAGACTTCATGACTTTTCATTAAATTGCTAAACTAATAATTGCATCTGTATCAGATTGGACTTTAGGGTAAAGTTAGCTGTCGAAGGACCTTGACCCTAAAGTCTCATCTATTTTCGATTCCATTTTAATGAACACATTCAAACTTCATTGCTTAATTGCATCACACATCAATGAATTTTGCATTTTGATTAGGTAATAATTCTATGTGATTCTCTGGATCACTTGAGGATACACCCATGAAACATCTAAACCATGCTAATGAGTTCCAAGAAGGGCACATATATATGTTTTAAACTCATTAACATTTGTTTCCTATCTACCAAGAGGTATTTGTATTTCCTTTTATGATAATATAAGCATTTCCACTGTTGCTCTGCAAGCTCTGTGGTATGTTTTATACTTCTCAAAAACTGATTCCTCTCTCTCACTGTGCAATAGTCACCATAGTAGAGCTCTATCAGTCTGATAAAACTTCATAAATTGATAAGGAGACATTGATCTCATGTGTCTCAGTTTCTTTATTTTATTTAGAAAAAAAACACACTCAACAAACTTCAGTAGTTCTCATGTTGTTCCTGTTGTTCATGTTCATGTTCATCTTGTTCTTAGCTGAGGGACTGTTCAGGCGTTCTTCCCCAGCACCAGACCATTATATTTCTGGAATAATATGTTCTTCCTGGAACTTTCTTTACTCTTCAGGTTGTTCTATGTGTCACCCACAGTTTATTTTTTTTCTTTTGACAAATAGTATGTGGAAGTAAAACTTTTGGTGAAGAAACAGTGAAATACGTCAAAACAGTGTAATACTTCTTAAGTTTGGATTTCTTCATCACAGATGAAACATAAGATATACACAACCTGGAAGAATGCTGGGGGAAAAAAAAAAAAAAAAAGAGGCATCTTGGACAAAACCTAAGTTGTGAAGAATGTTCGCTGAGCATGAAACACATATGGTAGGCTGGGCCACACAACAAGTGTGGATGAGTTTTCATAAAGACCACAAGCTTAGGTATGGAGGATTTCTCTTAAAGACCAAAGTAGTTTCAATATTATTTCACAGATTTTTGTGAGCCTAAAGAAGCTGTGAGGCCTAAAAAAAAGAACGAAAAGAAAAAACCATTCTAAATCTTGTACTGTAGATCCAGCATCCAAAAATCAGCATTCAGTGTGCCATACTGAGAAGAAATATTTCTGGCCAGCAAAGGAAATGGACTTGTAACTTCATAGAAGTATATTGCATTTGATTTGTTGCAATTTAGATATTTCATAGAAATTAATCTCTATCAAATAATGATACTAATTTTTAGACATTTCATCATCCCACATTGGCAGTTACAATTGTTTCAAATTTTATAACATTTGCTTTTTCCTCATACTGACTGGTGGTTTACTTTTTTTAACAGACCTTGTTTACACCTATAATCTACTTCCTTTTTTTTTCTTTCTTTTTTTTTTTTCCCCGTGTATCTTCAGGCTATCATTGTACCTTGGAGGATGTCAAGCTCTGTAATTAGAGAATCTCTTAACTGAAGAGCACTAATAGCAGTCATTGCAACTGTCAGCAGTTTCTCACTTTTCACTGAGGACACTGTTTGCTAATTGGATTAAGTCTGGTTCTGGCTGTAAACTCTGCAAGCAGTAGTTAAAGAAAGAACTGTGATGCCACACCTGGTTTGTGGGCTGGAAGGTGATGAGCACAGCTAATAAAATCTAATTTAAAGCACAACTCATGCACATAATTAACTATGCCTTATTTCCTTGATTAAAAATCTGCTTATCAATGATAATGGCTCAACTAAAACACGATGTAATATTTTAAGGTAGAGTAGGCACTGACATTACCTGAATAAGATACTTTTTAAATGTGCTGAGTGAGTTTCTTTTATGTGGCATTGCTGCTCCTTTTGACAAAACAGCCAAGTAATGTTCAGAGACATGAAAGTTGGTTGCTTTTTTTTTTTCCTCTGGTGGAAAAACTGAACAAACTGAGATATTTTTCTAATACAACCCAACTTACCTCTTAAGTTTCCCTTTCTCAAAGAAGTACCACCAAATTCCATGAGAGAGCTGCTCTAGAAATCTAAGGCTCCTGACACCCTGCACAGAAAGTTTTTTTTTCTCTTGACTTACCCCATTGTGAATGTTTGACATTTCTTGCTTTCTGTTGATTTTACAGTCTCCTATTTCAATCTTTTTTTTTTCCCATGCACAAATGATGATAAATATATACCACAAAATCAATTCTCATCCTTCTACATTTGCAATAAGAAGAGCCTCTGGTAATAGTTACTGTTGTTTGTGTCATCATTAGAATTTAACTCCACCCTTGCTGAGCCTGAGGGGAAAGACAACATAAATAAGGTTTGTGATAGCTCAGTGATCAAAGACAAGCTTTTGGTGAGCTATACAACCTCTGGCATAACAGTATAGCTACACTGTTGGGTGATTTTTTGAACGTTTCTGGTTCTTAATAAGACATGGATTCAAGGCTTATGTTCAATAGTACTGCAAGGGAATATAATAAAGAACTGATGACTCTGCAGAGGTTTGGAAATTCAATTTAAAGGAAATTCAATCTAAAGAACATTGACTTGACAAGGATAGAGAAAAAGAAAACAGATGATGGAGCCTAGAAGCTGTAAAAGGAATTTTGGTACATCATACAGTGGGAGTAGTGGGAGAATTTCAAGATTTGTTGAGATGTTATGCCAGTAAGAGAATAACTAAGCTTTATTTGCAACTATTGTTGTTGCAACTATCGAGCTGAATTCTTGAGGGAGCCACAGAAGAGTGAAAGGTGATGAACTTACACCTCCCCTTTCTAAACACTTATAAGAAAACAGAGTGGTTTTCATCTTGACTCTGTTTTTGTCTTGAGCCACCTGAAATATTTTGAAAGAACAGCTGTATAATTTAAAATACTATTGCATATTTTCTGTAATCACAGAATCAAATGGGTTGGAAAGGACCTCTGAGATCATCAAGTCCAAATCTTGATCCACTACCACCGCAGTTACTAGACTGTGGCACTAAGTGCCGCATTCAATTCATCAATTCACCTTTAAGGGACTAAAACCAAATCAGCTCAGGCTGACTGTCCAGCAATAGTTGAAGAAGCTAAAGTTGAAAGAGGCGTCTTCTCAAGAGTTTGAGAGCCCCTCTGAGAAGCTCATCAGCACTGTTTCAGTAAAGTGACTCAGAAAAGTCATAAAGCTTTTGAAAGGGCTTGCCTGACTGTCTAAAAGAGTAAAATAATTTTCTATTTCCTACTACATTGCAGAGAAGCCACTTTCTGTCAAGAATGGAAAAAAATATGATGTAGAAAGCAAATGCAAAACTGGTTCTTAGAGGGACTAGTGTGCTCTGAATGAATGTGGACCTTAACAGTCCCCTGTGTAAGGAATAAAGACTGTAGATGTAATGTGTATTAGTGATTTGCATTTGTAATACATTTTCCCATTATGGAAATTTATGAATGTGTATATATTAATAAGATTAATAAGCCTGACAGGAGTACACTGTCCTGTGATCTCCCATATTTGAGAAATGAAAGAGCAATCTATGAAATAGTTTTGGCCCAGGCCAAAAAATATCCTTTCAAACAGCTCCTAAAACTCAACTGAGGATTAAAGTACAATAAGAATTCGCATCCAATTGCTGTGGTCCAGGAGATAAGATAGTTTAGTACTGTGGACACAGGCTGTTCTGTGTAATCTGACCTCAGACACTGAGATTTATTCCAGGCAAGATCAATTTTACTGGTACAGTAATGAACCCTCTATTGGATCTGGCTGAGATGGAGTTCATTTTCACCATAGCAGCCCTCACAGTCCCATGCTTTGAATCGGTAGCTAGAAAGGTGCTCTGGCCCAGTGCTTTCAACTGGGCAGTGCTGGCACAACATCAGCACTGTCCCTCCAATGTTCCCCCCTATCAGTTGACTGGGGGTGAGCAGGATCTTGGGAGGGGACAGCCAGGACAGTTGACCCAAATTGACCAAAGGGTATTCCATACAATGTTTGCTCAGTACCAAAAGCTAAGAGAAAGGAGGGAGAGGGGGGACATTCATCATTGCATTATTTTTCTTCCAGAGCAACTGTTACATGTATTTAAGCCCTACTTCCCAGTAAGTGGCTGGACATTGCCTGCTGACAGAAAGGAGACAATGAATCTTTTGTTTTAAGAGGTCTATGCTTCATTAGACTGCCGTCCTCTTGACCCATATTTTTTTGGTTTTTTTTGTTTGTTTGGTTGGTTGGTTGGGGTTTTTTTTAATCTTCTTTTTTCCTCTCACCATTCTTCCAAGGAGTTTAGTGCCAGAGTGGTTTAGTGGGCACCTGATGTCCAGCCAAGTTCAACCCACCAAAATCCACCTCTTCTTAACACTCAAAATCATGTGCTCTCAATCATAAATCTCTATTTAGAACTTTACAGTTTAACTCTTAAGGAACACTGAGATGTTTGACTTTCAATAGTCTCTCTGAAAGCACCAGTATGTTACCACAGAAGAATTGCCATATCTTGTTAGATTTGCATATATATTATGATCTCACACATGATGCATATAGGGTGTTTCAGCTAGCTTGTCTGAGCCATTTTGTTCCTGATTTTTCACTTTAAATGGTAACGTTTCTTTCTCCAAAGCTCATCCCTATACTGCCTCAGTAGCTTCTGCCCCACTGAAGTATATTTTTTTTGCAGACTTTTGTGTATTTGGATGACTTTGACTTGTGATTCGTTGCAAACCATTTTTTTATTTCCTTTTCTTATTCCATAAAGTGACAAAATGGCCCCTTAAAGCCTTGGACTAAATCCTTTTGATAACTCAGCTCTTGCAAATCCTTTGTCTATAGACCATGACTTTTAATTTGCAATGTACTGTGTAGGCAGCAGTTTTACAGGTACTTGTCAATCTATTTTACTATATTCCTTGTCCTTGCTTTTTTTTTTTTTTTTTGTCTCCTACTGGTTGTATTCTCTTTTTCATTTTATTTTCCTTTTAACCCCCAATTTCCACTCCCCTGTTTATGTAAGAAAAGAGGAGATTTTATAGGTTAAACTTAACAGATTAAAGGTTTTCATGCTCCATTATTATCCATATCATGAATACTCTTAGACCATACTATTGATGAAACCTCTTAATTTCACTGTAATTTTATTACTGCAGTAACAGATCTTCCCCTAGTGTTGGACTACTAAAGTGCTACAGTAGAAGAGTCCATAGATAATTTTATATGATGAAGTCTATGACGTGCTTTGGATGTTTCATTAGACTTTCCTTAACATACTGAGAACGATGCTTTAGGTGGACTGCAAATTATATATGTAGGTATGTATGTATATATGCAAATATTTATGTTGTCAAAGTTCAACATTTCTTTGCTATAAATGTCCCTGAAAAAATACTCTGTATTTAAAAGACCACCAGTCTGTGAAAGTATGCTATTCTCAGTAACCATATTGTATCACATCCTCTTCATACTTCAGAAGATTTGCAGTGCATCTACATAACAGGGGAAGAGCTAAAAGAGAAGTTGTATATTTAGTTTATTTTTAGTTTGTGGAAGTTCTTTTTTGGGGGGGAGACAACCCCCGGAATTATGAAATTTGTCTTGGATGAAAGCAGTTAAAATCCAATTTAGATAAATAAAGGCCTTTGCCACATACATGAGGACTATGCTTTGATATGGAATTTAAAGCACAGAGATAATGAACTTGTAAAAACAGCTGTAGGAGGTCAAAAATTACTTGCAATTTATGTTTCAATAGTAAAATAGCTCCTGTAGAAGTGAGCGAATTTTGAAAATTGTCTGTGAAGTGTTTTGACAATTTTTAAAAAGGAAACTGTTTTGAAATTTTATTCTTGTTATTTTATAATGACTGAAATACTTTCTGTTGATACACAAATTTATCTTCTTTTCTGCTCTTAAGAAGAAAAGTCTCTAATAATTTATTTTTCAGTTCAAGGGAAAACTTGTGCAAGAAAATCAAAATCCCTTTATCAAACCAATTTAATGAAGGAGAAAATCTTCCTGATATACTAAGTAATGTAAAGTTATGCTTTCAAAAAAATAAATATGGAGGGGGGGGACATCTTTCATTACACCCTCTGATACTCTCTCCTTACTGTTGTATGCATATAAAGTACAAAAAATAGCTAGAATAAAGAAAAAAAGTCAACCTTTGTAATAAGTCAGAAAATCTGTGATGCTTATGAGTAACTTCCTCAGACAGGGAAATTGTACCTTCGTGTCTTCCACAGAAATAAGAAGCTCCAAAACATTTGCAGTAGGAAATACTGAAATGTTAGAAATCCTACTGAGAATGATGGAAAACATTCTCTTTGTGCCTCATAGCCAGCTAAGCAGAACTCCAAGAGATTACAAAATCTTTAAAAAGTCTGGATGTTGAGGAGTAGCTCATATATTTCTTACTATAGCATTTGTTTTGGCCAAATGTTTGATAGAATATTTTATGAATATTTATGTAATATTCTAGGTTGTCTGATATATCACAGGTAATGGTCACACAAGATGAGGAAATCCAGCTCTTAAAGAGTTAGAAGTTCACCTGCAAAATAGCAAACAAATACTTCTAGTTTATCTCCAAAATACATATGATTTCCATTTCTTATGATTCTAATAAAACTTGAAAATAACTGAAGAGTAAAAAAAAAGAAAAGAAGCCCCCTCAAAACACAAAATTGGACAAGAAAAGGTGGAAAAGTGGAAATGGATTTTACAACAAGCTTCTGGAGTTTTCAACACCTAAATATCAATTTCATCAGTGAAGGATAAAAACCTCATTTTCTTTTATGTCTATATTATTCCATTTGAATCAAGAAAACATCACAGAAGACACTGTCAGTTATTCAGACCAATTAAAAATCTTCATCTCTTTTCAGATATAGATTTCAAGGATGTTTAGAAAACGTTAAATGACTAGTTTTAAATATTCTCTTATCTTCAGTTGTTTCTTGTTTTAGTTTTCAACAATACTCTCTACCATGAAGTCAATTTTATTTTTTTTTAACTGCAAATCAGCTTTTAATGTTATTTTACAAAAGAGTCACCATGGGTGAATTTGGCATTTTAAAATATATATTTTTTTTTAAGTGTGCTCTTCAGATATAGACTTTTTTTACTTATTTTCTCTCATGGTGAGTTTTTCAAAACTGTCTGAAATTTTACATATCTGAAAATCATGAAGAAAGGCCGACAAAGACTGAATATTCATCTTAGCCCTCTCTTCTTTTCTCCCTGTCCTCCAAACCTATTCTGAAAAACTTCTAATAAAATAAAATTCTGGATCAGCTCTGTAATAACCAAGTTAATTACTCAACCCCAGTGAAGTCATACCTCTTTTGGAACCAGAAACAGCACTGTCTCTCTCATGGCCTTGACTAATTCTTTTGCAGTGGATAAAGTCTAATCCTTTCCTCAACATCTGCACAGTGTGACCCGGTGAGCATCAAGAAATGTGAAATGGAGTGGGAAGATTCTCTGAAAGTAAATTCAGTGCCAGACATTGCTGGTTCTTTCTTTCTGTCTCTGTGTGTATGATAAAAAAATATCATATTTTCATATTATTATGAATGCTTTAATTGGAAGGAAATATTCCTAAGGCAAGGTTGTAAGCGGTTTCTTTACCTCATAAAAGGTTTTGTGCTTTTGCCATGAAAAACAACATCTTTCATAGAAACAACAGCTGAAACTATTAATTAGTCTCAATTTTAATTAAATTATGATCCCTGTTTAACAGTGATTAAATTGCAATAGCCAGATAATTAAGATAACAACATTTAGTTTAATCAAATTAGCTACGGTATTACTTCTTATAACCACTGTGAATCACTAACATAATGGAACTAAAAATTTCTTTACGTTATTATTCATTCATTTCTTTGTGGATGTAAATGTACTTTATCATTAAAAGAAAAGTATTAACAGGCTTAAATATTTTTTTATTTTAAAATACATTCTTCATTTGAATTTAAAAATATTTTCATAACTGAAAAAGAATAATATAAGAAAGTTAACTTTTTCACTTTCAAATCCAGGAGTCCTATATTTTTGTCAATATACTCCTAAATAAAAGAATATTATGTACCTTTCAAAAAATATAACTTTATTTATTTTGGTCCTAAATTGTGTTCCTTTGAATCTGAGTTACTCTGGTTCTCTGAAATAATACTTTAGTTTAAATTAAAATTTCCTGGTTTAAAGTTCCACTTTAGAAAATATACCTTCAGCTGTTTCTTATAATTCTGTTGTTCTTCCTGATAGCAGGAATGTAGCACTTTACTTCAAATTCACATTTTACTAAAATGTTTCAGAGATTACAGCTGAACATGACACACAAGCTTGTTTGCATATGTTCACAAAGTCCATATTTTGCTTATAAAAGAGGCAAGTGGGGAAACAATTCAGTTATGAAAACGAGATGACAGTACACAGTATTTATAACGCTACTGCTTCTTTTGAGAACACACGCAGAATCATTTCTGAGGAGAAAAGACAGCGCAGAAAGAACCAAGTCTTGCCAATACCACCCAAGGAGACTTTCCGCTGTGCCTTTTGCAACTGGACTTGTCTGTCTTGCATTGGCCTTTTTAGCCATCAACGTGCTTCAAGTTCTTCTCAAATCTTCGTTTGCGAAGCCTAGCCATGGTGATGATTGCCACAGGACACATCTGTGTTAGCTCTAAAATCAAAGATTTAAGACCGGAAATTACATTTATGAGCTTGGTCTTTCAAGTGTCACTATTTACTCTGCTTTGGTTCATACTCTGAAGCATGCAAACAATTACTTCTGATGAGACTAAACGTGGAGATCAGCTCAAGAACATTAATGGACATTCTTCTAAGAGGATCAGACTAGAGCTGGTCTAAACTAGATTCACGCCAAAACACAAGTAGAGCAGATTCTGGGTCTCCAACACAAAGTACTTTGTTTCACAAATTGGTCCCAATGACACCATGAAATTTATTAGTGTTGTCATGGTTATTTTGCTCAGCTTTCAAAGAGTGAGTACAAAAACAGCACAGTGCCTGTGTGTTTGATGAAATAGTGCTAATAGGGGCAGTTTTGAAGATTTAACATGAAGTCCAAGACTTTGGATTTATTTTCTGACTATTGCGAAATTTGATGCTTGGAAGATATTTTTCGGATAAATAAGCAATTATCAAGTATCTTCTAGCAAAATAAGAATGGAAAAAAAATGTTGTACTTTTTCCATTTTTTTTTTTATTTTATTTTAATGAACTGAGTGGAGAAACAAATTACTAGTGCAAGTTAGTCAAATTTTGGCAAAATGATCTTTTTTACAATGGAAAACCCAATTTTTCTACTAAGCAAACAGTACTACTCATTAGTCCAAACTTAGTTGCTATCAACAATCGAAGATTAAACTATAGTTTTAAAGATGTTTTTACAATTCAATAAATAAATGAATGTAATTACAAAGTAAATTTCATTTATAAGCAGCATCCAACCAACTGACCCACTCACTCACTCCAGTTTCATTTCTAGAAAGTAAGTGAAATGAAACTAGAAGCTTGAATTAGGTTTGAATTTGGCTCCAGATTCTTGATTTAATGTTGGCTTGACTAGAGAATGTTTATGAAATGCAGCTTGAAAAGAAGGTGTCTCTATATATATTACTCAGGTAAAAAGTGCGAAGGAGTAAGTAACAGCAAAAATCTGAAACAATTCTATTTATTGAGCTTACCAAACTAGAAAGCTAGTTTCATTTCACACATAGGTATTTTATTTTATATTCCAGATCTTACACCAAACATTTATTTGCTACTGAAAATAGGTATCTTTAAAAAAAAAGAAAAACAAACCAAAACAAAAAAAAAACAACTCACCAACCTAAAGATTGGTTAATCTGATAGCCAAACTCCTAGAAAAGTAGTGTGACACATGCTACATTTGATTCCAAAGCAAAAAAGCAAAAAAAAAAATCATGATCCTGGAAAGAAGCTCCGTTTATCACAGGAATTATTCTTTCATCATCTCTAAAGAGACTTAGAGTTATTAATATGCAATTATAGTTTCAGCAGGTGCAAACCTAGAATTAATTGATGTTTAAATAATGGATCTTACTTACCTGTATTGCTTATATATATATAGTGGAAGCATTTCCTTTAGGTGTACTCCATCTGTTTAGATGCTGTTTTCAGTTTGTTGTTTTTTAATTGCCTCAGTGTTTGTTTTTAAAAGAACAAGGGAAAATATTCCAGTAATTCTGAATAAAAAAAAAAAATCTCACTTCAGGCATGAATTTTATACTCATCAACATAAATGTTCTTTAAGCATTTTTAAGACAGAGATCAATATTAACATTTTCCTCAACACAACTGAACTTGGATAAAAGGGAAGGTATGTGTGCATTAAACCAGTGACTAGACAAAGAAAAGCTTCAGAAATGTAACTTAATTGATGTGTTGATGTTCTGAAACATTTAAAAGTCTCATTTTTGTACTGATGTTCATTACTTATGCTAGTGATTTTATCTAACTGTGGGGAAAACACCTATTTCTCGCTTCCTAGTCACAGACAAAAAACAGGTGTTGAAGATACACAGAGAAATATTTTGAATAATTATCTGCTTTTTGAAGGTCAAAGAATTCCTTGAATATCTACGGCAGCATGTGACACAACATGTCAAGCATCTTCTCTGATTAGAAACTAAACAAGGCACCATTATTTAGTGACCTTAAATCACTAAAAGAAATATACTTGAAGCGTTTAAGTTTTTTGTGGTGGTTTTTTTGTTTGTTTGTTTTTTTTTCCCCTTTGAAGTGAAATATATTGAAGTAAGAAATCATAGACTCTGTGGGCAGCAACCTTATAAATTAGCCACATATTACTGTGGTAATATGGTCTACTGCTCCAAATAACACCAGTCGCTTTACCCCATGGGACTGTAATAGAAACAAAAAAGAAAGAGAAAAATGTCATTTCTCCTGTTTGCTGAGCAAGTATAAAATCAGTTAAAAGGGCTTTTCAGAGTACTGCATATTTGCAAAATCTGCATTTTCAGCTATAGCATTTGTGGGGAGAAGATTGAAAAACAAAATTCAGCAAGAAGGAGTGCATTGGCAATAGTTCACCAGGGAAAAAGTGTTTGCACACCTTAGAAGCAGAAATGCTAAAGGAGTTTCACTCTAAGGGAAACATGAAACAAAGAATGGATTGGCACCAAGGTTTTATGCTCATATTCTGCTGAGATCAATGGAGATATGAAAAAAAAAAGGGTGGAGCAACACAGCAGTGTTGAGGTTATGTTCCATCATAAACAATGCAAGTAATGGAACTAAGCCAAAGGAATCATCCAGATGGTAATCAAAATCTGAATTTTGCTTCATTAACTCAAAAATACATATTAAATTTCATGTCCCTAGATATGCTGATGACCAAAGTAAATTTACCTTTGCCCCTCCCTCAAAGACTGGCAGATAGATTGATCAAATATCCAATATAAAGCATTCAAGGAAACCCCGCTTTCATGAGACAGCATTGAACAGAACAAATGTCTAATTCTTATCTTTTTACTGCCATCAAACATCCCAATAAAATACTCCTGTTCTTTGAAAGGAGGCACTTTTATCATCAAGCAATACAAAACAAGATGTTAGTCTGAGATGTTGTACAGAGATGTTTGGAAGGATTATTTCAATATGATGCTACAAGACAGTGGACTGGGATGATGGATACAGGTGTTTCTAAAGGCAAAAGAGCATAGCGTATTAATATGACTTACTGCCTATTTTCTTTTTATGTAAGTGAAAATTACCATGGCCCTGTGAAAGCACAAATTATATGAACCAAAAAAGTTGTTTTAATAGGACATTGTCTGGTGTTGTATAGCTGGCACTGTATTTTACAATTAAAAAAAAAAAAAAGGCAATATTGAATTATATTGATACTTTGAAGATGTCAGTGAATGTATCATCTTGGAGTAATATGTAATGGAAAAACAAAGTTGTAAGCCAATAATAAAATAAATAAAGGAATAGATATATTGCATGTGTATATATATATATATATATGTATAACTAACATGTATTTCATTCTAACATTTATTCATTGGGTAGCACAGGTGTCCTAACATAATCCTTTTTTCCAGCAACCTTATATAGTATCTTGTGTATCTATTGAGAAACAGGATGATTGGGTATGTTGCTAAACACTGAATACTCTACTGTACGGATACTACTGCTGGGGTTAAAATAAAAGCCCTGGAGTCTATGAAGGTTTGAATTTGGCTCCAGATTCTTGATTTAATGTTGACTTGACTAGACAAACTTTATGAAATGCAGTTTGAAAAGGATGTGTCTCTATATGTGTTATATTATACCAGGTAAGAAGCGCAAAGCAGTAACAGTAAAAATCTGAAACAATTCTTTCTATTGAGCTTATAAAGTGGGGTTTTTTTTCTCTTTTAATGTATTTCTGCAACATTTAGCAAGCTGTGAAAGCTCAGAAAAGATGACAAAAAGGGTAAGCCAAAGAGTAAAAACAAAGTGTATTTATAATTTTTTATCCTTGATATAGTTGCTCGAAAATACTGTCTTTCAACAAAAAGATTCAAGAGGTTTGAAGTTGTAAGATTTGACTTAAAAAGTAGTTAAAACTTGTCATAATTTTATCAACAAACAAATGAAGGGCATATCAGCTTTCTGAAAATAAACTTCATCCTGAATACAGTGTGCAGCAGGAGGCAAGTTCAGAGGGTGAGCAGCAAAATAAATATGGAAGATTAACACTGTAAACGCAGATTACATAGCTCCTGTCTGAAGACATGACACCCTGTGCTACAATCATCTTCCATTATGCAAAATAAACAAGGCTGTTTATTTTGTGGGTATTCCTGTGCTGCAAAGGACCTCTGCTGGAAATTCTACCATTGACTGAGAAGGTGCTGTTCTTTTCTGTAAGTCAAAATTAAATCATCATCTCTACATAGTTTTAAAATACTTAACATTTGTAAGATATTATATATATAATTTATATAGAATTTAAATATTCTCATGGATAAGATAGGATTAGAGTGCTTCAAAGCAGAAGAAAGATATGGACTGTCAATCCATAATTAAAACATTACAATTGACCATTGTCTATCCTCTCACTGGTCTTTCTGAATTCACCTTGTCCCTGTTGCTGTTTTACTTCATTCACAAGCTCTATAGACCAAATTCTGTATGCAATTAAATGGCTAAGCTCTCTGCTGGACTTACTGGGTCAGTCTATCCATTTGCATGCAAAAGTCCTAAACTACTACCACTATATTTTCTAATGTGGTCCACTTCTGCTAAAGAAGCCTTGCTGCCATGTGAGCACAGCTTTCAAACAAACCAGCTCAGTAAGTCTGTCATACAAACGTGGTGCATACTGACAGGGTTATACTGAGACTATCTTCATATGCCCAGTATAGCTTTAAAAATCCTCCCTTCCTTCCTTCCTTCCTTCCTTTCTTCCTTCCTTCCTTCCTGTATCCTCTGTAACCCATCACAATGGCCACTTGGAGATAATGCAACGTGTGTCTGTGAGATACTTAAGAGCACCTCTGCATGCAACGGAGGTCACCAGCACAGTTGGAGATGAGGGACTCCTCATCATGCACCTAAGACAAGAGCATAATGAAACAGTTTAAATCTTCTGTGCAGCACTTCTTTCCAATTATGTCTACTTTAGATGGCTGAATCATTTCTGCTGCTGTTCGTCATCCCCTGATAATCAATGTCTTCACTCCAGGATATCTGAATGTCATTTGTGAGCTGGCTTTAGGATAGACAGCATGGTGCAGCAACCTGTTGTGTCTAGACATTTTCTTGGATAAAAACTAAACATCACTTAAAGAAAGGAAAATATACCATATTTTCTGTTTTAAAACTACGCTTTCACCATCAGGAGTTTGGATGCTGATTACAGAGCACTCTCCATCCGAGAGAAAAGAACTTTTAATGAAAATTTTCCTCAGCTGAAGGAAGGTTTTTTTGGTCAAATGTCTTATTTTCAACCTATAATTTCTTTTGTTGTTTCATGTATCCACACTGTCACCTCTCTTGAGCCCACTCTCCTGTCCGTTACCTAGGTCTGTCAGTCCTGTCCAGCCTTACAGATGCCTCCATCTTCTCACATTCATGTTGCCGGCTGGCAATAATGGTCCCCTCACACCCATCTTTCCCTGGCAGTTCTCTGCCCTGGCCACTTACCAGAAATTATCACATGAAAATTTGCGTTGTTATAATCCTGATAAGTCCCGGTCTTTTCCAAAGTTATAAACAGTTATTGTACCTGAAGTTATATTTAGCAAATAGATTTTGTCCCTTACTTGCATATACAACTCATGCAGCTAATGCAAACCAATTCACATAGAGCAAGAATGGTGACTTCGTATTTTAGCTACAAAAATTATCATAAATGGACTTTCTTAGAGTGACTTTAAAAACCATTTTTGTGCCTTATTTGTCAACAGAAAATGAGAGGCTCATTTGTTCCTAAAGACTAATAAAACAGTACTCAATATACAGCAATATTATGTATGGACCTGCAAATTCAACAGTAATTTCTACTGAATTTTCATTATAATTTCATTATAATAACATTTAAAAAAAAATCCAAGTCAGAAGCTAATGGAAATGCAGAAGGTACATTGAAAAGATAGACTCCAAAATAATTTGGCTGTATTTGCCTTACTTTTTTTAAAAGTAAGTGTATGTATAGGGTCTGACTAAGCTGGTATTCATTTCCCCACAGCTGCCCTCGCAGTGCTGTGCTTTGCATTGGTAGCCAGAAGGGCGTTGATAACAGACCAGTGTTCTGGCTACTGCTGAGCATCAGCATCAGCACTGTAACATTCCTTCCTCAGTTGAGGGCAAGATCCTGGGAGGGGACACAAGTAGGCCAAAGCTGACCCAAACTGACCAAAGGGGGATTCCATACTGTATGATGTCAGTTCAGATATAAAAGCTGAGGCAAGGAGCAGGAAGGGAGGCATTCCTTGTCTCCAATGGCTGCCTGCTGAGGAACCAGCACGTGTGCTGGAGCTCTGCTGCTCAGGAGTGGTCGACCATCGCTGCCCATGGGAAGTCGAGAATAGGCCCTGCTATCTTTTGCTTTGCTTTTGCAAGGGCAAATGTTTGCTTTACTTTTGCTTTAAATAAACTGCCTTATCCCAACCCAGGAGTTGTTTCCACCTTGCTCTCTCCCCTATCTGGTTGGGAACTGATAGAGCAGCTTGGTGAGCACGTGGTATCCAGCCAAGGTCAACCCACCACAGTATACAACAAACATTAAAAATACGTATTTTCATCATAAAAAAATGTGTCAAATTGCTAGGTAGAAAAGATGCACAGAGGACCAGAGTTATTTTTACAAATAATGCAACTAGCATTATTATTATATTGAAGCTGAACCTCAGAGCTGCTCAAGGTAATAAGCTTTCAAATCATCTTGTTTCATAAATGAGTTCTTAAACTCAGAAAATTTTAAGATGGAAAGATAGAACAGTTATATGGAGAATGTCAGTTACTATCCAGGGAGTCAGATAGATGAGTCTGAAATGGGAACTAGATCAAATTGTCATGAAAAAAACTTAGACAAACTGATGAACAAAAAAGAGTAGGGTAGGCAACCTCCTCTGTCTGGAGGACACTCTCCCTTCCATTGACACCTCGTAAGAGATAGCTGAAAATCTCCCTAGAATATACTGACCACGTGAACTGGATCTCTTTCAATACTGATGGAGATGCTTAACTGACAAGCATAAATGTAAATCTTGAGGTCTCAGAGTTAAACAAAGTCTCAACCATGCTGACCAGAAAGACTCAGATACTTATACCATCCACCTCCCAAATAAAATATATAATGCTATAAATATGAGCTTACTACTGCTTCATTTTTTTTTCACTTCAGAACTTATTTTTATCTTTCTAGTCTTCTTTAATTTGTACATAGTATTTTTATAAAGAAGAGGAACTGGAGTGTTTCTGTAGCAAGAGCATCTACAGTAACTTCCACAGCCCCAAATTCAGTCTCTCTTAATTGGCTTTTTTACCTATTCTTATTAACTATCACCTGTAAGTATAGTTTTTATAATCCTGAAACATCAAATAAGTTTTTCTTTTTTTATAGAACTTGCCTTTATTAGCAAAAAAGGAGAAACAGTATGCTGGTAAAGATTTAACACTCCATATACTTAATTGTCTTTATTTTTATCATAATAGACAGTTAAGAAAATAACATATTTTGGTATTAATAGAATGCCAGCTGTTTGTTCCATGACTGCTCAAAAATACAAATGATGTTTAACTCAATATTATAAGGCACCTGGTCTGGTCAACGTGTTTGCGCATATAAGTTTATTTATTCCATCAAAACTAGGTCTTTATTGTGCTTATTATGTCATATCTAATGTATTAAAATTAATATTGATGATAGTCTCTGAGCTTCAGAAAAAATTATTGAGTATTTATAAATCATAATCAGATCATTCATAAGTAATAATCAGCTCATTCTCAGTAGGTATTTTGGATAATGTTGCTAAAAGGAATTAAAATATTGGTAGTCAACATTATATCTGATATCTTAATATAACTCTGTTTATTTCATGTGTAAGATATTCTAAAACCTTCAATATAAATGGAGTGACTGAAAATTTTAAAATTCATTTGAAAATAAGAATACATGTATATTGTATATTAACATGCTGGTATCCCTATGAATATCACTAGATTTAGTTAGCAGGATCCAGTATTTTCAAAACTTTGAGAATTTTTAAAGGATTATTTTATGGTGGGGGTTTTTTTGTTGTTTGGTGGTTTGGTTTGGGTTTTTTTCACTAGGTTTCATGTATGTGTATTACATGCTTTTAAATTGCAAGTCATTTATGAGCCGGTAAATAGACATACTGTTGTTATTCTAGAGCAAAGTGGCAGTACAGTCTCTTTGAACCAAGCTTCTCAGTGGCATATAGTTTTGTACCACTGAATAGTGCTTTCCTATGTACATTATGTTCCAGTCTGACATTGACCTCCCCACAAAAAATAAAGACAACCAGCAGGACTGTAAGGGCTGTGGAAGAATAAGACATCAGCAAAGTCACTGAAAGCAAAATCCTCAGTTATGATTTTTTAAGTAAAAATACTCTGAAATAAACAAAGGAGGGTCTTGATCACATTTTAGGTCTGTGTCCTCACAAGTACCACACAAGTAAGTGTGTGAAAGAATTCTTCTTTCTCATTCTTCTTTCTTTACATTTTCTCTGAAAGCTTCAACCATACACATAATTCAGGCAAATGAGCTCTATTGTTATTCATTTAAGATATATATGTATTAGGTTTTCATTTAAAAAAAAATCTGGTTTTTTTCTTTAAGCTGTGATGTGTAGTATATTAAGGCTGTTAGCTTTATTATTCTACCATAACATTTTATACTGTAACAAATTGAAAGTATTCTTCAAAGCTTTGTTTAATTTTTCGTCATGAACCATATAACTCTTGCAATAATGTTGAATGAATTCATAATGATTGGACATTTATAATAATGAGAAACAATACATTTTAAGTTTTAAGCCTTAATTATGCACTATGAATCAGTTCTAATAATACTGGCAATGTATTCAGCAGATATCCCTGTAATTGTCATATGCAATGAACTTGTGATAGATTTCAGTAATTTGATTGGCATGTAATTTAATGGACACTTTCTTTACCTTGGTTGTGATGAAATATATTATTTTAAAAGGATGCAAGAAGTATTTGCAAGATTGCTTTTCAAAAAATATTTCAAATGTATTTCTCAAGTCTACAAGAAGTTCAGAGAAACCCACAGTTAATATGCACCAGGAGTCCTTAAGAGACTTTTGCTCTTTCTAGACTATTGCAATTACATCTACCAATTCTTGACTTCAATGTCAAAGCAGGGACAGCCATTTCAGATTAGTTTAGCTGCTAGACACACTATTTCAATTCAAAAGAAAAACTCCAATTGACTTCAGAGGAGCAAGTTCAAGACCTTTGTGGGTAAATAAACACCCTTGAATAAGAAGCTCTCTGATGTAAAAGATTAGCACACTGCTTCCTTAGCATACTCAAAAATCCTTTCTTTGTTTAAATAACTATCTGCAGTCCTAGACTACCCTAGCAGTGTCTTAAATGTGTACGTAAATAATGAAGGTCACTTGAGTGTTACAGGATAATTGCACCATGATTTGCTTTACAGGACCTTTATCTTGGTGTGCCCAGAATATCATTGTTGTTGCATGTAGGTAACAATCTTATTTATCTGAAAATCCAGAGTGGATTAAAGGGCAAGTATAAGAATCTTGGTAATTAAAAAAGTTCGATAGGACCACACCTTAGATGCATCCTGTGGGTATGTGCTAATGTTTCATATTGATTATGTGAATATTGAATAACACAAGTTCAGCAGACTACATATGACCTACAAATGTGCCAAAGCAGCAATTACTGAATCAGAAATTATCAAAAAGATACACTGAGGTTGAAGATGGATTACTGGGAATGGTGGTCTGTGCTCCTCCTGACAGTATATCTGTCTAAAGAAAGAATGGCAGCATTGTCACAACAGAAGTAGAACAATTTCTCTAAAATGGGTCACAAGCGATTGAGCCACTTACTGTTTTACATAGAATAAGTTTTTGACACAAAATACAATGTAGACAACTTCCTTTTGAGAGGAAAACAACACATGTATGGATTAATTTATCACAAGATTACAGTAATCATGAGGGTTTGAATTAATGATTAATTGATTAACACATGTAGAATCCAGTCCAAGAAGAATGTGCTAAATAGAATTATTGACAGCAACAAGTGGCTGGTTTTCTCATTGTGAATCTGAAAGATTTCAGAAATTTATATTTTAGATCAGATCTTGCACTTCTATTCAATTGAGATAAACCAGCAAATAAATACTATGCTCTCTAAAAAATCTTCAACAGTTTGTACTCTGTATATGCAAATACTTATGTAATGCCTGTGCAGTATATGTATACCCTATATATATGGAATTCAAATGGTGCTATATAAAGTGATGGCTTTAGTACTTTCAGGTTTCTCACATGAAGGATTTATGCCATATAATCCACAGTGCAAGAGGTAATAATGTATGGTGCTGAAAGACTCCAAGAAAAAAACTGGGAACAAGGTAGCTTAGAAAAACTCCAACACTTGTAAATATTTTATACTATTTTGAAAAGTGAAAAAAACCCACTCAATCTCTGAAAAATGTGCATTTTAGCATATGAAAATGTAGAACTTCTTCTAGAAGTAGCAAATTGAACACCTAAACTCTACTGTCTTCTTAAAAAAAAGAGTAAATCCTTTGGAGTGAGCATTTTTAGTTTCTTAAATAAAAAATTAAATGTTTACAATATTCTATACTGACTCTACTATTAGAAAAATCTGCTAGACTCTGCATAAATTTCACGCAGGGTTCTGGCTCTGAATATTCCATCAGCTTTTTTTGTGTGCTGTAAAAGGTTTTTTTCGCCCAGGCCTGTAAACTTAACTTGTATGTGGAAAGCATGAACTTTGAGAATTTTCACCCAAATAACAATTTAGATTTTCATAATATACAAAAATAAACCACAAAACAATGCCTCTGAAGGAACATGAGATCATTGCTGTTATTACATTACTACAGAATTAATGTTTTATAAGCAATATCTCTTCTAAGTAGAATATTCACTTAGATTTTTTCTAATACACTAAGGAAATAAGTGGTTATAGTGAAATACAGTCAATGAATCTTGGTTTCTCACACCTCTCTGTGTCTGCCTTTTAACTTGACAGTTCACACCTGGTATTACTTGATTGACCAGCGCTATTTCCCAGGGACAGTCATAATAAAAGACTTAAGTTTCCCTTAAGGAAACTTCCTACTTTCAAATTGTTATCTCACCTTAATAGGGAATTAGGTGTTGATATCCTGTGCTATGCCTTCACAGATTCTCAAGGCATGAGAGCCACTGCTGACTTAAACTCATCACTCCACTGCTTAGGTTCAACAGTGTCACGCGAAATCTGATCTTCTGTCCCTTTGTGCAGATGTGCAATTATACGTATTTTCAGAAAGTTCCCTTGGGTAATAAACATGCATCAACTGTAGTTAAGCTTTTGAGAGTGATTATTGGTACCTCACAGTGTTTCTAGATGAGATTTTTGTGTATTTCACTGAATGTCCATGAACAACTTGTTGAATCCAATAGGTCTAGCACACAAAGCAAAGTAACTTGTGAGAGCTTAGTAATTCTGGATCTGCAGATTTATAAACATCATAAAGTGGTGTTAAAATACCCTACTGAGTTACTCTAGCTCATACTACAAAGACTACAATAAAAAGCCATCATTAAATTGTCAGAGCAGTAACAGTATTTGTGGCCTCATTACTAAAGAAAGTATTAAAAGCTCTAACCTCTACATAACAAAGATCTTTGCAAGCTAAATTAATTCACATAGAGTTTGAACTGCATGATTCAGCTGCAGCTGACCACATCTGCTATTGAGAAACTTGTTATCCTTTCCAAACTATTAATGGTTACTTTCAATAGTATATAAGACAAGGTGAGGATTTTGAAAATCAGGTGGTAACCATATTTTCTTGCAATAGGTTGCACATATCCCACATATATGCACACAGATATGCATACATATATATATTCACCACATGTCCAATGTGTGTATGTGTGTATTAATAAACACAGGTTCAGTTTTATATACCCCAAGTCTTTAAGATTCTCTGCAAAAGAAAGATCTTAGTTTATATTGTTATTTCCCTTGACTATTTGACATGGTGGAATTTATTCTCATATCATGTGTGCATGACTAATGATGCAAATCTCTTTCCTATTAGTCTCATAGGCAACAAGTACATATTTTAATTTTGACTGTTGTATTTTTTCATAAAGGCAAAAGCTGTGTTTTAACTGAAGAGTTCCGCTATGAGTCTCCTGCTTCTATTATATGGACATGCAGGATTTGAAGACGATATTTATGCAGGTTTGGTTTAGCATGATAGCATTCAAAGCTTGCCAGTTGTAGTGAATCTGATGAAAAAATACACACATACAGGTTGAAAAATTCACAATGTCTTCAGTATGAATAACTAATGTTTGGAAGATGAGGTCCGGAGCAGTGAAATCCACTTCATAAAAAAAACTAAACACCTGGCATCTGCCAAACTGCTCCTTTCAGAGCACAGTTTTTGGGGCATCTGCAAGGCCTGGATTCCCCACAGGATGCTAAAAGAAGGTGTGGTCTATGACTATGTGTTTCTTGTTTCCTACATTTTTTTTATCAGAGAAAAAGCTAGTATATGTGCTAAAAAGCTCTTAGAAAAAAAAATGAGGAAGTTTTAAATATGTAAAACTGAAGCTTCCCTGGCATGTCTTAGTATAATGTAACACACACACAAAAAAATCTTTTCACTTTTAGGAGGCAATACAGCAACTGTGCCATGTATGCCACTGAATCTCTATTCTTTTAAGTTCACATGTCAGCAAGGAGTCAGATCTTGCATTTGAACCATGACTGCTTACAGTTGGATCAGAGTTGCTAAACAAAATAAAGTTTAAAACAAAGAGGGCAGGGAGATAACATGGCTTCCTGTCTGTACAGTCATTTTTCTTGGGTAGAAAATGGAACTATAGTCTGTGGACAAACCATTAAGGAGTCGCAGCCCTTGAGAAAAAATATTTAAGGAGGAACTTCTAATATGCCCTAAGGTCTCTTAGGACATGTGGTATCTGAGTAGTTGTTTGTTCATTCCCTAGTGAGACACATGATTTAAAGGAAAAACATAAAACTGGACCTATGTGATTGCCACTGTTTTGGTCAACTATTTTCTCATCAGCTTCTACTTTTACAGCATTATTCAATCAAATCCGTTTCCCTACTACTTCTCTCTTCTTTTTTTTTTTTTTTCTAAATCTACATTCCTGCTTGCCTAATTCCACTGTTTCCCTGCCCCTACAATGCAATAACAGGATATTGCTGACCACAGAGGCCAAGGTCTCAACCAGGTACCACTTCCACTGGCATTCAAATGGAACAATATGTCTTGTCCTCTGGGGGAGAAAATTATCCCAGACACAACTTCTATTTATGTACTGTAATCAATTTGTATTTAAACATGGAAAGCTTCAGTGAAGATGTTTGCATGAATGTACAAATACAATTTCCAAGACTTGTCTGGGAAATGTGTCATGTGGGAAAAGCAGGGAGTTAAAATGTTTGTTCTAACTAAACTGCCTGTTGGCCTTGTATGCTTCTCTGAAAATTATATTACAAACAATTCATTGTGCATTCTCTCAGTGCAACTGCTGTGAAGATGTGAGGATCTGACAGACCTTGCTTGACTAAGCTGAATAGAAACACCTATGAAAGCCATTCTGTGAACAGTTGCTAAGTTCAGAAAGCTTTGCAACCCCTTCCCCCCCAAAAGTTATGTTTTACAGTTGTATCAATTTATAATTTAGTATTAATTTTTTCCAAATCCCAACTGGCATATTTATGTGTCTTTATTTTAATATGTATATATGACTCCCTTTTGCTAATGATGCAAATTCCAATTTAATTGGTCTGGTTTTTTTACATTCTGTATGGAAACTTTTGAACAGAAACTAGGTGAATCATCTTTAGGTAGTGAAAAAGATGTGTGACAGCTTTAATAATTACAGTTGTTGTCTAGCAATCAAAACCGTAGTGTATTTAATCATAGACTTCTGTTTTATGCAAAGCATTTTATGAAATAATATTTGCATGTACTACTTAAACACATATATTCTTGTATGCCAGTATCTTTCTAAATTAACAATATGGAAACTAACATGCGGGAGATTACAACCTTGCTTTCTTCTATGGGAGTCCTATTACTCTGCATCAGAATAAGTGGGTTTTATCTGCACTATTTCTTCTTGCAGATGGACTCAAATCGTGTAAGTACCATTTGAGAAGTACACCTTCTGCTTGGCTTCAACAGATCAATCATTTAGTGTACATTCTGCAGCGGGGACTCTCACACATTGTAGATCTCTGAAACTGTACTAACACAGTGCAAAGGCTTCAAAACATAGTAATGATCATATAATAATGATATACATTTCAGTTCTTCCCATTTGTCGTAAATCTGTTTTAAAGTACACACATGTGACAGGAGAACGACTTTTATAATGTGGGATGCAAAGTGAGACTGAGAGTGCTCTGCTACTTCAGCAAACACCAGGAAAGGCTACCATTTGCTAATAAATCAGGCAGATAAATATCAGGTAGTGAAAAGAACTAGTTAAACTAAAGGGCAGTAGTAACACAAGAACAGGTAAAAACAAACTGTCAATGAGTAAACAGAGATTGAAAGTCATAAGAAGAACAATGCAGAAGAATAAGATCATGAAACAGTTTTTTAAATAGGAAACAACATTACCTGCTTTGAAGCATTCATTTAGTGCTTGAAAAATGTTACAGGAAGTGGATCTCAAGAGTAAACCTGAATAGCATGAGATCAGGTCTTAACTGAGGCTACAAAGGACCAGCGAGTCCTACAAATCCCAGACACCTTTTTGTTTGTCTTGTTTATAAACAGAAGGTTTAAAGAGCTTCCACTGAATAAGATATTGATCAGTTTTTGGTGTTTCAGCCACAAGTCCAATTGTATCTTTGTGGTGCTTCATAGTCTTCTAGTAATTTTTCCTCTGTAATATTTTTGTCAGCATTGGTTAATATGTAACCAACCAAAAACAAAAAAAAAAGTCTAACTTCATTTTGAAAGAAGCCTAAAGGCAACATTCTATATAATATTATTGAACTAGTTACAAAGTTTTCAGTTAAAAATTTTACTTTTTCAAAGCTCTATGAATTTGTAAGAATACTCTTCAAATGAGTAGTTGTTATAGAAGCTGGTTTTACTGTACCTAGGATACTGAATATTCACAAACATAGTCCTTCAGCATTCATGGCAATTATTTACATTCATTTAATCATTAGACTGAATAATTCGATCACCGTCTTTTGACAAAAAAACACTTCCTCACCATGTTTGTAGTTTTCAACACAACATAAATATTTACTACTTCTTTAAAAATATCATGTCAGTGCTTATTTGAAAAACGATATTTATAGAGTTCATATTTTTCACATGTGGGAATGCAGAACCCACAGCAAATGTGACTGTAAACCTGAACTACACCAAATAATGACCTATTTTTTCTATTAAGAATATAATGATTACATTTAATGATATAAATATCAATGTGAAAATGTCTGATTTCAAGAATTGCTTTCTGCACGGCATCCAACTAATGATCAGACACATAATGTAATGAAATGACATCTAATCATACAAATCAAGTATATATATATATATATATACATATATATGTATATATATGTACAAACAGTAATTATGATAGAAAAGTTGTTTGAAAAGCACTCTAACTTGATGGAAAGGGTCTATTGGTTTCCACACAAATGTAGAGCAGGGCCATTAGGCCACCTTATTGGAGACATAAAAGCAGTGCATCTGAAGTAATGTGGACTGAGCTAGTTTGGTTGTCAACTTCATGGGCTTCCTGTACAACCACAGTCAAGTCTGATAAAAAAAAAAAAAAAAAAAAAATCTGTACTGAGGTTAGCTGGAAAAAACAAACCTCATTTTAAATTTTATTATTCAGCCTAAGAAACTGCCAAGCATGATGTGTCCAATATTGTTAGCTCTACTATATATTGAAATACATAAATGCAAATGAACTGACTAGTCATGAATTGCAAAACAGCTAGTAATATATTTTTAAGGGGATGTTTTCCTTGTTATGCTTCCTATGAGAATCTTATTTCTTGGAATGCCATTGAGAGTACATAGTATTTACATATCAATCTTACCTTGAAAAGGAGGTTTTTAAATTCTTAATCCTGGAGGTGCTCATATACACAGTATTGATACCCTCTTTCCTAAGTTTTTTTTTTTATGCTCTGAACCACCAGAGCATCAAAGTAACTGACTGTGCTGTAAGTTAAAAAAATCTGAAGGTAGCATTTTTGATTGGAATATCAAGACACTAAAAGATTAAATGGACTTTCAAAGCCATACACTTTACTTACTCTTCAGGGAGTTTGAGCAGCATTCTACTTGACTGAAAATCATTGTGCCACCCTTCCTCTTGAGTTAGAAGTTGATTCTGAAATTAAATATTAGACACAACTACAGAGCCTTTGAGGAAACAAAAGTGGGAGTAGGTTGGAGAAAGTAGCTGAAGGTATTTATCTGGAATTTACAGTAGTTGAATATAATAGTTTTCTAGAAATTCTGAAAATTTTATCATGGAAACATTATGTGTTACTTTGAATGGATCCCAAAGGTCAAGTGTTCACAGGTGTCAGAATTCCTCAGATAGGAACCTGCTCAGCCCAAACAGCTGCTGAAGCCATAGCCCAGCCCTGACCCCTCTGGTACGACAGCATCCAGCAACTCCTGCATCCTAAGCCTGTGCCACACACTCAGCCCAGCAGCCCTATTCCTTCTCCCAACTTCAATTTGATTTTCCATCCACTGCTACTTCCATCAGCTTGGTGCACACACGACAGATCATATCAGAACAGGGTGCACAGCAGTCTGATATCCTTCATGGTCCCTAAAGGCCCTGATCTCAGAGTGGGGGAGCAAGAGAATGGAAATATTCATCAGATGTATAAATATAAAATCAACACTCATATAATTTTTTAATGATAATAAATAACTGTGGAAGTTAGTCAAAACCAGACTAAAAAAAAAAGGAAAGAAATTACAGGATTCAGTTTAATATTCTGGGTTACATAGGTGCTCACTCACCGTTTACAGTGCCTATGAGGACAGTGTAGCTTCAGATATCTACACTGTTTCTGCATCAAAGCACTCCCCTTGGGCAGTGCTCAAAAGGAAATAAAAGGAAAATTTCTTGTTTATTCTTACTCTGTGGCTCTCAGGAGTTTTCTACTTGTCAAAAGGTTTCATTTTGCTTTTTATATCTTCTGCTGACTAACACTCTACACTCTTCTACCCTGCTTTTGTCTTCTTTCCTCTTCTAACCTCCCATAAGCTGCACTTTGCCGCTGTCACGATTTCAAAGCCCTTCTGCAGCTTAAAATAATTTTCAGAGATTTGACTTTGGCAGTGCTGTCGTAATGCTGTTGAACCTTTCCAGCTGTTTAAAAGGAAATGAATATTTAGAGGTTAAAAAATAAAAAAAACCAAGTTTTCAAAGGTGTCTCATTAAGAATGATACAGATGTCTCTGAGTAACAAAGGAATTATGTCAAATAAGCAGTTAAGGAAAAAAATGTAGCAAGCAAATTGGAATATCAGCTCTTTTAAGCTTGTTTTAAAAGTAAAAGCACGATATGTGATAAATGTCTTTGAGGTCTAATGACAACCAAATATGTACTAACTGATCTAGTGGTTGCTCCGTGATGGTGGCTTTACAATATCCTGTTGTACCAGAAATGTATGAGTGACCTTTGCTACAATCCACCTCTGAAGGCGAGGGTAACTCAGGTTCTTGTTAATAGAACCCTTGGGATGAATTAGAGTCAATTAACACTGAATGATCGGTGTTTATAAACTATACATATATATACGTAGTGCTTATTTTAGAACAATCTGGTTTCAATGAAAAGGAGGTATGCAGCGGTTTTATTATCTAGAGTAACATAGCAATATAAAAACATAAAAATTACACTTAAGAAAATGTATAAGGAAAAGAAAGAAAGAGAAAGAAACTAGAAGAGTAGAAAGATAGTGGAGAGGAAAGATATCACCATCCCTGGATCAAGCAACAAGATTCGATTGTTGCTGTTGGTCAAAGTGATGGTCGCAGTTTGGAGCTGTTGGGGGTGGGGGAAGGCCAGTGAAACAAAAAGTTCAATGGGCTAGTTTAGGTTTATGTGGGAACGCTCAGGTACCTCCCCTGATGAGGAATGTTTAACACTGTTTGTTGCAACACTGTGGGTCACCTGCAGTCCACTGATGAAAGGCACAGAAATGAGTGTGGGGGCACCTTGGGGATCTTTGATGTTTTATGACACCTTCTAAGACATGACAGCTGCCTCTCATGTCAATGTAGTTGAGCCAGTTATGCTCCATCAGCAGGGATGAATACCTTCAAGCCAACTGCGTGAATGTCCCAATATCTCCAATGAGGCAGAGGTTGGAAGTTTTACAGCTGAGCCAGTTTTGTAAGGGAGGACATTGGCATAATAAAAAGCATTCCTGCCTCTGCAGAATGCTTTTATCAGCCTTCTCACTTATCTGGCTCAAAACACAGCTTGTAGCCTCTGCTGGTGCCCCCCCTCTGTCTTATGTGGATCAGGGATTTCACCACCACACACAAAAAACTCTTTTCTTCCCCTTCAGTTGGGGTGGATGGTGCAAACCTGGCCTCAGTAAAGCAACCTGCTGCTTTTGCAAATGGACAAGTGCTTCAGTCATTAACCATTAACATTTCAGTCTCTCACAACCTTAAAGCACCTTCATGGTATTCTATGGTTCAGAGCTAGGTACACTTTTTACACAGAAAGACAGAGATTCTTTTTAAGTTTCATATTTGGGGCCCAGCTTTTTGAATACAGACAGAAATAAATACCAGAGATCCAAATATTCTACACTTATTTAGCTTTGGAAAAAGTTTTTCTCTTAATACCTACTTTGAAGTTGCTGTGAGTTTATGTACATGCTCAAGCTGGTGTGCTCTAACAAGTTACTGTTCAGAAGCTAAGGTGGATTAATTAGAGGTATAGACATTCTTACCCAGTTTCAAATAAAACTAACTTTACCTGATGAGAAAGCTATTTTGTAATAGATACTTATTCTTTTTCCTCTATCAGTTATATCCTAGGATTTTAATTTAGAACCCGTAATTTTTCAAGTTGTATAATTATATTCTTTTACCATACCTTCTATCTTACATCTTTTATAGTAAATCTTGATTTATCATAAGAATTAAAAACAGAGACAAGGAAAATTCAGTTTTAGTTGTAGCTTCTGTATTATCCTCTGTCTCATTCCTACATTAATTTCTCTACCTCACTGCTAACAAGAATGAGGTCTACTTCTGCCATACAGATCTGAATGTCATCTGGAACCTCCTATTCTATATAATATCAGCTTCTTTGAAGACACATTGTAAGTATGAATGTAGATTTTTGCTGTTTCTTGAGGAAAATGTCTATTTTTGTTCCTCACAGGTTAAGGCAGGTGATGGGACATCTCTGAGGGGAAAAATAAAGGAACAGAAAGAAGATCAGGAAATTTTGGATGGAGTCTTCCGAAAAGGCACATGGAAATAATTTTCCTAGTGTCAGTGGCCAGCACACATAGCTACACTGGTGGTGGTCGAATAGAGGTATGAGCTGTTCTCATCACTGAGATGTGGCTGAGTGCTCTGTCAGAGCATAGCTGAACCCAGGAATTAATAACAGATTTTCATCACTTTGATGAATGCATATTAAGTAAACTGACAATGTGTCATACATTTTCACAATTCTCAAGTTCTGCAGGAATCACTGTGGAAATGTTTTTTGTTCTAAAGTAAAAAGACTGATTGCCAAATGTGTATTTTACTGGGAACCTTCTGTTTTGTTTGGGGGTTTTTGTTTGTTTGTTTGTTTGTTTGTGTGTGGGTTTTTTGTTTATAGTTACATTTTTTTCTGCGTGTTTTCTTAGAAAGCTGCTTACCTGTGATAAGTATAAATTCAGAACAAAAAAAGGGTTTGATCATAACAACTTTTTGTGTACTTTGCCCATAGTGTAAAAGGGAGAGGAGAGAGCTTTATTAAACAGTCTTGGATTTTTTCCGAATGATACTTATTGCTGCAGCCCAACACATAGGCATTAGACCATTATATCATGGATGAGAAATGAGAATATTTCAGGTCTGTTGAACACTGTGAATGTTTCACAGTTGATTAGATTAACTACTAAAATGCAGGTGGTTTTGTATGCTGAAAAAAAAATCCAGTGTTTAGTGGTCCTTTAAATTCTTACTTTTATCTGTGCAGTAGTCGTCTAGCAAATAAAATAAACTACATCTGTTAACACATGGACTGTTAATATGTGATATCATTATGTTTATGCTGCCCTGTTTACAAGAGAATGCTGCTTTTATTTTCCTTTTTCCTTTATTTTATTTCTTTTTTTTTTTTTTTTTTAAGAAACCTATGTTTTAAGTAGCTTGGCTATGCAGCTTTTTAATCAGAAGACTCCCATACTAAAGAAAGAAAGAAATGTGTTTCTACTAGCAACGGTGATCGTGTGGAATACATTTAAGGAATAAGCTGAGTAAACCAGCATAAATTTTTCACAGTCAATTCACAAAACTATCAGTAAAGAAGCAACCTCTCCACATCTCTTTAAGCAAACATAAATCTCTAAGAAAACAACCCACAGATACACTTGTTATTTTAGGTTTCAGTTTTTACACAGAAAGTCCTACAGTGCTGACCTAATGGTCAGCAATATGACAAAAGAAAACTTCCTTTTCTTTCAGGCACTTTGAGATCCTAGGATAGTTATTCATAGTCTAATGCACAGAAATAATTCTAAATGTATGAGTTTTGGTCTCCACCATAATATTATCTTCATTTGAAAGAAGTTCTGTAGTCATAAATCTAAGACCAAAGAAGACAGAAGAGTAGTTATAAAATGGATTCCTGGAGGAAAACAACTAAGTTTCCACATCCTACTGTGGGGAATATGTAAATATTTTGGGTGATCATTGGATGAAAAACGGTGACCAGAAAAAATACATTCATTGAAAAGGGACCTCTGATTCCACGGCACATAATTGCTAATTTTGCCCACCATCCACATCCAGATTTTTTTGCTTGCTTTCTCAGTATCCTTACTTGTATTTTCAGACTCAGAGAAAACCATCACTGTGTCTGAACCTAAGTGTCTGTAGCTGACCCCTCAGCTGGACAAAAAATTACAAAGTTGAGCAGTACAGAAGATTCAGTCGGTAGAAGTGCTGTCAATGTCAGTGTTCATTTTACGTGATTCTGAATTTAGGCAGCTTCAAAGCTGCTTGTTTTCTCTTAGCCAACTCCAAGTGATTTCTTCTTTGCAAACAAGATTTTGGGGAGTTCATTCTTCCACTTATTTTATTTTATTTTTTTTTTTAAATTGACTTTTTGAGATGGGTAACAAATGCTTTTGGCTTAAAAACAAAATTTAGAGTTCAGAATATTTGGATTCTCTCCATTGTGTCTTTACTCCTGTTTTCATCCATGAAGAATATCATAAAAAAAAAAAAAAGAGAGGTTTGCATTGTCAGGGACCTAAAAGGTCATCTCACTCCAACCTTCCTGCCATGGTCAGAGAATCCTTCTACTGGATGAGGTTGCTCAAAGCCCCATTCAACCTAATCAAGAGCACTTTCAGGGTTGGGGCATCCACAGTTTCTCTGGATGCCACCCTCACAGTGAAGAATTTCTTCCTAATACCTGATGTAAATCTAACATCTTTCAGTTTAAAACAATTCCCCCTTGTCCTATCTGCATACATGCCCTTGTAAAAAGTCCCGTTCCAACTTTCTTGTACATCCCCTTTAGGTACTGGAAGTCGTTATAAGGTATTCTGAGGGCCTTCTCAAGGCTGAGCAACCCCAATTCTCTCAGCCTGTCTTCACAGCAGATGTGCTCTAGCCCTCTGATCATCTTCGTGGCTTCCTCTTGACCCACTCCAACAGGTCCACGTCCTTATGTTGGGGACCTCAGAAGTGAATACACTACTCCAGGTGGGGTATCACCAGAGCAGAGCAGAGGGGGACAATCAACCTCCTCTACCTCCTGGTCACACTACTTTTGATGCAGCTCAGGACACAGTTGACTTTCTAGGCTGCAAGCACACGTTGCTGGGTCATGTCAAGGTCCTCCTCCACCAACACTCCTAAATCATTATCCTCAGGACTGCTCTCTATAAATCTTACACACTTGAGCATGTTGACTACTGTCTGATACACATTTTTTTAAAACATACTTATTTGTTAGCAGAAAGAGGGCAGGAATCATAGAATCA
>VXAY01001092.1:445680-602040 GCA_013399855.1 Oxyruncus cristatus
TCCTGAACTGAGGGGCCCAGAACTGGACACAATACTCCAGGTGTGGTCTCACCAGTGCTGAGTGCAGGGGCAGAATCACTTCCCTGGAAAAACATATACTCTGTAAGAGATACTGTAAGTTAAAGAAACAAAGACTACCTCACCCAGTCAGGGAGAGTGAAGAAAGCACTACAAGAAAGTTTTGATTTTCTGCGTTTATTTCTATTTAGACTTAAATTCTTTTCTTCATTAATGTAAATATACCTTATTGTTTGGCTGAAAAAGCAGTTGAACTCCACTAGTCTGAAAGGAGATATATGTAGGTAAGAAAATATATATAAGAAGACAATAAATTTCAAAAATTGTTAAAGATTCTGTAAGGTAAAAACATGATGAACAGGCTCAGATGCCCTTTTCAGTAGCATTGCATGAGGTGTTATTAAAGCTCATAAACATTCATAGTGGATCAGTATCTTTATTCTAATTATTCAGGGTGTGTTACTTCATAAGTTTTTATAGATATGAAAACAGATCTGTTTATACATCTGGAAAATGTTGCTCCATATAATTGGGATAAATATTTCTCAAGGAAAATGTTACTATTAATTATTTCACCCAAAATTAAGAAAAAAATATATTCATTACAGTTCAGAATTATCATATCTAGTAATACTCCCCAAAATTATTTTGGTGAAAAAGATGTTAATACAGTATGTAAAGAATTCTTTTAGATAGCTTTAAGCATTGTTACCAAAAGGCATGGAAATCGAATTCACTTTTCTATAACAAATGTCAGTGACCAAATGGCAGGACTACAGATAAAGTTCATGCTTCATTTCTGATGATGTTGGGACACATGCAGTAGACTCTTGCATTAGCTGCATCGCCAGTCTTGAACATCCACAGTTCAATTTTTTTTTAATTTTTTGCTAAGTCAATGAAGAAGATATTAAATCATATACTTTAATTTCTCACAGTTCTTGAGGCCCTACAGAATTTAGAAATTGCTTTCAGCTTCTTCATTGACTCCAAACATTGCATTCAACATTCATTTCCTTAGTGACTTTATTTTATATGTGATCTGTATCACCATGCTCCTGCCACTTAGAAATCTGTCTTTTCCATTTTTAAGAAAAACTTGAAGTAGCTGTTAATATTCTAAGAGGACCAAGATTTAAACACTGGAACTTGCTGTTAACGTGTGTGCCTTGAGGAAAAATCCAAGTTGGGCTGTTCAGTTATTTCACTCTTGAAAGAATAGTGATTCAGTTGAGATTTTGGGTGTAGATTTTTGGGAGGGGATGCTAGTTCCATGCCTGAATATGTATTTTGCTTTGCTTCTAGGAAAAAGAACACAAGGTATGCTGAACAAATTAGACTAATTAATTAATGGACATATTTACAAATAAAATAACATTAAAATAATATTTATTTTGTATAAATATGCCAACCAAATAAATATCCATCCTGGGATTCTGCCATTGTATTAGATAGAATATGATGTTCGTCAAAGTAATTATTTTCCATTATTCACCAAACTCTACAAATAAAAAAAAATCAATTTACTGCTTAGCAGTGCAGACAAACAATGATTAAAAAGATTAGATCCAGAGAGGAGAAGAGAGTGAAGAAAATTAAGCTGGTAGTTTGTATGTGAACAGTTGAAAGATCTTCACCTAATCTGTTTCTTGCAGGAGCTGGAGCCACTCACACAAATATTTGAAAACAGTCTCTTCTGTCAGAAGCAATTGCAGTCAGGGAGAAATAAGAATATACTGGCTGCCAAGAAGCAGGATGGACATCAGTTTGACCTACCTAAAATACCTCTCCATGGTATAAGATGTACTGTGGAGTCTCTGCTGGTGCTTCTTGAAGTTGATTATGGTATTGACTCAAAACTTTTCAAACATTGCTTGCCATTTTATAGAGTACAATTCATTGCTGTCACATGGTTGGCAATTTGTGTGTGACTTCATACATGTAATATTTTCCATCTAGTTTATGAATCAGGGGGTTTACTGATGCACAGGTCTATCAAGTAATTTATCACAATTTATCAAAATAATATATTCTACGTTTACCTAAGTCTACTATGTCTTAAGTTAATGTAGGTTTAACTTGTGCTTCAGAGATGTCTGGCATGGAATTTTCTCTTTCCAATGTAAAAAGCACAGTTGACATTGTATGATTCAGGATATTCCACACCAGTCTGGAAAAAAATGTATATTCTTATCTTAGCATTGTTAATATGATTCAGTTAACCAAATATAAAATAAATCATGTAGAAATAATTGGTCAGGTTTCAGGTCCAGTTAGAAGTTCATGGTTGATTTATGATTGCCCTGAAATTTTAACTCATGTCAATATCATATTATGTTATTTTTTTAAGTGGATTCATTTAATTAGATTAACCAAATTGAAGGTTCTTGTGTAATAAATATAACTTTACTTCAGATCTTGTCCATAAGCAGGAACAAGTAATGCAGTATGGAGAAAATAAAACCAAAGTCTCCTCCATTTGAATGAATCCAGAGCAAAATCTACTTTGAGATATTCAACTGTACATTAACCATTAGTGGAGACACTGAAGAGGAAACACATCTAAAAACAAAATTTTTGCTTTAAATTCAGTTTTGGGGGAAATACAAATATTAATAGCTATAGTTGTAATGAGACAATAGATATAAAGAAATCATGAGGTCAGGAATTTGCAACTTTGTGCACTAGCTTCATAGGGTCCACTGAACCACTGAGTAAATTTTTACCAAAAACTTAATGTTGACACGAGCAATGTATTTGCTTTGCGAATTTTGTTTGAACATTTTACAAATAGAGATGTGAAGGTAATAAAATTCAGAAAATTGAAAGAATCAGTATGAAATTCATTAGGAGTGGAATGGAAAGAATTCATTATGAAAAAGGTCATCATTTTAATGATATTCTGATATTGAAGAAAAAAAAAAAGTGTTTCAAAATGTAATATTTTGGCACCCGACCAAAAGCTAGAAATATATTATTTTATTGTTACGTGAAAAACTGTTTTCTGAACAGCTTTTCTAACGCTACATGGAGTTACTCTTGGATATATGTGGACATGTGTGTACCTCATAAACTTGAATTTGCTCCCATAACATTTGTTATGTAGTGTTCACTATCCCCAGCTGAAATTAAATGTGTAAGCTATGATAAACCGAGAGAGAGAACAAGGTGTTAAAAATGTTTTGTAAGTGCTTGTGTTATGAATGATATGGCTGCAGTTTGTTTAAGATAAGAATCTCCATTCAGCTGATACTTGTCAGAGGATCACAGAACTTCAGGATTTGCTGCTTACAAATGACACTTGTGAGGATGTGTATATAATTTTAGCTATTCCTTGGACATGTAGATCATGATAATGTTTTAAGGATGATAAAAGAGTAGATTAAATTTAGCCATGGCAATTTAAATCAAATTCAGTTCTTCTGAGACTCTGTCCTGTATGTAGTCCCCAGATAGTTATCCAGTCATGCCGTTCTGCTCCCTCAACAGTTTCAGTGTAAAGCTGGATAAACATGAAGGTAGTTCTTGGAAGTGCCATCGCAAGTGAGGGACAGGATAGCACAGCTGAAGGGCAGGTGAAAGCAGCAATGATAGACTGAAAGGGTTTTTTAGACTGCATGCATGAAAAATTTAGAATTTTAGAATAGTTTGGGTTGGAAGGGATCCTTAAAGGTGATGTAATCCAACCCTCTGCAATGAGCAGGGTTGTCTTCAACTAGATATAGTTGCTCAGAGGCCTGCCTAACCCCGCCTAAAATGTTTCTAGGGATCAGACATTCACCACCTATCCATGCAGCCTGTTCCAGAGTTCTAGTGTTTGTTTTAAACGATCATGCTAAGGGTATTCATAAGGTTTAATTTTTAAAAAAATCAAAGAACAGTGTTTTGAATTGAATCTTTCTGGACGTCAAAAGTTTAAAATTTTAATTCAGTTTGAAAAGGTGTGTCCAGCTAAAGTATTCAAATACTCCCCTCCCAAAAGGGAGAGGATGGGGAAACTGAAACATGAAGTGATTTGCTCAAGGGCATAACCAGGTGATGACGGGAAATTGAAGAAGAGAGCAATTTTCCCCAGGTCTTCAGTATGAAGTCAGATCCCAGGTCCACTTTAAATGGTAGCTCCTTACAGTGTTAACTTCAACAACTCCAACTTTCAATATTTTCAAGCTTCAATTGCATTAAGAGATTATAAAAATCAAAAAGATTTTAAAATCTTTCTGACAAAAAGATCTTGATGACCGATAAATATGATCTTTAGCTGATTTCATTCATCATAACAAAAGGAATCCTAAAACTGTGCTTCCATCATCCTTCCAAATGACAATTCACTGTAATCAGGTTTCCCTTGGAAGATTTGCTCCTTTTTTCTACTCTGTGGGTGAGACTTCCATTGAAGCCTCTGGAAAAATACTTATCATTTCTGTTTCCTTTTGAAAAGACAGGTAAATTGTCTGAGTAGCTATTTTAATAAATTTTTTTAGTCCATGTATCTCCTTTCACTTCTCCAATACAAACAGCTATAACACTACACAAAATAACACTGATATCTTATATTTATAAAATAAAAAACAGTCATATGTATTTTATAAGTGAATTACAGAAAGATTTCCCCCTGTTTCCCACAGAATATGTGGAGAACAGGATAATACACAATGTCATGCAGACCAAGAGTAAAGAGGATAATTTTGAAGCCATGAACATCAAGGCCACAACCTAAATAGGTGTCCATTAAGCATTTTTGATCCTTATTTATTTGTCCCTCTTGGTTTCACCACATGGCAGGAGACAGTATGACCCTGCCTTAACCTTGCAGGTGAGATAGCAATAAGAGAAAAATTGAAACAGAGCAATTGCCAGAATGCTCAAGGTACATCGAGCTGATAAGTTGTTCCCAAACTTCCTATATGTTCAAATGTTGTTTTCCAAAGCAAGAAGCACTGATTTCTACATGAAAGGTGATACAACATGCTGAAAAAAGGACTCTAATATGAGGTTCATCTACATTCATGGTGTATATGAGTTTTTGAAGTGTCAGAGTAGAATACAACTTCAGTTAGAATAACTAAGGTGTCTACAGAGAAGTTGTTTAGTATTAACCCTGTTCTGAAGGTATAGTTAATATAGTCAAAAGAGTGTAGAAAGGAATTTATGTCATCACCCAAGAGAAGTATTTTTCTAGTAATCTGAATGACTGTTTAAACTCCACTGACTCGATCTCCACTGATTATAAATGAACCTTAAAGTCATTAATAGGGACCTCAGTCTAAATGTTTTAATCTTGACTTGATTCCCACTCTGGGGACTTGGTTCATTTATCTACACAAAGACATCTATGTTTATTAGAGATCTAAGACATGGGACTAGTGTGAAAGATAATAAAGGATCATGGAAGACCTATGCTTTTCTGGATAGGCATTTGGAAGCCATAACATGGTACCCAGGATATCTCAAAAGACACTGCATTTGTGATTAGGGAACAAAATCAAGCCCTGGCTCTCATGAGCTGAATGCCATAAAGAAGCATGGGATATCTAACAGACCTACATTCTGCACACAAGCAGCTGAAAAAAAACCCCAAACAACCAAGTAAAAAACACCCAAACCCCAGTAGGGTGATACATTTCATCATATTCACCTTGTTACAACCTGACAGTAATGTTTAACTAATCAAGAAACAGAAGAAGATAACGTGGTTGGGAATGATCACAGAACTGGTTTGTATTTGGGATGAAGAGGGAGAGCATGTGTGGGAAAAAGTAGTATCTAACTAGAATATTTCTACTGCCAGACCATGCACTGTGCAGGCCTCCTATGCTTGGGTAGTAATTTCTGGTAAGAAGTGAATTCCTCACAAATAGTAGCCACATCCAAAATTTAGAACATTACATTAGCTTATACCTTAGCTGGTAACAGTGACTCAAATGTTCATCTGTTCAAACTCAGAGCAGAGATCTGAATCTCACCATCCAAGTAACTCAGCTAAACAGTTACCTTTTCACCATTCTCTCCTGCACTATCTGTAAACAAATCTGTAGTTGAAATAATTTTTAAATGAAATGTAAATCTTTTTTTTTTTTTTTCCCCGAGACAGCCTACTGATCCTCTCTTAAATAAATTGTTCTTTAACAATTGTTGCTAATTGGAGAGGACAAGACAAGCATTTGCAAAGTTTTGCAAAGACAAAAAAATGACAATATTTTCTCAGAAGAGATTCTAGAGTGAGTTTAGCAAAGCCAGATTCTGTGAACAAATAGGGCTGAATGATGGAAACAGAATCTAAAGATAGTCAGCTCTGCTGCTCAGAAGCTGTGTATCTTCAAAACTTTAATTTCAAATAGATGTGGGTAAAAGCATTTATTCTGAAGGCTGGGTTCTCACATAGAGATATTTATAGTTAACCTGGAAACATTGCATTAGGAAGCAGAGACTGTCCCATATTTTTCTGGGACTTGTGTTGCTAAATTGATATAAATTTTTTCCTGTAAGAATCCCAGAATAAATAGACACTGAACATTTATTTTGGTTTTTATTAATCTTTACTTACATAGTGGAAGAACTTTAAATTTAATTAACTTAAACTATAATAAAGAAGAAAGTTCATGTGGCCACCTTGAAAGCAGAGTAATCAATATTTAAAAGGGAATTGTAACTACCAATAGCCTTGAGATCTATGAAACATTTTTTTCCATTTAATAGTACACTTGTGAACACTTACATTATTTTACCCTTCAGTGTAGAAATATTGTTCCAAATTACACTGTTGAGAGTGTGAGTGTTTAGGATTTGTTGCATTAATTTTTTTTTCTTGGTGTTGTAACATTTCCATGCGGCATGTATTATAATAACAGACACAAAAGAAATATAATCTTTCTACCACTTAGAGTATTTTAACTCTGAATGTCACAAGCCAGCCTAATATATTTCTGAAAATTTTAACTTGTGGTCTGGAAGATTTGTATCTATATTAAAATACTTGATATAAATGTTTGTATTATCCAGTTGCCTGATTTTTTAAATACTTATTAATCACTGCATTTGATAGGACATACATGTTCCTAAATTCAAGACTTAACCTAATGTACTATAATGTTCTTAGAGATGATGTCTTGACAAAGAGATTCATTTAAACCATTATAAACATTTATTTTAGACATTATTGCTGGTCTAAGTTTGCAAATAAAGCTGTAACTGCATTAATAATCAGAAGATATTTTACTTTTTGCTCCAACTTGACTGAGAGTCTCATTATCCTTTTGTGTATAACAAGATGCTGATTATCAGATAGATAGAAAATGTTCTCTTTTAAATATTTTCCATAAAAGATTATTTTGTTACAATCTATCTTAAAACTTTTCCTAGTTCTGTTTTATAGCACACACTTTTGTTATAAAACACTATTTTAATATTTGGTTAAAAGAATGATTCAGTAGTTCAGTCTTTTCGACAGCATTTGAAAATCTTGCTAGCTGCAGAGAGTCTCCAGTCTTTTTGGAGGTAAAAGATGTAGTTAGAAAGGGAGCTTGGCATTTGTTGTGCAGGAATTTTATGAAGATGAGCTCTTGGACTGTTAAATTGAATACTTTCAAACAGAATTGAGATAGTTAATTTTACGATTTGAACCTTACTCTTTAAAATAGATTTTTAAGGGATTTGCTAGTTATTGTAAGGTTGTAACTATAAAACAATTTACCAGACTAAATCTCTCCAGTTATTTTCACTGACTGTATAAGAACCAACATTCTTTTGAAGTAAGAGTTTGCAGTGAACAAGTCTTGAAAAGTAAGACTGTTGTTGTTAGAGTTGTGATACAAAGAAGGATTCAGCCTTGAGGATTCAGAGTCAAGTGGATCATTAGCCTGTTAAAGTCATCCTAGCTGTTTCCACTCGATGATCAAGGAACATCTGGTTGCAAATGTATGATTGATCTCACCTTACCCAATGAATTTCTGTCACATAATAACTGATATATTAAAATAAGATAAAAGAAAGGATGTAACATTACTCAGACACAGTAATTACAATAAATTATTGATATGATGCAGAGTGAAGCCTGTTGTTGAACACACAACTTCCAATCTTCTGTCTTCACAGGAGATCAGATGTAAAGACAAATCTTTGAGACCAGGTGATGAAAAACGATTTTTACAGAGTTGCAGAATATTCTGAGTAGGAAGGATCATCAAGTCCCACTCCTGGCCCATTGTTGCAGTAAACTTGCAGTATATGAGAAAACTGTTTGTTTAAAGCATGTTCCAAGATGGCTTTTTGTAATCCTTTTAGTAGCTCGTGGTTCTTCTTCCCAGTGAAGAATACGGCAGGTATTGTCCCATGCAGGAATGCCCTGAGAAGATACCCTGAGTGTTCTTATTGGCACCCTTTAACCCCTTCCTATTGGCTGTGAACCTCTTCCTGCTACCTGTAATTGGTTAACCCTGTGAACCCTAACCCTATAAATGTAACCCTCCCCAGCAATAAACCGCTCTTGCCTCCTCTCCGCGCCCGGGGTGCTGTCTCTGTGCTTGCCATGAGACCACGTGGCCAGAGGGAGGGGGGAGCAGTTTTCCTCTCCAGACTCGGGGCCTAAAGGAACCCCTGAGTCTGGAGTTTCCCCCCTCCCCATCCACCTCAGCCGTCGGAAATGGGTTCTTCAGATAGAAACAGAATTAGAACTGGGTCGCCCCCACGCCACGCTGGGGGTGACCTTCAGGATGTACAGTGGAAGAAGTTCTCGCAAAGGTGGACTTCTGAAACTGGCTAGCAAACCTGTGTTAAGAAACTGTCATACTGTAAAACCCCCTCTCCCTGAAAAACTCAGTTTCCCAAAATCCCTTGTACCTTTCCCCACTGGCTGTGAAACCTGGCCCCTATGGGCGGTAGCTAAGGTGTTCTCAGCCCCCCTGATTGGACATATGCTAATGTCCCAAAGCCTTATTTACCCGAGCCCGGGAAAAATAAATCTCTCTCTTTTCCTGTCCATCCCTGGCTGTGGTCTCTGTGCTCTGTCTTGGGGCTCGAGCGGCCACGTGGCTAGGGATCCAGGAGGGAGCACCCCCTCCTCCAGCAAAAGGACTATAATCCATTTCTGGGGGATCATCCAGCACCCGCAGCCCATACAGGTATTGAACCCATAACCTTGGCATTATAATCACCATGCTCTAACCAACTAAGTTTTAGGATGTCTGCAAATTCAAAAAGCTGGGAGGCTGAGGCAATGGTATGATGTGAGCAATGCATTACAATCCATTTAGATTTAAATTCTTCAGAGAGAATACCATGTATTAATAATCATGAGTGTAAATCCAATATTATGCAACTATAATATTTCAGTAAGTTCTTACGAGCTCTGTAAGCCTGGAAGAGCTGTTAAACAATTGTTTGGGAAATTAAGTAAACCTAAGGTACTAACATTATATCTTGGATTAAACTTATCTTGGACATTATATCTTAGACATTATATCTTGGACATTATATCTTGGATTAAACTCTATAGAATTTAAGGTAAGAGTAACACAGAGTAAATGTGCATCCCCATGTACGAATGAGAACATCCCTTTACATGAGAAAGGTGTTTGTTTTCTCATCTTCCTCTGTTGTTAAGGGGGTTTGTAATCTGTAAACCTTTATACTATATAATAGATTTTTTTTTTCTCCTTTTCCTTTACCTTTCTAAAAAGAAAGGTAACAATTTACTTTTAAATTTATCCCCTGGTAGTATTTCTTCAACATCCCTTTGCAAGGACTATATGATACTGAACTGAGTTTAAGAATGACTATCTTCTACAAGTGTTTCTATGTTAAATAAAACCTAAGTATCATAACATGTATTTGAGACACTTCATAGCCTATAAGAATTTAGCACATACATTTTAAAGATCAGGTTTTGTGTATGTGTCTGTATGTACACAAGTGGGCATTATACACATATGTTTGCCTGGTTTGAAGTGAAAGAAACAGTATTAGACACACCTTAGGACAAACTACATATAGACACTATAAAGTGACTGTTAACATTATTCCATACAATTTAATTCTTGCATTATGGTAGCCCTGATGGCTGTCAGATGGTAGAGATTTATATGTTCTAAAAACTGCTTTTGATATTACTATTAAACTTCATAATTTAAATTATTTTAAACAAAAATTTAACTTCTTAGGTTAAGTCTTTAGGTATAAAAACAAAAAAAAAAAATTTTACCTTCATGGATCATGATTTTTAAGCAAATAAGAATCATCCTATCTACATGAGTGATGACAGGATCTGTTTAATCTCTTGGCAGAAATAAAGATTGAACAACATTCACTGTATTATGTTTCAAATGTAGACAACTCTGCTGGAATCTAAGTTTCATGAACTCATATCCAGATTTACCACTCAACATTCGTCCTTGATTGTGATTCTTAGGTTTGCTTGTTTATTTTTGTTTGTGTGTACACATTAATTTTAAATTTACTTGCATATTCTCCAGTGCTTGCAAATATGTCTTATTTGACAACAGAATAGAAATCACAAATGAAATAGTGCAGAATAAGAGAATATTCAAGAAAAGCAGCGAAGCAAATTCAAACAACATGAGATCTACCTATTCTGATTTTCTGAATATGTAGAAGAAAATAAGCTTTTGTTTTCCATCATGTCTTAAAAATAAAGATCTAATCAAGAATTGGTTCAGTTTAATTTTCTGTTTGGTCTTACTCAGGTACCCTGATTCTTCACTTGTCTCCACAGTTTGTTTCTGTCTCAGATAACGAGATTACTGGAATATACTAAAACTGCATATGTGTGAGTATATTTGATAAACCCAATGTATAAATGTAGAGCTCAGCAAGAAACAAGGACTCCATTTTGCCAGAACATAATGTGCCAGGCTTAGTTTTCATCTGCACTGGGGAAAAGCTGAGATCTTCTATTGCAAAGATGCAAAGAAAATGTACACAACACAGATATTAATATCAAAATTATTTATTAAAAAATATAGCCACTCAAGATATATGAGATTGATTCAGCTTTGTTTTCTCTGCCAAGAAGGGATTTGAACCATTATCTAGTCCTGCCATGTTGCAGTTATTACCCTGTGAGACATTCCCAAAGTGGAGTGTCACACCATTTTCTGAACTCTGCGCTATTCTAGTGGGGCTAAAGCTCTGTGAATAGCTATCAGTATTACCCTCCTGACTCTTTTCATGGTTTTTCAACAAAGTTTATGTTGGAGGGGCATTTTTGCATGGCAAATTGTAAAACTGAGCCAACAAAGTTTTCAATTCTAGTCTCAGAAAGTGGTCAGTGACTGCACACCACTGTATTTATTAAATTCAGGATAAGTGGAAAGATGTTTACGTTACTTTAATAAAGGTTCCATCTCTTTTCCAGTAAATATCCACTTTATAATTCTCTTTTTTTTGGACATAATTTTTCAAAAAGTGAACAATTTTCAACAAAATCTGCTTAGAATATCCAACTACTATCCAGATACTCTCTTTGGCATTTGTTCTCTGACAAACTGTATGGGTTTTTAAATTGATATCTTTATTTTCTCCCTTCAAAAGTAAAAAGACATAAATACAAAACCTTCCTCATTATTTTTATTGACAGAAAGAACTAAAATTTTTATAAAACTGAAAAACTTCTGTAAAAAAAAAAAATGTCTAATTTCCACTAGGGAAGGTGAAGTACAATATGCTGGTAAAAGTCAAAGCCACCCAAAATACTGTGTTTATGAACACCATTAAGTGTTTGTTTTGGAACAGTTTGACTATAGGCAAAGTCAGCCTACTATATGTCAACACCTCACAGAGCACAGTAAAACTTCATGTTTCCAACCTCAATTGCATATCAAGCTTCTTGATCAAGTTGCACTTGCACTGATGTATCTTTTTATCTCACATCTTACTAATTGTGGTGTTACACTTACCACAGAAGTGACATGACAGTGATAAACCACAAGAGTGTCAGGACACAGTCATGAGAAGAGAGCTGTGCTCAGTGCATGACAAACATGAGGCTGTTCGTGAGGGACTATGGGTTTTAGAAGACAAAACTGAATAATGATGTGGAAAAAAAATTTCCCTAGAATCATAGTTTTATCTTATGAGTTGGCATTTAAATAAAATTGACATTTTGCCATTAAAATAAAATATCTATATTTTATATTTCTCATGTGCACAAATTCCTAAAGACAGGGGAATTTCAGATGAGAAAATACTATTGAAATGTTTTGCCTCATACAATAACTGTATGTTTTACTACATAAAAATAAATGTAAATACAACACCATCTATAGTTGAAATTGTTTTAAAACTCTGAATGTTTCTACTCAGGAAAGAACTTCTTTTGTCACACAAAATCTATAAAATCTTCTCTTTCTGTATAATGTCTTCTCAGTACATTATGTAAGTCACTATATTATGGAATTCCTTTTTGTGTGAGTATGCAATCAGATTTAGAAACTTTATCAGATACCAGTTGTATCAAACCATAGATTTGAGACCACTGGAACACAATTTTCTCCTGATATACAAACACCTCTGAGATTTCCAGAATGTTTCTGTTCCAGCTCAGATAAACTCAACATTTTCATACCAGTATTAAAATGTGATTCTATATTGTTTTTCCTTTCAGAACAGAGTAAATCAAACAAAACCCAAGAGAAAAAAACCTCAGACTAATCACTATCTTTGTGAAGATGTTTCTCACATTGATTATGGAATACTCCTTTTTGGTGTCCTACTCTGTCTCCCGTGTCCTGCAGAATATCTCAGCTACTGAGCTAGTCTCCCTTTTGGCATTTCTACTTTGTCAGGAAATCCTATCTGGGGCCTGAGAGATTAAAATTAAATGAAGTTTTAAAAATAATGATTGGTCGTTGGAGTGAAAAGTTTCAGTTTTAACAAGTCATATTTTTAAGAAAAGTTCCTACGCTTTTTCTATTTAGACCATTGTATTATGTCATACATCTCCAGAAATTAAGACATGAAATGGCAGGTAAAATATCAAGTAGTTAATGCTTAGCATTTTGAGATTGTTAATTAGATGTCTTCCTGCTTTTTGTGTGATGAATATTTTGCCAATGCTTGCTAATTATTATAGCAATTAGGTTTAATAAGTTCGGAATTTCACAAGCTTAGGTCTTCGGGGTTACACTTTAGCAAGTAGGGAATGGGTGTTAATTAAGGACAAAGAAAAGAAGAATTAAGAAGATTTGATGGGTTTAAGGAAACAGCAATTAAACAAAGTGCTAGAGTGATTTGCATATTTTAATAAGTCAAGAAGTCTTGGATATTCAGGAAAAAAATTACATTTTTGTTACACAGTGTAATTTTTTTAAAAGGTCTTTTCAGATTTTAGTGCTTTTTCTCCAGAAATACACGATAAAGTCTTTATTATTAGTGCTTGAAAGCTGGTTCTAGACCTCAAAAACTTAGCATTGGTATAAATATGACCACTAATAGAGATTGCTCTTATTTACAGAGAACCACTGCATTGTTCTGAGTATGGTACCTATTATGAAGGGCCTGCACAGACTGCCTCACCTGCATCTATGACACGCTACTGAGCACCAAGAAACTATATGTCCTGTAAGAAGCAGATATATATATATATTGGGGAAAAAAATAAATCCCTTTTTGTTTCTTGGTGTGTTTTTTCCCTCTGGTGAAAACAACAGAAAGGAATTGTAGGGAAAAAAATTATGTCCTTCAGCAGAAAAAAAATCACTATATTTATCAACATCAGTACACTATCAAACTTAAAGATACTGCTTTTTTTTTTTTTTTTTTTATATGCAACAAATGAACAACCCAACTGTTGGTGTGAGAAAAACCCATCTCACATTAGTTCTAATGCATTAGAAATAGCTCTGAACAGACTATGTAATGTCTCTGAACATCCACAGCGATGTGGACAAAGAGCAGAACTCAAGCTCATTGTTCCATGAAACAGTGCATTTACACCTGGGTATTTTAATTCTTTAAGACCTTATAGCCTAGGAAAGCTCACTGTAAGGAAAAATCAAACAACATGCTCTATTAATAGTATTTGTTCAGAACCAGCTTATGAGAACTGAATGTTAACAAGTAGAAGATGATCTATGTGCAATTCATGCCAGAAGCATCAGTTTCTTAATGATTATGTTACTGTGTGGCAACTTAACATTCACAGTGCTAAATTTACATGAGCCAAGAGGGGTGTAAACTGTTGATTTATTCATCAGCTAGAGGAGTTGATGTGAAGAGTTGATCATTAGTGTCACAAGAACCTTAGGTCTATGGAAATCCACTAGAAGTTTAAACATCAGATGCTGAAGATACCACAGTAGGACAATGCTTCCAGGGAGCTCAGTGTAAGCCCTTTTACTTGGGATGCAAGGTCAGGCTAATTAATGAAGAGATGAGAGGGAAATGAAGAGAAGTAAGAAATAAGAGAGAAAGGTGTGAGAAGTTTCCATGTCTATGGATCAGATAAAAGAATCATAGAATCACTGGGGTTGGAAAAGACCTCCAAGATCATCGAGTCCAGTCTTTGATCGAACAACACCATGTCAACTAAACCATAGCACTATCATGTCCAGTCATTTCTTGAACATTTTCAGGGATAGCCACTCCACTACTTCCCTGAGCAGTCCATTCCGATGTTTTACAACCCTTTCAGTGAAGAAATTCTTCCTAATGTACAATGTGGTGCAGCTTGAGGTCATTGCCTCTTGTTCTGTCACTAGTTATCTGGGAGAAGAGGCCACCCCCCATCTTGTTACCATCTCCTTTCAGATAATATGGTAATTAGACTCTAACATACATGTTCATTGAGCAGGAAGGGAGGAACAACATCTGCCTGTGCCCCCCGAAACCCAGTACCATGTCTACTACCGAAATTGAACAAAAATATAATTATGTGCTTGTGGTAGGAACGATAACAGAAGAATCCTCATTTTCAGTAATAACACAGGCAACAAACACCTGACCTTCTACTGTTACAGCCTTTAAATTGCCACTTATCATGGAACAGACCGTCAGGGAAGTTCTAATGTAGCAGCACAATAAGAATAGATATGACCAAAATAGAACTACATAAAGTTAAAAGTTATCATTGATTGATAGAGATAATAACAAAAAAACACTGCTAGTCACACAGGCTTAGCCATCTGCTACTGCAGTTACTACATCTTTCTTTCATAGGGCTAGGGCACTAGCAAACATAATAAAACATTTGTTCCACTTAGAAAGAGGTAGTTACAATAATGCTGACACAGGAAGAATAATAATAAAACCACCTTCCATCTCTCCAGAGGCTCTTTAGCTACCAAAAAATTAATTTCTATGCATGTGTTGTCCTTTCAAAGGTGATAGTCAGAAATTCAGATTCCAGATAGTCTTCTTAATTTCTGAATCCCATTTATCATAAATAAAGTTGTATAAATAACCATTTACATATAAATTACCACATTTCTGAGGAGGTGAGTGATAATGTCTTCTGCTGACCTAGCTGATAAATTGGGAGATGCTTAATCAAAGAACAACATAAAAGATCACAGATCCTTACACAGTAAAGATGGTGTTACCAATAAATGTGCTGCCTAATCAGATAAAATTTAAAGATCTATAGTTTATGGAAAACAAGCCTCTTCATTTTCACTGAAACCTTTTCATTATGGAAAGTAAAAATATCTCCTTTAAGACCAATTCATAATACCTGAGTTCAAGCTGCATTGAATATCACTTTTATTTTGCATTTCCCTTTTACAGACATTCTGTGAATAGTTCACTCTTCCCTCCTGGAACCATGAATTTGAACATTGGTTGCCTAACCTAAGAGAAGTCTTCTCTGTCATCTCATCTCACTACTCCTTTTGTCTGCAAAGCTCCCATTTCCCCACTGATGAAGCCACTGATAAAAACAGTGGCTTGTGAGGTGGAAGGGAGGTGTGTCAGAACTTCTCTGTGCTCAGCATAGCAGTGGAGCACGTCTTGATTGGTGTGACACTTTGACCGAAAAAAGGAAAAGACAGACCTTTCTTCTATAGTTATCCAAAATGTAAATCCTCCAAGACACATTTCGACCAAGCTGACAGCCTGTTTAGATAAAATGAATGTTGAAATAAAAATAAATATGAAATTAGGATTACAGCACAAGAACTGTGGGGTTCTTTGAAAAGGTGACTTTGAAAAAGTGTTAGATCTTACTGTTAAATAACACCATATACATCACATTTTTAATAGTATTGCACTACCATAATAACTAAATTATTGCTCTAAGAAATCAGTGAAATCAGGATAATTTTGTATAGATGGCAAATTCACTGCAAAACTACACCAATACTGTGCATATGGCTGAGGAAGTGCTCTCAGTAAAGAATGGGATATACACTTACAAGTCTTAAAAATCAGCATTTGCTCTGATCCATACAAACATCATTCTGCAATATACCTAGAGCGCATCTACATAAACATGTCTACATTGCATTTGATAACAAAACGGCAAATTTTATCTGTGTGATGAATAAATGGCTGTCATACGTTATTTGGAAGATTATTTTGCAAATGCCTCTGATATTGAGTAGACAGAATGTGATTATCAGTGGTTATCATGCTCAGTCTATTAGAATTATTTGTTGATAATAAATGACCTCATGACTGCAGGCTGAGGACTTCTTGCTTATGACTACTTCCTGCCTGATATTGAACACTGCTAGAGGAAAGACCTTTAGTGACCTATGATAAAAATGTCAAATGTCATGTTTCTGCTATTCTACAGTCAACAGCCCATGCTTAATGAATGTCCTAAATTTCAAGACAGGAGCTCAAAAGGGCACTTGAATAGGGGGAAACATAACATGGGAGACTAAAGACCTCTTGATAACCTCTGATAGATAGGTGAAATGCAGGAACTTTGCATTTCTTTGTAGTGGTTCATAACAAATGGGATTTTTGCTGTGTAAGGGCTCTCTCTTTAAGAAAATTAGTTCGTTTGGTAATTTACAGTTCTTCCAAATGAAAATGTGTAATTGCTGTCAAGAAAGACAATCTATTTCCTCTCTCATTATCCTTTTAACTTCTGAAAATCTGAAAGTTCCTTTGGTCATCTATCTTTCTGACAAAAACCTTGTGGTCGTGCTCTGATATTAAAGGCAGCTCTTGAATTAAGAAATGGATCTTGTGTTTTAAAGATGACAAGATTTAGGCTCACTATGATCACCAAGGAGAGGAACTTAGTCATAAACCTTCAGCTAATTTATCATTCAAATCTTACTGATCTCTGATGAAGGACATGGAGCTGCTAAAATGGACAGATAAAAATGACACATGGGATATACAAATGTTGGAACTCTCTTTTTCAAGGATGACAGCACAAATAAAAGCCTTTGGAGAACATGAAATTACAGTAGGAATAAGGTAGAAAAGGCACCTTTGTTTTGTCTATTAAGAGACCAAATTTTCATGGTGCACATCGCAAGGTTCATCTGTCAAATCTTTCTTCTGAGCTCCACATCCTTGACATCCAGAGCACGGGACCCTGATAGGACAGAGCTGACAACTTCATTTGTATCCCATATCTCTAAACTACAAACATGCCACTTGGAAAGGCCTTGAGTGCTCTGAAGTCCCCCAGACCATTTATATCTACATCAGTCCATCAAACTTTTATTATCTACAGCAGTCAGGTTTACCTCAGTTCTTTGTCAGCCTTGTTGAAATCTGAAGTGCCAATTTGTTCATTTTGTGTTTTGCTTTCAGAAAGATGTCATGCGTGTGGTTTGGCATTTTATTGACCAAGAAAATGTATTCATATCATCAGTGACAAAGTTGCACTAAGAATTGACATCAATTAAGTGTCTGATACATACAATTACAGAGGTATAGAGGAGAAAGTGAATGAAAGAAATTAACCTTATACAAGGAGAATAGATACCAATTAGATATATGACAACACTGCAATATTGCTATAACAATCAAACCAAACAAAAGAGTAAAGTTTAAAAATGAGTGCAGGTGTGTTGGGGGAAGCACTGGATTTCAAATGATCTAATAAAAGACCATAATTTAATTTTGTTTCTGAAGAACCCGACAGGATCATAAACCAATATATACAATGGAAAAACAAGAATGGGATATACTACTAAAGTAGAACAAATATGCTAAGAAACCTCTTAGCCCTGTGTACAAAGCCATGCTAAAAAAATAGTTTATTCAGGAAAAAAAAAATTATAGTAATTTGATATAGCAAAAAAACTTTTTTTAATAAATTGCTTTAAGCCAGAAAGTGTCTGAGAATATTTTATGTTTCCAATAATAAATGGCAGACTAGGAGACTACTTTTGCATTAATTTTCAATTTTTAAAGGATTTTCCAGCAGCATGACTGTCACTGTCCTGGAATATTGATCCACTGATGTTCCAGATGTAAAACTATCTCAAAGCCCATGTTGTGGCTTGGTTGTTTTTGTTTTGTTTTGCTTTGGTTTTCCTTGAAGAGATTTCATCTAATCATTGACAGATAAACTGCTAATATCTTGTAAGATCTGTTCTATGACCACAGCAATATGGTTGTTCTACCACTATGTCTTGACTACAGAAAATCTCACTTTCTTTTATAAGCATCTTTGGCCATCACACTTTAGATTAGAGCTCTAGAGTACACTTTAGTGTTCAGTACAGTGAAATACAGAAGCCTTTTCTTCTTCTTGCCTAGACACTGTCAGTAAGAAAATCCATGACTGAGGCTTCCTTTTCCTGGAAATAGATGATCAGAGGAGTTGCTAGACAGTAAACCAGTAAAAAAATATGGTTTTCAAGAGAATTGTACTTAGTGAGAATGTAGGAAACTGCATTTAATTGAAAAACCCACAGATGCAAAGAAGAGCAACAATTTAAAAAAAGGTATATATATGCCCTATTTTAATAATGCAAGTATACACAAAAGCATCTTCAAAAGGTTTTTAATTATTGGAACAGAAGTATTTGGTGCTATCTGGTTTCTGTAGGAGTACATTGTTTGTGAGTTTTGGAGGGATATTCTCTGAGTTTTGCACATCTGCATATAGTGGCAATGGATGAAGAGCTCATGGATATGTATGACCAGCTGAGGGGTTCTGTAGTATCCCTGGCTCCAAATAGACCCTTTACCCACTCCAGATAGACCCTTTCATCTCACAACAAATTCTGCCACAACAGGCACTGCTTAACAGCCAATATCCTTCCACGACTTGAAGCAAAATTCTAAGGGAAGAAGAAATTTGGGTCAAGGTATTCCTCTCTAGGATACCAGGCTTTCACATGCTTTTTTCACCATATGTCCTCAAAATTCTCTTTGTATATATGGGTAGGGAGAAACTAAAGCAGGGACAGCAAGCAGTGATAACTCACAGGAAAAGTCTATATACTAATGAAGATAATTCTTCTTTGACATTTCTGTGCATACACACCTAAATTTTCCATGGTACTGCTTATTTCAAAGTAACAGATCTGTCAATGTCAGCTTTTGCTACATACAAATATACAGTTTTGATGCAGCTGGTTCCTTGAACTTCCTGGCATCCTGTGTGTCTCAGTTTGCAGATGAGGGACGAGGACTTTAGCAGTATGGAAAAACCAGGACACTGAGAAAAGAAGATGGTTTAGTTCTGTAGGCATTCCCTTACACATGAAAAGCTCTCCATTTGCTTATACGAGCACAAAACAATTCTGCTCTATTAAAATTTGCTGGTTCTATAGCACCCCTAACTGCAGCATTCCAAGTAGATTGAAATACCTAGTATATAAAATAGAATGCTTACAAAAGTATAAAAATGTGCTTTAAACATATTAGAATATAAAGACTTGGTTATTAAAGGATGGTTAATTTTCAATTCTAAGACAAGTGGTTGCCTAAAAGAATTAGTTAAACACATAGAACTGCCTGTCACTAAGAATGCTCAGGAGTCTCACTTAAGACAGTCTATCTGTGTGCGTCTATATTGTTCTGTCAGTTTGGAGTTCCAAATTCCCACATCACAGAAACTAGATTGGTTTTAGTTCTTACTTTGACTCTGGGTTAAAGAAAACCAAGCACTTCTTTGCCAGCAAGGAAACCTTGGCCTGAGAATGGACTATGTCACATTTAAGTCCCCCAGTCACAGACCCAATAATGGTCTCAGAGACTCAAGTTAGACTTCAGTCTGAGAGTCTACACTTGAGATAAGCAAAGCCAAGAGAAATGAGAATTTCTAGATTCTAAATGAGATATCCACCTCACCTCCAAGAACCCTCCATAACATAAATCCTGGAGTAAGACTTATATGCTTAATTTCATATTTATATGATATATGAATGCTGATGGAGAAGAGCCACCAAAACTGGTGTAAAGACAATGGTAGTGATCAATGTCTTGCATAAAATATATGAAGAGATGAGAGAGCAATATTTTTGCAGTTTTAAGTTTCTAAGTCATACAATTCAAGCCCTCTTCACTGTTTTTAATAGGATTTAACAAATAATAACAAATTACATTTACATATATTTATTTATTTATGTTAGATGTAAACCATCTAACTGTGCTGTGTTGAATGGACACATTAAAAACCTCAAAGTTTTTTTATTTCCTCTGATCTCAGGAAGAGGCTGTAGAGAATTTCTAACCATACTAATCATAATTAATTTTATCTTTATTTTAAAGAATTATGAAATCAGATTATCTTTTTATATGCATTTTTTTAGATCAGGGTTTTTTGAATTTTTTTTTCAGCAGCAGTCAAACTCTGATTCCTATCTTTGAATTATGGAATTGAGTTAGAAGAGACCCAGCAGGATCATCAATCATCGAGCCCAATACCCTGCACAGGACACCCAAAGAATCACACATGGGCCTGAGAGTGTTGTCCAAATGTTTCTTGAACTCAGACAGGCTTGGTGCTGTGATTATTTCCCTGGGGAACCTGTTCCAATGTCAACCACCCTCTGGATGAAAAACATTTTCCTGATCTGGCCTGAGTAATAGTCCAGAGGGTCCTCAAAGACTCCCATCTTTAGCAAATTTTCAAATTGTAATGGGAACTTTCATTTTTGTGTGTAAGAAAGTAAGGAAGTTACTGCCAACACCCAACAGCACAGCATGCTGTGCTCTCAGCGACAACACCTATGCAGAAAGGCACCAAAGACCCTGTGTGAGAGCTGAACTATTCACACAAGTAAGAATTGTATGGAAGGGTAGGCACACACCCTTGCTGGATCAGAGCTTATGTGCCTTGATTAACGTTTTTTTTTCCTACTTTCCTTTTCCCTTATTTTTGTGTTGGACTGTTGGCTGTCTCTCAGTGGAATAGATTATTTTATCCACTTTTCCCTCAATAATCCTCTTTGACATAGACTTGTCAACCTAATCCACAAGAATCTTTCTGGGTTTTGTGTATCAGCCTTACCTCGATGGGAGGAAAGCAGGCTGGATAAGGAAGAGCTAAGGTTTTAAAACTAAAGCAAAGATGTCTGACTTAGATGTTTTAGTTTGTTTTATGTAAAGATCTTTCAATGTGGCTAATGAGCTGTCTACCAAATTCATTGCCACATCTTTATTAATCATTCCAGTGAAGTTACCAAGCTAAGGTAAGCACTATGGTTAATGATACAGGTGTAATCCCATCTGAAGGTTTTAGAGGAATGAAACATGTTTAGCACTGTCATGGTTTCTGGAACCTGCATGCATAGCTCTTGAATTCTGCGTGATACTGGAACATGCCCCTCGGTGTATAAGTTTTCCCTGTGGAATTGTGAGCTTCAGTTCTCATTTTTATATTTCCATTGAGCTGAAAATTCCAGAGGTGGTAATACTGTAATATTACCAGGGCGTGACAATAAGGGTGTTCAGCATCAATGAGGCTGTCTTCACATGGAAGTACCTTTTTATGTGGAACAAACAAATTTCTTTCAAATCTAATTCAATTCTGATATAGAAGGTAAACAAGAAACCAACATATAATGAGGAGAAACATTACCATCAGATCAGAGAGAACAGTAATTATTTTAAAAAATTATTTGTGATATCTCAGTTCTGGGAAAGGGCTGCCAAGCAAAATCTACATTCCTATAGTCTATCCAGCAGCTACCACCTGTAATTACTGCTTGGAACTTTCAGGGACATTAAACCACCATTTGTGGCCAAATCAAAACTTCCACAAGTTTATGCAAAGAGAAAACACACTTATATTTTAACACTATTTAGTCAAATAGTCTATATTTTCAAGTAAAAGGTCTATAAATATAGTGTCTTTAAAAGAACAAAAATATTTCCAAAAGTTTTAGTGAATCTTCACCAAACATAATATAATTAGTTATAGTTATAACAGCTAGTTACTGTTATTCTATATGAGTATTAATGCTTAGTATATCATAAAAAATTAAAGTGTTTAATAAATCACCTGCTTAGCATATCAAGTAAGAATGAAAGTATTGCACAAATTACCAGATATGAATAATCCAATATAAAACCTTTTAAACTAAAGAAAGCATATAAGTCAGTTTCTGTAGAAAAGTTACTTCAGAATCAAATCCTACTATTTCTTTGTGATAATCAAGTTTGGGTCACATCTCCCCTCTGATAATATATGGCCTAGCAGGTAATGCTTAGTGTTCTGAATTTATCTAATATTTTAATATTGTAGCAAAATAACAGAAGGAACTATGTAACAAAATTGTTTGGTAATGCTTCCTAACATTTCCTTGACACTGATGAGTCAGTTCCATAAAAAGTTTTCAGTAAGATGTTACATAACAAACTGTTTCTTCAGCCCCATTTTTTTTAAACAGAAAGGAAAAAAAACATCCAAAATGACACCGGAAGAACACCATTTTGGGGATTTTAAAATGAAGCACTTAAAAGTTTAATATGTCTGCATAAAGATGGCTTGTGAAAATTAACTCACGAAGTAATACTGCCTACAGAACTGCTGAAGATGATTACAGATTCCTTTTCCTACAGAACTCCAGTCTCATTCACCACCCAAACACATGAAGTAGTGTTGGGGCTTTTCTGTGGGAGTTTGTCACAGAAGGTAAAGAACACGGGGATGACCGCTAGGAGCTCGGGTTACTCCTCTGATATGGAAGTTCAAGGCAGTATCAAGTACATCTATTTTACCCCTTCATCTCCTTCAGCCTATGCACCAACTACACACTGTTCCACTGATTATGACCCTCTGAAATCTGCCAGCCAGCCAGCTGTTAATCCATGTCACTGTTCACTCATCCAGTCCACATTTCCTGAGTTTGCCTATGAGGATGTTGTGAGAGACAGTGTCAAAAGCCTTGTTGAAGTCAGGTACTTCATCCATCCAGACAGTTGTTTCATGGTAAAAGGTAATAAGAGTTCCTGAAGTGGGAAAATTTACATGATTTTAGAAACCCAATTCACATGCTTTGATCACACAAATGGGTAATACTGTAAGGACTATGAAAAAATAACTTGTTAAAAAAAAATTAAACTTTAATTTCTGCTTATAGAGTGAGTACTTTTTTTTCATGTTGGCTTTTGGTAAGAAAAACAAATATTTCTATGTATAAAATGGAGGAAAAATGGAACAGTGTTAGCAAAGGAAAAAAGTCTTACTGAGATGTGCGTGAGTAATAAAAAAGGGAAAGTTAAAGGATGCTTGAAAAGGTGGGTTTTCTGAAATATATTAAGATCCTTTATTGACTGGGGGCTTTATTTTGCTCTCATCATGGCAAAGGACACATATTCCCAATCACTTAAAATTTTCTGGGTTTTGTAACATCAGTAACGTTGTATGTGATGGATTCCTGCAGGTTTTAGTTCAGATCTAATGAGATCTGACCCAATTATAAACTTATTCAAGATAACTGAGAAGCTACATCAAAAAGATGACTTCAGGGAAGTTGCTCTCAAAGTTATGGAAGGCAACGTTAGAATTAGAAAATTAAATGGGGACTTCTTTACCTTCTATGCTTAAAGTTAGAAATAATGGAAAAGAAAGGCAGCAAATTTCTATTCTAGGAAAGTTGCATTAGAGGAAGTAATAGACATGAAATACAGACTGAAGAAGTGGCAGCTCCTCTATGGCACTCGAGAGAAGTACTTAAGTATTAATGTAACTGCTGTAAAATGAGATATTGAGTTACATTGCTGAGTTTAGTGCACTAAAATACATAATTCTGATTTGGCAGTCTTTGTTGATGATGGTTAACACTTTTTAAATTGTTTTAGGCAAAAAGGAAAAGCATGAGAAGGCAAGCAAAAAATTGTAAGTTTTTGAAATTAAAATTAATATAGAGTGAGTGTAATAAGTTCTTAATAGAAAAAGTAAAGCTTTTTGAAAACCCAAAAAAAGGCACATTTACATCAGAAAAATGTAAATTATGCAACATGGTTACCTGGGATATCTCTGTATTCATATTAAAGACATTGGAAGATATGTCGTGAATTTTTCAAAATTATACCAGAAAAAGGTATTATTCCAATTTTTTTTCTGAAAAACTTGATAGAAATCAGTTTAAGGTTCTTCTATTGTCAGTTAATACATTAGATCTTTTTCCTGTGATGGAAAATTCACACAAACTATTGTTATGAAACATTTATGAATCAACAAAGTTTCCTGCAAGCAACAAGGTCATGTAGACCTGCTATTGCTGAAAAAAATCTTCCAGTCTTCTGCAAAAGTGAAAACACTATGCTCAGGCTGAGAAAAAACTTAATGCAAATTTAAGCAAAATCCAGATATTTTTGCAATTCTGGTGAAATAGAATCCAAGTATTAGGAGACATAACAAATCCGCAAAAAGTTTCAATACTTAAAACCTCACAGTAATCAAAATGAAATCAGGGGTATAAAACCTAAATAAAGTCCATTTGATCACCAGTACAATAGTTTCTAAAGGATAGAATATCTTGTGGCTGAAATAGGCAATAACTGATGACTGACTAATGGCTAATTAAACAAGGAGCAAATCTATATTCTGTTTCAGAAAATATTGTACAAAATTTTTTAAATAAGCTTGTAACTTTTGTTTCATGTGAATATGTTGTATTGTATTCCACATTAATTTTACTTTAATATTTTAAATTAATATGCCATTAAAAGATTTGGTTTTCTCAAAAAGTCTGGGTATAATGATAGGACCAATCTTAAATATTCACTGTTAATGTAACTGCAGTTTATTTAGTAATTAGGAAGCTCACACTGCCAGGAAACATAGTCAAATTAATTATCTTAATTTTACTGATTGGAATATAAAATATTCCATCTGAATTTCAGAGATATTTATTTTCAAATTGAATTTATACCTCTGAAAATGGTGTTTGTATTTGAATAAGAAAAAAAATCTACATAAAGAAGGTTCATAGCTGTCTCTTAAAGAAGAGTCCGATATATTATTTATTAGCTCATAAGTGACATACTGAAATTTAAATTTTAGTTCCATTCTCTATTTTTCCTCTTCTTCCTCTACTCTCTTATGTGTGTCTAGTAATAATAAATTTTTGGTTCTTACCCAGCAATTTACAAGCAAGCTAGAACTGTAATACACAAATGCATGTAGACTTCTATTAGTGAATCATAGAAACCAACTATTTCAGGCAATAGGATTCTATTTTATAATGAATTTAACTGGACAGAGCCTTCAGAAATGTTATTTTTGTGACTGAGCATTGAACTGCTACAATGTGGTCAGATTTAGGTATATATATGATAACAACCAAGGAAAATTAGATTATGTTTAGGGCAAATTTGGCCTGCAAAAAGTTTTCCATATAATAAGGAGAAAAGAAGACTCGCAATGCTTTTCTTCACAACACAAGGGGCCCTTTCCAATGTAGAAATAGAATGCCAGAAGACATTTCTAGGAGATATGAACTGGAGGCTGCAATTCAGACAACTGTATCAGCTATGTCTGAGATCTATATTGGACCTTGCTTGTACATGGCAGCATTCATAAAATTTCACCATTCCATTCTTTGGTCCAGGCATTGTCTATTTCAAAAGAATAAGAAAAGAGTGTCCATAGGTGTACTAAGATATACCTATTATTATGAAGTTTAGAATGAGACAGGTAAGAGACAAGGGAGAATAATTTCCCAATGAAAAGTTTACTTCACCTAAGAACTGAATCATGCTCTGTGGTGTACTGTGGTAATTATGGAAAATTTAGGACTATAATGTTGCTATTTTAGCTGCTAACTGAGTTAAGTTAGTGCAATGAATCTGAGTCTCTGTGCCACAGAAAACTTCCTGATCTATGGCAAAAAAGCTTTTCTATATCATAGCGAGACTAAGAGTTTGTAGATATGGCATGGTGAGACTGGATTAGAGCAACCTGGTTATTATTATTTGTCTTTTGACAAAACTGAGCTGTAATATCATGCATACTGATAAATGCTTTGGGAATAGACTTGGGAGAAACTCCCCCATTCATATGTCATGGATACTTTTAACATTTCTGCAAAATATATACCTTCCTTCTGATTAAACACTGAGACAATAGCATCTAAAATTAACAAACTGCAAAGATCATTTATGTTTCAGAATGAGTGCACTACACACAGGATGTGCATTAGAAATGCTTCTGTGCAGCTGAGTCGTTTCAAAGTATATGGATTGAGAATTTCTGTCGAGCTACATACTTTTCAGCATGTGATTCATATCTGCTGACAGATGAGCTGGTGAGGATTACAATTACTGTAATGTGGATCCTAGACTGGGATCCGTTGTCCTTGGATTTCTAGACCATTCTTTGTCTACCACTTAGCTTTTGCCACAAGTCTGGAGGCTTGCTTTGACTTCTTTTTCTTGATAAATTCTTCTAAATTGTCTATCATCCTATGCTCTGCATCAGTATGACAACTTATTGTTTAGGAGCAACTTTTTTAAAACATCTTTTCTTCTTTCTACATCAAATAACAGAAAGTGCTAAATCAGTGAAGCTGATGGCCTTTGTATTCTAGTTCTGTGAATTTTTTATTGTATTCACTTCTTACTTTGAACATCTTCAAAACAGATTCCTATTTTAATTGGTTCCATTGTTACTGACTTCAAAACTATAGGTTGAATGATTGTTTTGGCATTTTAATATTTGACTCAAAATGCAACCTATTAGCTTCCAGTTTCATTAACCTTTCAGATAAGGGAAAACCTATCTTTAATCAGTGCCCCTGCTGAGAGTACTGCTGAGAAATGCAAAACTAAACTGTAACTAGACTATAGCAGGATGATGATCATGGAAGGCTAGTAATTATAAACTTCCTTTAGGTATTTGATGGTCGAAAACATGTCATCCCCACAGTGTCACTTGCCAGGAGGAGAATGTGTCGTCACTGTGGCAAATCCTGCAGAGAGACTGTGTCCCAGTATTTATACTGTAAGCTGTATCACACTGACTCTTAGGGAGAGTAAAGCAGGAAGAGAATCTAATCCCCTATAAATGAGCTGCAAATCTTTTTTTCAGAAGCTGCACTAGAGAATTTACCAAACTGTAGAACCCACCACTGTGCATTTGCTTGACTGAATTATAATTATTTTTCCAAAGTAACAGCTGGAAAAGCATAGGAGTGACCCAAGATACAAAATGAAAATACATAATGGAAAATAAATACCTACTGAACTTCATATATTAAAATCAGAAAAGAAAAAAAAAGGCACTAAATTCCTAAAAACTTGCATGCAACTAGAAGCCACATTCTGAGTAACCACATGAAGTTAACTACCATCAGTAAAGCTTTTATTGGTTTTTTTTTCCATCTCTCCCCATCTATCTTTAATTGATAAAATGTCAACATATTGTAAATTCTAACTCCTGTTTAATTATATTGGTAGAAGAGAGGTAACAGTATATGAGGTTTTTAACTAGACTGGCTTTACAGAGGTTTTGTGGTCTTACCTCCTAAATCTATGGCATTGCAGCGCACAAAACAAAGCTAAAACAATAGAAAAGCTGATGGAAAATTTAGATGCACATGGGTACATTATCATGCCAATGTGCAGAAATGCATCGGTGCATTTCCACAAAAAGACTGGCAGCTGAACACTTTGCACTTTGTAGAACGTAGGTCAGCTTAACAGAAAGATGAACTAATGATCTTAGGTGACTGAGAATTCCTTGAGATCCCTGAATAAAATGCCCTTGATTTTAACCAACTCCTGGTTGAAAGGGAGGCGTGCTTTGCACCTAAGTGAAATTTCAGTTGAGCACTTGGAGCTACACAAAAGGGCGAATGCTGAAGACACGTGTGGGCAGTGACTGCACTCTTTGCATGCCTTAAGTGCCCTATAAACTCTCCTTTCAAATGTATTTCTGTTTAAAGTCCATCTGAAGCAGGAATATTGCATAAAATTACCTCTCGTTTGCATTGAGAAAATATTTGTCAAAAAAAGGGTAGGCCTTCATACCAGAAAGGGTTCAAACACACATTTTCTATATTCTCTGTTTTTGGTTTTTTTTTTTCCAGTGCTGCAATTTGTAGTTGTTCCCTAGATCATCCCCTGGTCTGATTGTATTCTATGTAAGCAGACACTGGGCAAAAAGCAGGCAAGATATTAAAAAGCAGGAACAAAAGCCTGCAGGACTAGAAGATCCTGTCTCAGATGAGCATCTTAAACCTTTCACAGCAATTCAACTCAGTCTGTGGCCTCCTCCTTTGGTTGGTCAATGAGTCCTAGACTACATGGTCAACACATGCAGCCACAAAATCATAGAATCATAGAAGGGCCTGGGTTAGAAGGGACCTTATACATCACCTAGTTCCAACCCTCCTGCTGTGGAAAGGGAGACCTTTCACTAAATCAGGTTGTTCAGAGCCCCATCTTGAACACTTCCAGAGGTGGGGCATCCACAACTTCTCTGGCCAACCTGTTCCAGTGCCTCACCACCCTCACAGGAAAGATTTTCTTCCTGATGCCTAACTTAAACCTACTCTTTTCAGTTTGAAGCCATTGCCCCTCATCATATCACTACATGCCCTTGTAAAAAGTCCTTCTCCATCTTTCTTGTACTTCCAGGTACTGGAAGGCCACAATAAGGTCACCCCAAAGCCTTCTCTTTTCCAGGCTGTACTAGCCCAATTCTCTCTGTCTTTCCTCAGAGGAGAGGTTGTCCATCCCTCTGACAGACTTGGTGTCCCTCCTCTGGACTTGATCCAACAGGTCCATGTCCTTCCTGTGCTGGGGACCCCAGAGCTGGATGCAGCACTCCAGGGAGGGTCTCACAAAGGCAGAGCAGATGGGCAGAATTGCCTCTCTCAACCTGCTGCCCACACTGCTTTTGATGCAGTCCAGGACATGAGTGGCTTTCTGGGCTGCAAGTGCACGTTGTCAGGTCTTGTCCAGCCTCCAATCCACCAGCACCCCCAAGTCCTTCTCAGCAGGGCTGCTCTTGATCTGTTCGTCCCCCAGCCTATATTGATATGGGGGTTGTCCTGACCAGGTGCAGTGCCTTGCACTTGGTCGTTAAACCTCATGAGATTCCCATGGACCCACTTCTCAAGCTTGTCTGGGTCCCTCCGGATGGCATCCCATCCTTCAGGTGTGTCAGCTCAGTGTCATCTGCAAACGTGCTGAGGGTGCACTCAATCCCTTCATCTCTGTCATTAAGGAAGTCATTAAATGACACTGGTCCCAATAGGGAACCCCAATAGGGTACCCTGAGGGACCCCACATGTCACTGATGTCCATCGGGACTCTGAGCCATTGATCTCTACCCTCTGGATGCCAATTTCTTATCCACCTGACATTCCACCCATAAAATTCATCTCTCTCTAATTCAAAGAAAGACAAAAGACTAGTACCAACAGCATGCTGTCTTATAAGCTTGAATATGAAATATGTGGGTTTAAAAATCCCCTGACACAGGCAGAACCAGATTTTCCTATACGTAGAAGTGAACACTGTCTCTTCAGTTGCAGATTACAGAGAAAGTAGCGGCCATTACCACAGTATCTAGGAAGCACTGTGTACCCTCTGAAAAGACACATCAGACTACATCACTCAAGATGCCTAGACATCAGGTGAAAATAAATTGCTCAGCCAAGTTAGAACTGGCATGCTCTGGGCATATGTGCAGAGATACCTGCTCTCAGCAAAGGCGCCTTCATGGGACTTCTGTTGAATTGATCCAAATTTCTACATGTTGTCTTCAAGTGCTAGTTTCTAATGCATAGAAAGGCCTATAATTCAGCCAAAACCAAATGCCCAGAGAAATGAGTGAATATTATTCATGTTGTCACCATTTGCCAAGTCGACTTGACAATATATTGTGATGTGTTGAGGTTTTAGATTTCAAATGGAAAAAGTAGTAAGTTAAAACACATTTCTTCTGCATGACTTTTACCAATACTGTACAATGATCTATTAATCTAGAGTCATTATCTGCAAGGTGAGTGTGTGTTCTCATTATACTTGTTGCCCCTTTGCATCAACAATACAGTTTTTGTGACGAGAATCAGAATTTGCTGGTGAAGCAGGCAGCAAAGTGAGAGGTAGTTCTGCACATGGGCATGACATGTTGGTATAAAAGACCACAAATACTTAAAAAAAGCAGTATTTTAAATAGAACAACAAGAAATGTTGGATATATAAGAATTTAAGTCTTCCAAAGGTGAGCCAGGAGAATGGTGAAGGGTCTGGAGGAGAAGCCTTATGAGGAACAGCTTGTGGTCACTTGGTTTGTTCAGCTTGGAGAAGAGGCCTCATTGCAGTCTTCAAAATCCTCATGAGCGGAAATGGAGGGAGAAGTCTCTTCACTCTTGTGACCAGTGACAGGACTCAAGGAAATGGCACAAAGCTGAGTCAGGGGAGGTTTAGGCTGGATATCAGGAAGAAAGGTTTTCATGCAGAGGGTAGTTGAGCACTGGAACAGGCTCCTCAGGGAAGTGGTCACAGCACCAACCCTGTCTGAGTTCAAGAAGCATTTGGACAATGCTCTCAGGCACACGGTGTGATTCTTGGGGTGTCCTGGGCAGGGCCAGAAGTCGTACTCCATCATCCTGCTGGGTCCCTTCCAGCATATTTTATGATTCTGTGAACTTGAGTATATGAGATCAGGTTATATTTTAATAGTAAAGAAATTGTGAATTAGCTAGAAGCTCATAAAATCATTTAAAGTGTTCAAATAAGAGAGTATAACTAGGATTTTAAGTCAGCAGACAACAATAGTGTTACACACAAAGGCATGGCCAGCAACTGAAGAACACAATTAAAGAAACCTACTACCTACATTTATAATACTAATAACACAAAATTATTTGTTGATTCAATACAATGAAATGAGAAATCTTTGAACTCTGTTATGCATACAGAAAAATAATAATAAAAAAGAACAGAATTACAGAAATTAGGACTACTAAATTTATTTGAAAGAGTGGCAGTGTTACCATTTTTGTGTGCATCATCTTTGTCCACAAATAGTTATGTTCATTTTAGATTGCTCTTAACAGGAATAAATGGACATTACAGGCAAGAACAAGTTTTACAATCCCTTTTCCAGACTTGTGTTAGTTTATGTGAAGTATTGTCACAAACACATAGCAAGATTCTATTAATTTGCATCTTAACTGATAAGAACGGCAGTGGAAAATTGATACTGGGTGAGAAGTAACAGTCTCAAGGTCAGCTCAGACTGGCTGATAAACTGGGAGCTGAATTCCAATTCTGTATCCATTCTATATGACTACTCTGTCTCCAGAAGTAGTCCAAATCATTCAATAAAACAGTGTAGATGTCAGCACACTGATGTGTGAATCACGCTGTCTGTGGGGACAGAATTGCAATGAAAGGTCTCAGTTACGCATCTTGACGAAAATGGATTCACTGAACATCAACTGGGAGTCCAGTCGATAGTTTTCACAGCTCTGTAATCCAGCCACATGGGCACTGGCTTCAATTTTCTTGTTCTTTTGCCAAATGGTAGTTCACCAAGTGTTAGATATATTTCTGGGTAACTGAGAAAAGAGTAGATTATTGTTGGGATACTGCAATAAACTTTTCAGGGAACTCCTTATTCTGAAATAAGGTGAAGTATCCAAAGGCATATTTTCAAAATCTCAGAGGGGAATTAGGCACCCAAAACAGGGGGAGGGGAATCCAGAAAAAAACCATAATCCTTATTTTAACCCCCCTAGATATAGTGCACAAGGTACACCAATAAATTGTTCCTTTATGGGCAATGAACTTCTAGCATTCTTATAGTACATGGTGTATACCCTTTCCTAAACTGCATTTAGGTTTTCATGTATCCAAACTGAGTTAGGCACTCCATACTTTAGATAATTATCTTTCCAACTTATATTACTACATAGATTATATAATCCCATGAGCAGTTGGTTTTCAGCAGATCCTCAGCATGATCTTCTGTTAACAAGGTCTGAATGCTTTGGCAGCTTTCTGGATACACCCAAATTGGACCTCTGTGATGCAGAGAGGACATACACTTATCATTAACCTCATTAATTTGTTGCTGCTATGTATCAGGGATACTAGTATAGAATGAAAAAGTCTAGGCAGATTTAGAAATCTAAACACATGTACTTCAAAATAAAAAGAATCTTCACAGGAGAATGAAATTAAAAAAATAAAACAAAACAAAACAAAAACAAACCAACCAACCAACCAAACACACACACACACACAAAAAAACCCAACCACAAGAAAACCCTCAAAAAAACACAAACCCCCCCCAAATAAAACCAAACGCCCAAAATATCAAACAACACAAAAACACAAGAAGAGAAAACAACCAGCTACAAAAGGTAATAGCATCATGTATAAGATGTATCCCACGACTTTGATAATGGCTGAAATTAGTTTCCTAAACTACTATAATAGCATTAATTCGTCTTCACAGGTTAATATGTCAGGTATTAGGGATAAAGTTGCCTTACTCTGATTTTTAAAAAGTCTTTAACAGATATACTGCTATGGCATCTAGTTAATCCTTGCTGATCTTGAAAGTTAAATATTTGTTCCATTATTCCACTGGGCAAAAAAAATTAGTAGTTATTCCAAACATTTTCCATTTGCCATTCACCTAGGAACTTCTCTCATTCTGTGACCCTTATAATTTATTCCCTCTTAGGTCTACAGGAGGAGTCATGATAACTGTCACTCTCCTGCATGTTGAGCATCATGTAATACCATGGAAGAGGTATATATAATTCTTTTTATATATTGTCTTAAACCTGGCTGTCATACTTGAGCATTTCACCCAGTATATGGATGCTGCTGATATAGTGTGGAACAATAATGATCTGCCTTACTGTGCTGTAGGCACAGAGCCTGCACAGCTGCTAAATTGTAGAGAAAAATGTTGCCAAGAAAATTGCCATTTCAGTACGATTTTACATGCAAAGAGTGCAAGCAGCATCCTGCATATTACATGTACATGTGTTCATATGTTGTTTGTATGAAGACAATCCATGCAGGAGGAGTATGCTAGAGCAGATATTTATATTTCAATCAACATAGAATTGAGAGTTTTGGTCCACAAAACCTGCTTCATCCATTACATCACTGATATGAAAGGAACACTACAGAAATAATAGTCTGTTAGTTTTGCACATCACTTTTATTTATGGGAGACGTGTAGATCTGAAGTCTGAGAGGAAAAGACACTGGAGGAAAAAATGTCAGGGTATAGCCCATTTGTTCAGAGCAGAGCACTGGACTTTGAATATTTTCCATCATTCAGTTTCAGAGACTAACTGATAAAAGATTTATGTTAATTTCCTCAAAGAAAGTTTAGCATATGGAGAATACAGAATGGTCTTTCTACTTTGGCATCATTTACCAGAAACAGATTGATTTTTTTTTTTATTGATTGTAATTGCACACAATGCTGCTGTTCCAAGAGACAGCTCAAATCAGTAGCATCTTAATAAGTAAAGTCCTGATGCAACAAACAGTATGCTGCAAAATGCACATGCTTCTCTCTCTTCTCCAGTTGTATAATTCTGATCCAAATCTGTAAAATCTTAATTGATTTGAGGCTCAGCTACTTAGATACCATTTATCTAACAATAGTATTTCAAAGCAGTTGCATTCATTGAACAATCAAACTTCCCTCTTTCCTCTTGCCTCATCATGATTCTCAGCTGCTCATTTTCAGCCAAAGTCCAGAATAAGTGTTAGTCTGCTTTATCAAAACTTAAGACACAACTTTTCAGATTTTCTTCCAAATAAATAAACTTCAACAAGAAAACTTTTAACCATGTATCAGAGAAAGAAAAGAGTAAACTTTTGATTTTATTTGGCTTTCTTATCACTGGAGGAACCTTGTCAAGAAACATCAATGTTTAAGCATTCACAAATCTTCTCTCAGCTTCAGGATAATCCCATAAGAATCTGAATCCCTTTGTGTCTCCATTTCTGCTCTGGGCATGCATTCAGATGCCCGAAGCTGTGGTTAGATGGGCAGCCAAGCTCTTCTAATGGCTTGTGACTGCCAAGAAAGGGAAGCTTTGCACTTCTCTTGCTTTCTCTCAGTTGCTCCCACTTTCCCTCCTTCCTCTACTTGCTTATTTATAAAACAAATAAGATATGTGAAACTGAATATATCACTTTCTGAATAATATCTGCTTGGCAGATAAGTGTCTGTTCCTCCTTCCCTACATTTAGAGGAAAGAAAGTGTTGATCTCACGTTATCTGCAAGTCAGTTCACAGCTGTTTCCTGTTGTTTTCCAATGCAAAGTACTAGCAGTGACACTGAAGTAGCAAGTTCAGTGTGGGTGCTTTGTCTTGGACCTTAGTGAAAACTATTCTAAATTATGTCTAGCAGGAAATTCAGAAGTATGTGGGCCACCTAATGTATTTGCTGATGATCCTTTCAGACAAATATAAAACGTATTTTTTTATCAAGGGTATTCACATTCCAAATATCTTCATTAATCCAAAATTGAACCATTGCTTTTTACTTCCTATATTTAAAAGGTGGATCCAGTGAATCCATATTTAATCTGATGAGTCAATATTCTTCACCATTTAACTGTCTTACTACTTTGTTCTCTCATTCCTATAATTAATATGGATCCACGGGACTTGTAATGATTTCATTCTCTTTAGAAAAATTACATTCTTATACTCTTCTCACTATTACTGTTTACTTTCATTGTTAAATTAAAAAACAGACACCTTTTATTTTTTTTTTATTTTAAAATTTTTAAAATATCTTCTCATTGACCATACATTCCTATCAGAGGAATGAGAAGAGCTAACATGTAAATTTATGGATTTGATAAATATACACTATTTTCTCTCCAAGTTTTCCCTATTATTTCTGAGAAGAAGTTAAGGCTTGTAAAATATACAGTATGGAGTCTACCTAGTGATCATAACTCAGTCATTTCAAGTAAATTAAAAAGTGTAGTTGTAAAAATTTTATCATGCTTCTTTTAGAGAAGGCAGAGATCTATGTCTACAAAAAAAGTGATTTTAGATTTTTGCAGCATTTCTATTAATTGAATAACTTTATTTTTGTTCATACTCAAGTTATTTACAAATTTAAATGGAGGAAAAGTTGTGGATTAAAAGAAGTCTTCAAGGACAGGTTAGATGGGATTCTGAGCAACCTGGTCTACTAAAAGGTGTCCCTGTCCACAGCAGGGGGGTTGGAACTATATGATCTATAGGGTCCCTTCCAAACCATGCCATTTTATGATTCTATAAAAAGGATAGACAGAAACTGCATTTTGGATTAGTTGTTCAGAAAGCTCAGAATGTGGCCATTACTTTTTTTCTTTCTTTGGCATTTTGATCTACTATCTGATGGCAAAATACCTTAATACGGAGTTAAGCCAGGTGATGGCTGGCATCCTTTTTCCTCCTCTTTATTATATTTTACTTTGTATAAAATAATTGCATAGACATTGATTAGAGAATGAGATTTATCTGTTAAACAAATTGTTAGACATTCATCTGCCCTGTACTTTTAACCCCTGTCATTGTTACTTCAGGAATTCAGACAAAAACAGGGATCATGGGGAAATCAACATCCAATACCAGATGAAAGCCCTGCTTCACAATTTCAAAATTTGTACTTAGTATTAGTGACCAGCAGCTGGAGAATGAAGCTGTGAGTCTTGACAGACAAATAACATTAAAGATAAAATCTCAACAATATCTCCATGATAATTTTGCTTTTCTAAAGAACCGAATTATCTTTTAGTTTTCATCTTTTAGTGTAAGTACACAAAATGAAATGCACTTGTGGCAAAGTACAAAGGATTGTACATATAGGAAAATATTATGTAATTAAGAATAATTTCATTTCTTCAAGATGAATACAAGACTTAACAAAACAAAAACTCCACAAAACAAACAATCAAACAAATGTCACAACTAAACAAAAAAATATAGCCAAAATAATAGCCAAAGTTCTTACTGTATTATGAGCCACAGATTGAACTGAATGAAGTTATATTCACAGTGACTTGCCTAGGATCTCATTTACTAGAAATAACTCAACTGCTCTAAAATGTATTGGTTGAAAATAGAGTTAATTTGTCCTTTCATCTATGCCAAGTAGATGTGCATGGGCATACATAATCACAAAAGACCTACTCAAATTTTTTACTCACTTGATTACATTTAGAAACAAACACTGCAGAAAAAATCTACCCAATTCATGTGGTCTAAATACAGTCAAAATTGAAGCTGTTTAATTTATTAATAACATGTAACTAACCAGCAGACAGTGAACTATGCATTCGTGATAGGCAAAATGTAATATTCAATACTTAAAATACCTAGACATTTCTAAAGGCAGTCACACAGGCACACACACACTCCCCCTCAGAGTCCACCCCTACACCACTCCCCTGCCATTTCTGAGAGTGAAGATTTTTCTATTTCTGTACCTGCTGCTGGAGATGTAGGTATTCTAGGTTTACATGACATGTCTCTACAAAACAGCAAAACATATTCTCATGAGAAAGCCCTCACCTCAACTTCACATGTGTACTAGTTCCACCCCAATGCAAAGTTGCACAACCCCATGACATCTGACAGAAGGTTACGCAGGAAGGTCAAGGTACCAATTGTGACATCAGTGGGGTAATTTCTGACAGTGTTAAACCAGGTTTTGACTGCTTCTCCATTACCTTCTTTCTCTCCACTATTACAAATTTTCAAGCTTGTCTTGAAGTTCTTCTTAAGCTGACACCTTTAGTTTTAAATTATTTAGAGTGGTTCATGGATATCTTCTTCTTTAGCATTGTTGATTTGGGGTAAACGCCCTCTTAGACAGTTTTGGATATTCTGTTGACACTCGTTGTTACACTCACATCTCTGCTTTATCAGCTGTTGGCATCCTGGCCAGTTTGCCTAAGAAAGGCTGAGCAGGCACCTCCACATTCGTTGTTAAGGAGCACGAGGTTTTCTCTCTCCTCTTACTCTTTATTCTTATCATGTCTGAAGTTTGTCTTGCAGTGCAAATAATCACAAGGGATTACACTGAATAATTTCTAAGTAATGTTAAGATTTTAGTGGTATTCCAAATTCATTAGTTATAAACAGTCTCCAGAAAACTGTCTTTTTGAAGGAAAATGGAGAATGCAAAGTAGCTGGATTATTTGAAGTAGGACTTTACTATAGTATTTAAATTAATGAGCGCATAGATTTACATGGGCATTAATAATGGTTTTCTCATTAATCTTATAGTCATCTTACTTAAAAATAATGGCATATGCCATACTAGCACACAATAACTAACCTTGTTCACTAGAGATATCATTCTTCCAATTTACCCTTTCTTGGATTCTATTTTTCTTTCCTTTTATTAAATCTATTTAAGTATTCTTTCAGCTTACAGTCAGAAATACCTTGTTTACCTCCCTTCTATTTTTTAGTAAAAGCAAGAAATGATAGTTCACTTCCAAAATAAAGGATAAAATTGGATAGTTTAACATCTAAGGTAAAATAAAACCATAATATGGTTCACAAGGAACATTCATGTTAACATTTTGATGAAAAATGTGCATGTCGTTTCTGGTTAGATCATACTCTTTCATTAGTTAGGAAGGCCTCCAGTCTTAGCCAATTGCTGGATAATTGCAAATAATATCTTTACATTTAAAAAAAAAAAAAAGCTGCTTTCCAATAGCTTTTTGATTAACTCAAATTTTAATTTGGACTCATTTACATACAAGCAAACACTTTTCATCCAGTGGCTTATTTTAAACACATTTCCTATTTCACATGTTGGAGTCTTATTCTGCTGCTTATAACTAGATGCAAATTTTCATATTGATTACCTTTGGAAAAAACTTTCCTTTAATCCCTAGGGATTTTTAACAACATTAACCCAGACAGTGGGTAAGGAACTGGATTCATGTAGCTAATGTTGAAGATAAGTGACAGGAATCTGTGAGAAACTCAAAAAATTTGTCCTTAGTTTCTTGGTTCAGCTGGCACTATTTTGTAAACTACTTATTCTTTCTATTGTTGTCTTTATTCTAAGGGTAATGAAATATGGATGCTTGTGAAATACAGTAGTAATAATTTTCCTGGTAAGCTAGAAATTCATAACACCAAGTTGGGCAAAAGTGTTGATCTGTTGGAGGACAAGAAGGTTCTGCAAAGAGATTTGGAAAGACTGGATCAATGGGCTGAGGCCAATGCATGCAGTTCAATAAGGCAAAGTTTCAGGCTCTGTCCTTGGGTCACAATAACCCAGTGCAGTGCTACAAGCTAGGTCAGAATGGCTGGAAAATTTCCCAGTGGAAAAGGACCTGGGGATGCAGGTTGACAGCTGGCTGAACATGACTTAGCCATGTGTCCAAGTGGCCAAGAAGGTCAATGACATCTGGCCTGCATCAGAAACAATGTGGCCAGTAGGATCAGAGAAGTGATTATCCCCCTCTACTCAGCACTAATGAGGCCACAACTCTAGTGCTGTGCCCAGTTCTGGGCCCCTCACTTCAAGAAAGACATTGAGATGCTGGAGTGCGTTCAGACAACGGCAACAAAGTGGCTGAGGGGAGACCTTACTGCTCTCTACAGTTACCTGATGGGATGTTGCAACAAGGTGGGGGTTGACCTCTTCTCACAGGCAACTAGAGACATGACAAGAGGAAATGGCCTCAAGTTGTGCAAAGGGAGGTTCAGGTTGGACATCAGGAAAAACGTCTTCATGGAAAGGGTGATTAAGCACTAGAAAAGGCTGCCCAGGGAGGTGGTGGAGTCACCATCCCTGGAAGTGTTCAAGAAATGACTGGATGTGGCACTTATTGCTATGGTCTAGTTGACAAGGTGGTATTTGGTCAAAAGTTGAACTCAATCTTGGAGGTCTTTTCCAACCTTAGTGATTCTATGATTCTGTGATACATATATTGTAATGAAGTAACCTTCTTAAAAAATTGACATTTTTTTTCAGTTCTAAACACAGATAAGTTATAAACTGTAGTATCATAAGAACTATTAGCATGATTCATGACCCATGATGAATGAACTCCTCAAGAAAAGTTGATAAGGGCCAGGTATTTCTTTTTAAACTTGGTGAATTAATTGTTTTCCAATATGATGATCATAGTTTAGGAAAACATTCCTTCATCCTCAACAGCACTCAGTCTTGAAAATGTATCTTTTCTTATTTAATATTCATGTGTGATCATTCTTGGATAATGTATGCAGGAGTGGATACTCCTTTTACAGTATTTAAATCACAGATTAATTCTTCTTCAAACCAAATAGTAATAAAGTAGAAACTTGACAAAATTCAAAGTATTACTTATACAGCAGTGGAACTTACAAGCAGAAATAACCTGAGGAAGAAAATTAAAAATGCCATAGACCTCACTTTTTCCTTTTTTTACAGTTACAGTGGAAGTAGTATTTGTGGGAGAGTAATGATTCTATGAATTATGCATGTTTGATAATGCCTAGAAGCTGTAGTGAGTTTAAGCACAAGGAATTTACCTTATATTGGTAATGTGTTACTAGTACATTAAGAAATTATATAGATGAAGACATCTGACAAACATTATGTTGGACAGCTGTTTGGCAGATCAAGAGCATAGAAAAAGACCTGTGAGTCACTAAATACTAGTAGGAGGCAGTCATACAATAAGGTAGACAATTTCACAAGAAATTGTTTCACAGGAATACAGAGACAGAAGATGAAGCATCTCTTGACATCCCGCTTAAAAAAGAGAAAGAGAATAAATCGCAGGAACAAAAAAAAAGAAAAATAAGTAGAACATAGAAGTAATGATCAGAGTGATAAGGGAACCCCAAAATCAATAGCAGCTGACATACCAGTAGCTCTGAATTTGGCTACAAGTTTTGATCAGAAGCAAGACTGATCAACAGATTGATGAACAACTCTGTCTAAATGGCTGACTCCAAAACTCTGTGGCCACATTCAAATTGCCTGTGTGAAGCAATCAAGTTTACAATTTGTTGCCAGAAGGAAAAGTGACAGCAAAACTTCAACCCCAGACATGATGAAAGCAGACTTCAGGCTGTTCAGAGAACTAGATAGTAAGGTTCTCTGGGAAAACACTTTTGAAGGTGCTGGGGTCCACCACAGCTCATAATTTTTAAACACCACTTCCAAAGGACAGAGGAGCAGGCAATTCCAAAATGTTGGAAGTCAAGCTAGTGAGGCAGAAGACTGGCTTGGCTAAGCAGGGTTCTTGTTTTGAAGCTAAGGAAAAAAAGTTGTATGCCCAGTGGAAGCAAGGTCCAGTGACATGGAAGGAATACAGAGATGCTGTTCACCGCTGGGGGGAGAGAATTCGTGTGACCGAAACTCAGCTGGAGATGAAGCTGGCCAAAGTGTAGGAGACAATAAAAAGAGTTTCTTTATAATACATTACTAGCAAAAGGCAGTTCAGAAATAACATTGGCTCATTCCAGAATGAGGATGGTCACTCATAAACAGGGACAGGGACAAGCCAGAGGTGCTTAATGCTTTCTTTGCCACTGTCTTCAACACTGAAGATAGGCTAAGGGGGTCCCAGTGCCCTGAGCTGGACGACTATGGTTGTGAGAATCATAAACTCCCGGTTGACCCTGAACTTATGCAAGATCTGCTGCTCCAGCTGGATCCCTGTAAGTCTATGGAGCCTGATGGGCTTCATCTGAGAATACTCCAAGATCTGCCTAATATCATCACAGGGCCTCTCTCAATGCTTTTTAAATGGCCATGGGATTCTGAAGAGGTCCCAATTGACTGGAAGCTGTCAAACATTATCTTATTTTCTACAAGGGCAAGAAAGATTACATGGCAGCCTGTCAGTATTATTTCAGTGCCTGGTAAAGATATGGATAAGATTATTCTGGGAAATATTGAAAAACACCTTAAGAAAAACACATTCTTTGGTCATAACCTGCATGGTTTCATGATGGGAAAGTGCTGCTTGTCAAACTTAATTTCCTGTTATGACAAGGTAACCCACCTGGCAATCAAGGGAAGCCAGATGATATAATTTTTTTGGTTTTCAAAAAAGCCTTTGATACTGTCTCTCACAGGATCCTTCTGGACAAAATTTCCAGCACAGCTGGATAAACACATTATGCATTGGGTAAGCAATTGGCTCATGGGTCAAGCAAAGAGGGTCATAGTGAATGAGGTAATATCAGACTGGTGACCTGTCACTAGTGGGGTTCTCCAGGGCTCCATCTTAGGCTCTGTGCTCTTCCACATATTCATAAATGTCTTGGACACAGGACTCAAAGATATACAAAGTAAGTTTGCTGGTGACAGTTAATTTGGAGGAACTGTTGACTGCCTTGGAGACAGATGAGCCCTGCAGAGAGACCTAGTCAAATTGGAGAGATAGGCAATCACCAACTGTATGAAGTTTAACAGACACAAGTGCCAAATTCTGCACTGGGTGAGGGCAACCCTGGATGTACGTGCAGACTGGAGAATGAGATGCTGGAGAGCAGCTCTGCGGAAAGGAACCTGGGGACTCTGGTTGACAGTAAGCTGAACATGAGTCAACAGTGTATCCTGGCAGCCAGGAGGGCCAAGCACATCCTGGGGTGCACCAGGCATAGCATGGTGGTCAACAGAGGTGATTGCCCCACTCTACTCTGAGCTGGTGTGGTCTCATTGCAAGTCTGATGTGCGTGCTACAGTATAAGAAAGACATAAAGCTAATAGAGAGTGGTCAAAGGAGGCCATGAAGATGGTGAAGGGTCTAGAAGGAAAGCCGTATGAGTGGCTGGCATCACTTGGCTTGTTCAGCCTGGAGGAGATGGAGACTGAGACCTCATAGCAATCTGCAGCCTCCTCATGAGGGGAAGCAGAAGAGCAGATACTCCTCTCTTCTCTGTGGTGACCAGTGACAGGACCAGAGGGAATGGCATGAAGCTGTGTCAGGGAAGGCTTAGTTACGTATAGCAAAAAGGTTCTTCACCCAGAGGATGGTTGGGCACTAGAACAGGCTCCCCAGGAAAGTGGTGTGACTCTTGGGGATGCCTTGTGCAGGGCCAGAGTTAGGCTTTGATAATCCTTCCAACTCAAAGTATTCTATGATTTTCTGTGAAGGGTTCTGGTTTTGTTCAGACCATGCTGAGGCTGTGTCTGAGGCAGTGCTAGTCGACATTGGCCAACCCAGTACCAGGAGAGTGCTAATAAATAAACAGCCTGATCTTGAGCCAGTGTCTGAGTCCATGCCCTGTCCCTGTTTTATTGAGACACAGATTCTGTTTCACAGAATTGTTCGCTCAGAAGACACTTAGAAATTATCCAGTCTGCAACTGGAAGATAAAAATTCAGTATATATCCACAGTTGAAATTTCATTTCTATGGAGGCAAAAAGGTAAAGTAATAGCTGAAGAAAGATGAACATGTAAAAAAATGCATAAATGGAAAAATAAAGATTAACCTAGATACATTTTTTTTTAAAAAAAATCATTAAGAAGAATAGAACAAGTAGAGAAAATGTTTTTTTTTTTCTGAAAATAAACTGACTGGTTTAATTAGATCATTCAAAGCAAAAAAAATGTATTTTAACAACTGGAACTGGTACTTCTATTACAGTATAGTTTTGTATCTTTTTAATTTTTCTTTGATATGTCCTGATACTGTGTGGAATTTATCCTCCCTTCATTCTTCCAAATCCCATGTGTGTTTCAAATCCTTACTCTTATCATCCACATACCATATTGAAATACGTTTAAATGCGATTTGACTTAAGCTTCAAACCTAACACTCAGCACTATGTTGTTGTGTAGTCACTGGATCATTTGCTCAGCGATATATTTAACTTAAAAATTCAAGTCTGGGGAAAGCAAACTTGAACTGTTTGACATTGGTCAATAGGCTGCAATTGCCTGAGTATGTTGGCAGTCATCCACAAAATTAGTCACGATGTCCTGTTGACCCAATTTAAATCCTGTGTTGAGATTATATATACTCTATTATTTGGATTCAGCTTTGGTTTAGGGAATACCGTTTCCAATTTATGCAAGTTTTAATTCTGTTTTCACAGCTGTTGACTAGCTGTCTTCCTTCTGCTTTTATCTTGAGAAATTTATCATGTTCTACTCCCTTCTGATGTTTTTATTTGGCATTAGCAATAGGTTTACATTTCTTTGCCAATACTATATTCTAAGCCTCACACAAAATCCTCTCATAGTCCTTCTGAGAGCCCAGTGTGGTGGCTTTTGAGACATTTTAGGATCACATCAATCCTCCTTCTAATACAATAAGGTTAAGTTTTTTCCTATGTTCTTTAGCCTTTACATTATTTTTTTTTTTTTTTTTTTTCCTTCTCCGGTTCTAAACACCTTCTCAGCTAGTCCTGGAGTGATTCAACTGCAATTTAAAACAGTAGCAGGGACTAAAATTCCATGACACAGTATGTGAAGCAAGGATATATTCTGCCCTTCAGCTTCCTCAGCGTCTTTTTAAAACCTAGTATCAAGTAAACCCTCTAAGATATACAGAAGAGTCTGGTAATTTTCTTGATAGGCACAGCTTAATCATTACACATGGCTACTCCTTTCTGTTATCATGCAGGCAAATGATTCCACAGAGGTCTAAGTAGTATGTGCCAGAATTCCATCAGATTTGTATTTAGTCTCTTCTTCAGAACTGATACCTATAAGCAGTATATATCATCTGCTTAGAGGCTACACGGTCAAGAGTAAAATTAACTATTTTGAACTGGTTAAGCTAAAAAAAACAAACAAAAACAAACCCCACAAAACATTTAGGGAAAGACCAAACTCAAGAATTTTTTCTCTAAGTAATAAAATTATTGTATATTTACTATGGATTTCTGATATATTTCCTCCTAATGTTCCAGGGCATGTTATTTTTAAAAAATCTCTTTATGTAAAATACTTATGTATAAATGCACACTACTGAAATAATATCCTTCTATTTATTAGTTAATAAATTCAAAGGATTCCTGGGGTATAAAGATTTAATCAAATTCTACTTGGTTTGCACATCATCAAATTCAATAAATCTCTCATAATACTAACTAATTTAAATTTTTTCTGGAAGTTTTGTATGCCAGAATCTGAGTAAGTTAGCTTACAGGTATACTCCACTGCTGAACAACCAAAAAATAGCAATGCAGGATTTTTGATAAAACTATGTAGATTTCACTGAATCCAAATAGTGAAGTGATGTAGTGAGGCAATTTTTCTACTGATCATAGTCATAGTTGATTCAACTCTCACTTTTTTCTTGTAGCTGTGACTAATACAAACTTAAGGAGAAAAAGAACCAAACATTAACTTCAATGGACTAAGCTTAACTGCTTTTCTAAATAAGTGTAGATTTAAAAGCACATTTAGAAATAAGCTAGAGGCATCCTTGACTGGTTCTGAATTGGGGTTTTAATTAGTAGATTTGCTTACATGTAACTGAAATTTGTACTACAATTATGTTATTACGTTAAGTATAGCTTCCCAAGAAATTAAAGTTCATCCAATCATAAGACAAGAAGAAAAATCAGCTTCATTACTTAGACAGAACTAGCAGTTTACATAATTAGAGTGCAGAGTAGATGTCTCCTGCTCATAAACCCCTTCTCTAAATCCAATGTGCAACTGGTACTCTAGATTTTTTAAAAATTGAGAGTGAAAAATGCAAAATAAAAAAGTTTTGTTAATTATTCTTATAGTGTATCATAAAAGAAATGATGAGAACACAAAATATCTGCCCTCACCCATGCCCCTCATCACTCCATCCCCCTCATCACTCCTCACCACCACCACTCATCATCCCATCTGATCCCATAGAGAGGATCCAAGTGGCTCAGCAGGTCGCTGTTTCCTCCTGGATTACAGGGGGGCTATTTGGTTTCCTGTCTCTGTCTACCAGCTCCGGAGGCCACTTGACCTGAGGACAATCTGTCTTACTGTTGAAAAATGAGGCGAAGAAGGTGTTAAGTACCTCAACCTTTTCCTCATCTTTGGTGACTATGTTTCCCCCCATGTCCAACAAAGAACGGAGGTTTTCCTTGCCCCTCCTTTTGCTACTGATCTATTTGTAGAAACATTTCTTGTTATCCTTAACAGAAGTGGCTAGATTGAGTTCAAATTGCGCCTTTATCTCTCTACTTTTCTTTCTACATGACCTAATTATATTTCTAAACTCTTCACGAGTAGCCAGGCCTTTTTTCCCTAGTTGGTAAGCTCTCTTTTTTCCCTAATTTCCTGCAAAATCTCCCTGTTCAGCCAGGCTGTCCGTCTTCCCCCCTGGTTCACCTTTCAGTGATCTGGGACAGCCCACTCCTGTGTGTTGAAGGCTTCCTTCTTGAAGTCTGTCCATCCCTGCTGGACCCCTTTGTTTTCAAGGGCTGTTTCCCAAGGTACCCTCTGAACCAGTCTTCTGCGTAGGCCGAAATCTGCTCTCTGGAAGTCCAGGATAGAAGTTTTAACTGTGGCCCTCTTTGCATCCCTGAGTATTGAAAACCATCATTTTGTGGTCATTGCGTCCCAGACGGCCTCTGACCACCACATCTCCAACCAGCACCTCTCTGTTTGTGAACAGCAGGTCTAGCAGGGCCCCACCCCGGTACGTTCATTTACCAGTTGGAGCAGGAAATTGTCCTCCATACACTCTAGGAATCTCCTAGACTGTCTCTTCTCTGCTGTGTTGAGTTTCTGGCAGACATCTGGCAAGTTAAAGTTGCCCACAAAATTTGTGTCAGTTTGTGTCGTTCAGTATTTGAGAACCTTGAGGCCCAAAATCTGTGGGCACTGTTTTAGTTTTTTTTAAACAAACTTTTATTCAATCTCATAAAGACATTCTTACTCTTTTCCAACATTTTGTAGAGCACATCCACAACCATAACCAGTCCGTAATAATTCTGAATATCAGACTATGAACAATAATTGTGAAAAGCATTTTCATGGTCTGAAGATTTTGCTCTCAATAAATACTAAACCTTGTGAGAGGGAAATACATGTTTCCTGTGTTGAGAATTTATGAGCTGTCATTCAAGAAGACCAACAGGAATGCAGCTGACTCTCTGAAGTAAGTCTCTCAGATGACAATGATTTAGATTCTATCAGTCAGCCTTGTTCCCACTAAAGAGTACCTCCTCAACAAGTACAGGATGACCTATAGTCACTGCCAATTGTGAACTTACTGTTAAAGAGAAAAGTTACTTCCCTGATATGTTTACACCCCTTTTTTTTTTTTCAAAACTGTAAGGCTGCTACACCCATTCCTCAAATCCAGTGTCCATCTTGATAACATATAAATTCAATATCATCCTACCAACTCAAAATTTCTGTTTATCACCCTTTTACACCAAGGTAAGGTTAGGAGATCCCTTTATTTTCTCTTGAAAATCTTTTTAAGCCCTTGTTGTAAATGGTATATTGTGCTATGCAAAAGGCAGATCTCCAGAGGAAAGATTAAACTTCTCTATTTGGACTTCTAACAAAGAGCAGGAGGAAACATTTTCAAGAAAGACATGTAATCACAAGACAAATCAGTACCAGCTGTAATGAACATCTGAGACCCTTAAATCCTATAGAATAAAATGGCTTTTTGGGTCCTCTAACAATGTGAAAATGGGGCTTTTGATGGGGGGTATTATCTAACTTTAATTTGATCATATCTGCAGCATACTAATTCACTGAACAGTAACTCAAAGCTATATCATGTGATCTTTTAGTTCCTTTCTAGATATACTAACTGTTTGTTATTGAAGGGTTATTTTAATTCTTTTTGGTGTGTAAACACCACTATCCATTATGAAGTCAGTGCTTTAGTCTACCATTTGGGATTTAGGTACTTACTTTCATTGCAAGAAAAACTTTTTTTTTTTTTTTTTTCCTATAGGCACAACATTATTCTACTTCATAGTCATGATATTGACTAATGATTCAGGGGTTATTTTACTTTTTTTTTTTGTCTGTTTGCCCTAGTTCTTTCACTGACCCTAAAAGACAATACCAAAAAAGTAGGACTTGCTAGTGGTAAATATATCACTAATGCAAAATTGATTTGTGTTGTTTGCTCTCCCTCATTCAATTGAATGAAGTTACTTCAAATTCATGAAGTAGTGTGAGAAACAGAATTAAGGCTTATCCTTTTATTTTTCTTCATTTTTGTTGTTAGCCTCAATATTTTTTAAGTACTAGATTAGAGAAATAAGCAAATTGGATATCTAAAGAAAAACTCCTAAACCTCTTAACCATTCTGTAACTACTGATAGCAGGAAAAACATGAACAGTGCCATAATTTCTTCTTCCATGTGTTGTTGTTTAACAGGCTTCCATTTTAACCTCTAGAGTAAGAAAGAAACATAATAGAAATTGTGCATGACCTGAGGATGGGACTTGAAGCCAAGAATTTATGGAAAGAATCACAGATCAGATGCCCTCTAGGGCTTTCCCTCTCTGCTAAAAAGATACTAAATTAATTTACTTATCACTTACTCATCATGTGTGGTTGCTACAGAATTTGTGGGGCATCTAAAAAGCATTGCAGGCTATTCAAGTTCAAGTAATGGAGCTTGACAAGAGAAGAGTAAATAATGTCTAGCCTCGCAGTCTTCCTGCTGGTTTTCCATTTTTCTGTTTGAGTTGTGTCCAGCTTTTAACTTTTTCAAGTGGATTTTTGTTAAAGGAAGATCGATGAGGGAAGGGAGGTCAGTCAGATAGGAGAGAAGATAAAAAGAAATGAAGAAAAGAGTGGAGAATGGCATCAGTGGGAGTGAGACTGAAGCAATGACTCCAGACAGAGTGGTGTGAGTTGGAACAAACAGCTAAGTGATACCAAGGGTATTCAGTCTGAAAATTATACATAACCTGTATAGAGTCAATGCACAAAGGTTCCCAGGTCAGCAGTAAGCACCAGCCAGTTGAATTGCATTTCCAATGTTAAGATTCTTCAATCTGAGAGAACCTCTGATAGGCATAGGATAGCAGCAGAAAGGGAAAAGTGAGATGTGGCCGCATGAAAATTACCTTTAAGAATTATTTTTTAGTCTCATTGAACATATGTTATGATTGGTATTTACTTTAAACTTCACGTAAAGTGTAAAAACAGCTATACCTTAGGTTTCACTTACCTTTTTTTTTTCCATCACGTGTCCATTTTAACAATTACAGAGAGAAGGAAAAGCAGTGCAGGAGAATGAGCTTTTATAGGGTCTGTCTGAGATGGAGTTTATTTCACCATAGCAGCCCTCACAGGGCTGTGCTTTGCAATGGTAGTTGGAAAAGTGTTGATAACAGACTGGTGTATTGGCTACTATTGAGCACTGCTGGCACAGCATCCTCCCCACCCCCAGTTGAGAACAAGATCCTGTCAGGGGACAAAAGTAGGCCAACTGATCTAAACTAACCAAAGGGATATTCCATACCATATGATGTCAGCTCAGATATAAAAGCTAAGGAAAGGAGGAGGAACAGGGGGCATTAGTTGTTTACAATGTTTGCATACTAAAGCCCTGCTCCCCAAGGAGCTTGCTAACGGGAAGTGGAGAATAAACCTTGTTATTTTCCTTTTTGCTTGTGCACACACAAACTTTCATTTCAGCTTTAGTAGACTGCCTTATCTCAACCTAAGAGTCATTTTCCATTCTCTCTCCCCTGTCTGACCGAGAAGGGGAGCGATTGACCGACTTGGTGGGCACCTGGCATCCAGACAAGGTCAACCTGAATCCAGGATAGGGAGCTAAGGATTTATGGCAAAAATTCCATTTCTGATGTCATCTAGAACCATTCTTAGAGTTGACTCCTTTGCTAAAACGAGAATGGAAGTAGTAGAGTATCAGAGCAGGTCTGAAGAGGTAGTCGTGATTCCAACATGTGTAGTTGAGGATACTTTTAGTTAAAAATTAATCAATGCAGTTTGTAACTTTACTTTTTTAACCATTTAATTTTGGACAGATCAAGCAAATTTTCCTAGTAAAGAATTTTGTTTAATTTTTGATTTTATTATAATTCATCTGAGCTCTAACTCCTTTCGGACTTCCATCTATTTAAGGTGTTGCAGATTTATATTTAAATACCGCAATGTTTACCAATTTAAAATTCTATTTTAGAAATGTTTAAAAATAATTGTTTATTTCAGTTTATTGATAAAAGAACTAAGGGGAAAACAATGAAGGAAAATTAGGAAAATAATTTAAAATCAAAATGCAGAGAGTATTTAAAAAAAAAAAAAAAGGTATATGTTTCACAATTCAACAATATACCCAAGTTTCTTCTCAACAAGCTCTTGATGAGATATCAGGAGCAGTTACAAACCAGGATAAATTTACTTTGCTGGCAGCGACTAGTATTGTGCATTGCAGATACACTCAAAAAATGAGAAAGAAAAGATTCTCCCAAATATCAATTAACTTTTCATTGTCAATGATGAGATGTTTATAATAGCTAAAAAAAAGATCATATTTTCTTTTCTTTAAAATGTGATTTACTTAGAGGATTTCAGCAAACCTGTTCAGTGCAATGCAAGTGGTATTTTGCTTCTTAGTTTCAGTGAAAAATTGATAATAATCTAACAGTGAAAAGACAACAAAAAGATGACACATGCAAGCACTTTTCATGACCATGTTTCCTCATATTTCTATTTATTCAATACATTCAAAAATCCTCCCAAATGGGAATATTCAATCCAATAGGCATTTAAAAACACAGTGGAAAAACAGGTTAGAAAGGAAGTTCAACATTCAATTTATAATGCATACAGGTTCTTCTACTGAGAAGAATACCTACATTTTAGGAAAGCACATTTAGCCTTTTACCTCATTAACGTATTTTTAAAAAATACTGTATGTATATATAAAAAAGTCGGTATTAAAGTAATAAAAAGCTTGTTTCTACTGTGGAACAAAATAAGACTCTATAGAGTTAAGGTCAAATGTATATGTTATCTTCTCTCCTTAATTTTATTTTAGACATTTGAGAGAGAGAGAGAGAGAGAGATATGTAAAATAAGAAAACTCTTAACAAGTAATGTATTTTTTAACTTTTGATCCCCTAACAATTTTATTTGCATCTTAAGTCCTCCTTTGAAAGTGGTTCCTGAGGCCTATAAGTTCACATTTTGAAAGAACACTGGAGAGATTACCATACTTTTGCTAAACATTAGTCTGCCTGGTTCCTTCCATGGTCTGTTTTGTGAATACCCTACTATGATTAATTAATAATTCTCTTTAGATATGCAGATCATTCCAAGAGGTAAAATTAATATCACACTGCTCTTATGAATGGGATTTGAAACATTTCCCCACTATTACAATTATGTAGATAGAGCAGTGATATCACTTAGCAGACAGATTGGTTTAGAACATAAAAAAGAAAAATCTGGTTTTAAAACAAATTCCCTTGAGAAAACACAAAAGTATATTTTGATGCTATATATTGATTTGAGGGCACCTCTTACATCCCTAGAGAGATGCTTAAATCTCAGATTGCAAACCAGATCATCCAGTGTGCTTAGGAAGTCACATATATAAAATCAATAAGAAACCCTAAGGAGAGGCTGGGGAGTTAGTCCCAGAAGGAGATACATCTGTTCCTTTCATACCCAGAGGGTGGCAACCTGTCCTGAGATAGATCCTTTAAAAAGTCAAAGCCTTTTCTTTAAAAATAAATATGTGGTATGATGTCATCTACCAGCAAATTCACGCCACTTTACCCACGCAGAGTGCTCTAACAAATGATAGACCATTTTTCCTTAAAAAGCTTTTTTACTTACCAGATGAAGATTTTCAACTATACAAAGGAGAATTCAAGATCCATTAGAAACACACTGCACATGACTGTGTAACCTTGTGGGGTGGGCACTCATTAGGGAAATAGTCAATTATGGGTTTCTTGTCAAGTCTGCTCATCTTTATTCCCCAGAAGACTGATTAATAGAAAGCATAAAAGAGCCTCTTGAAGCAAAGACAGAATTTTTGAACACTATAAATGCTGAATTATAGAATAATGTACGTTCTAGTGCTTCTAACTCCCCACCAATTTCTTCTTTCCCCTCTTTCTATATATTCTTGTGAATCATATAATATTCCCTGTAGAGTAGCAGACCAGGAAGTAGGGAGTGCTTCCCCTAGCTAACCTTAGGCCACAGTACACACTAAAAGTTAAAAAAAAAAAAAAAAAAAAACAAACAAACAAAAAACCAAACAAAAAACAAACAAAACAAACAAACAAACAAACAAAAAACCACAACCACTTCAGAAATGTGTGAATTTTAACCCCCTAATCTGAGGAGGGTTAATTGTAACACAAATGTTACAAATCTTGAACATATTTTTAGTTCATTGTGAGCCCTACTGTCAGTGTCCATCAGTTGTTCTTAGGAAATGCATATTAAATGTCCTTTGGAGGTCTTTTGTACTTGGCTGCTTTTAGGCATGTGACAGCTGCTGAGCTGTGTAGACTGCAGCAGTTTTGCTGCATTTCAGTGAGAAAGTCGCACTAGGCAATGGGGAAGTTTCGGGCAAAAGGGGAGACTTAAGGTGAGGTTTAAACATCAGCAAGATCAGACTTTTTATGGTCATTTATAGCTTCAGTCTGTAAAATCTGTCTATATCTTTCATTTAATATATGCCTTCCTGTCCTTGAGATATACAGATCTAACAACTTACAATTCACTGCAGCAGGATAAAGAAAAAAACAAAAACAACACAACAGAAAAAAAAAAAGCCCTTGAGGTAGAAAATAAAATAAAAATATGATCTGAGTTTTTTTCAAAGCAAAGTAATATGTTATTTTTATTCCCTAGCTTAGTAGCAAGTTATTTTGTTTGCTTAAATTGTTCAATCCTTTTTTTTTTTTTAGAACAAGCCAGAATTTGGCCAGTTTATTCTTCTAAGACAAGCAGTCAATTTTAATTAACTCAATGTGCTCGAGTCTTTGGCATTTGTGGAAACTGGGCACACAGCCAATCCCCAAAGCACCTCTGATCAGTCTGCCTGGAAAGAAGTAAAGGAGAAGAAGATGTTTGCTTAGAGAGCTTAGAGTTATCGTCTGAAATCTCAACAGCTGGAAATAAAATTAATTACACAGTCCTGCCTTCTTTACCGATCAGTGTGGCACCCTTAAATTCCCTGAAATTACTCACACGAGTAAGCACAAGGTAGCCTCTGTTCTAGACATGCTACTTGTATAGAAATGTTGATATACCGTTTCAGCATCCATGTTTCTGTTGAGTTCAGTTTAACTAGAATACTTAATGTAATAATAATACTACTACATATGTTGTTTAAATTAATGCATATCTGTGTGTGTGCTTGTGCATGCAGCATTTTAAAAGCTTTGATGCAAAAATTTTTGAGGGCACAGTGAAAAAGTTGTCAAACATTTTCTTTGATACATTTTGGACTTACTCCATGAGACAGCATTAAGTTGGTAGGAGATGTACATTAAACTTTCAAAGAGCCAGCATCTTTTGTTCTTTTCTTGAATGTGAAATATGGAACCTTCAGTATGTGCAACCTTTACTCTACTCCTCTTCTAAAGCAGCATGTGTATGGATGGTAAAGCAGCATGTGTGTGAATATTGGTAATTTATTTTACAACTGACTAAACCTAGAAATAACAATGTAACCTTTTAAGATTTGCAGTGAGAGTTTCTCAAAAAAAAAAAAAAAGAAGTGTATTTTATCTAGCTAATCAAATAGTCATATTTAGCTCATTGCAGCAAATTCTAATCTACGAAAATGGAAGTTTGTTTTTCTCGTAAAAATATAGAAATCAGATGAAAATATGCTGTGTACAGCACACTTTTTACATTATTCAAATCCTTTTTAGACAAAAAATGTTTATAGTGTTGAAATTTAAAGCAAAGATTAATATTATCCCCTGACACTAGCAAATGCAAACTTTTACTAGATTTTTTTAGAGGAAAAAAAAGCCCACCACTGTTAAAGAAGATCTGAATCAACTACACTCTAGCCATTATATTTGACAGTCAGTGTCAAACCCTCTTCCTTATGTTTAAACATTTATCTTGATTTTGCAAAATTGCTTTCCATAAAGATGATTTTCATCAAGATACAAATGGAAAGGATGTGAAATGGAAAACTATTAACCTATGTGAGCACAGAAAACGCAGACTCTCAAAGCCTGTAACATTAGCAGTCTGCTTCTGAGTAGAGGGTTCACTGCTAAAGAGTGCACTGCAGAGCTGGGACCCCAGTTTTTGGCAGGAAATTTGTACAGAAGCTTCAAGATCAGATGTTTGGCCCTTATGTCTGTTTGCATAAGCAGCGAGAAAATTTTCCACAGACTGCTTTAACATCTCCACTTTAAAATGAAGCTGCACTGAGATTTGGAAAAAGGTGTGTGTGTGTGTGTATATATATATATATATAAATAATTTTTTTTTTTTTTTTTTAAATCAGATGGGTTGGAAAGGACCTCTGAGATCATCAAGTCCAACCTTTGGTCCAACACCACCGTGGTTACTAGACTATGACACTAAGTGCCATGTCCAGCCTCATCCTGAAAACCTCCAGGGATGGAGAATCCACCACTTCCCTGGGCAGCCCATTCCAACGGCTGATTACTCTTCTTGATCTGAGCCTAGAGAAATGGAAGACTAGCTTTTCTTTTCTGGTCCTTGTATCCTCTTAAAGTCCTAATGTCTAGCTGTAAATTTTTACTCCATTTTTCTCCAACTTTTTTTTAACACTCCTCATTCATTGATAAATCCGAAATGTACCTAACCTAAGCAGAGTTTTGCTGCTTCAGTTAAAAAAACCTACCATGAATTTCGTAGTGGTGAAACATGAATTGTAAGTTTAGGTCATGGACCTTTGTCTTTCTGTGCAACTCTGTAAGAGACATAGCACATTGATGAGTGACATAAAAGGATCAATCTTTTTAGTTTTTGTAAAGAATCATAAACCTTCTGTGAACTGTTTGTGCTATAGTTTCCAACACAGGTGAAACTGTAAAATATGCAACATTTGCCTGACAAAGGTCTTGCATTCTAAAAGAATCAGTCTCTAGTGACTTTTCTTTTATGATCCACTATGCTCTGGATTTATCTGGGATTCCAGTTGAAGCTAGTGGTATAAGTTTTATTACTGAAAACTGCTTAGTGAAACTTTGGTCAAGAATTCTGATTCCATATTACCTCCAAAAAACTATCTTTCTCCATAAATTCAAATGCAAAATATTTCTACTCTGTATCTAATGAGGGAAGCCAAATATATGTTTTGTTTCAAAATCTTTGGCTGCGTCACTATTTAATAACCTTTATTAGAAGAGCTGTACATATTTATCTCCTGTTGCTTTGTCCTAGCTGACACAAAACTGGAAGGCTTCATTCAGTTTTGAAATATAAAAGAGTACTGGTAGCAGTCTTTTGAGAGATTGAGTATATCAGTAAAATCACAGAGCTTTATTAACACTACCAGCATCTTACTCAGAGCATTGTCAGAATGAATGCATGAATGTCTGTATGTTCTGGCTCCCAGGATACACTGTCCTATTTCAGCAACATGAGACATTGCAAGTTCTTCAGCATAGAGGCTGTCTTGAAGTGTGCATGTTTTTATCATTCACCATCAGATGATGAATTAGACAAAAAGCAGTCTCATAGATCCATACAGAGATTTATATCAGGACATCCAGTGTGATTCATAAATATAGCAGCAGAAACTAAAAAGCCCCAGCATCAATTAATGTCCTCAAACCACTCTCTAGAGTCTACACAATATAATTCAAGTTACACTGTTCATTTGCAATTTCTCTTTGTTTCACACATGTTCTTAAGCTGTATTTCTCACTTTACAGAAAAAGATGTGAGATATGAGGCTCAGGGTGTAATTGGTCTGTATCGTGTACCCCTTCACATTCAAAAATCAAAAAGCTCTTTGAGACATGGAGTAGAAGACAAAGCAAGAGAAATGTACCAGAAGTAAGATTATACAACTCCCTCACTACTCTTTTTGATGCCTGTCTCTACAAAAACAGTCATTCTGTCTCCTTTTTCTTACACAATTATTGAAACTAAATGTAGTAGGCATTGACCCCCAATTAGGCAACAAAAAAATCTATCACTATGATTATTAGAAAGATTCCTGATGTGGGAATGACTTGTTTGTCTTTTGAATTCATGAAGATTAAAAAGCAAATAATTTCAAATTACTTCAAGACATGACTAGTTTTGGGTATTGTAGAATACAGTCAACTGCACCTGCAGTATAGTCTTTGTTGCCCAGAAGTTTCTAGATAATATGAATTGTAGCCTATAGATCTTAAAAGAATCAAAAAGTAGGTCTTCTCAGGGAATGATTTATTTTTTTTTTTTTTTTCAATGCTGGAACTTGTAAAAACTACATGTTGGAAAACTCACAAGTTTAGAGTACATTTAAACATTGCATTTTTGAAATTCACTAATGCTGACTTGTAGTCAAAAAGCTATTATAGGAATAGAAGGTATAAAGTGAGTAAACTGTGAAAGGAAAATGTCTTTGAATTCTAAAACAAGTTGCTAAAATAGTTTAAAATACATTAACAACAAACAGCAAACACATTCCTAAACTCAATTTTATAAGAATTTTTAGGAAATATTCAAGTCTTTTCAAGAGTGCCTCCATAGTGCCATCCATCATACATTTTTATGTTTATCTCATCTTTGAAAAACACATTTAATGGAAATAGACCACCATTTTTTCCCCTATAATAAATAATAGTTTTAACCTGTGATTATGACAGTGCAGAGGCCCAACAGTATTTAATTTCCAATAATTAAACCCATCATAATTACAGAGGGACCTACAAAACCACCTAATATCTATGTGAAATGATGGTTTCCTTAGAATAAGAACAGTTAAGAAAACACAGTAATATTTCCAAAGTGCAGTGGTCTTACTCAAAATCCAATAAGTTGCTGTGGCAGAGATCACATTTGTGATCAGAGACAATGAATTGTACCATAATATATCCAAAATCCCAAGAAAATATCTAAGTTCATAGTGTTCTTTGAAGCTGCAGTATAATGTGAATGCACCCAAACTCTCTTTAGAATTACTTGCATGAGTAACCAGAGTGGTCTGGCAGCACAAACTTCAATACAGCCTGAAAAATCTTTACAGGCACTGAAAAAAAATTATTACTATCCAGCTCATTGTCCAGCTAAGTGAGGTAGCTCATTTCAAAAACTCACTCAGATATGCCTATACTATTGCACGGTCTAGATATCCACTTTTAGGTATTGGACAAGAAACTTCTTTGGGGATATAAATAACCAGTAAAGTCATATCATAATTTTATTGTGCAACCACTGTCTTCAGGAACAGATTTGCTGAATAAAGTGAACTTTTTTAGTTGATATTCAAGACTAGTGAAGACAGAATGAACTGCTGGCTGATGGAGCAAGTTGCATAGAAATGAGAGAAACATTTTGAGTAAGAAAATTTCAAAGTTTTGGGTAGCCTATATGGGCACATACAAATGTGCAAGTAAAATATAATTAAACAAAACTATGAGAAATTGATTAAAATCTGAAACTGAATCAGGCTATAATTAATCATTCTAGAGTTGTAAAAATAGTAATACATTAGCCATTAAAAATAAGTGAAAAGGAGTTTAATGGCTTAAATTGAGGTTTAAAAATCTCATTAGTGCCCAGATCTATTCCAGTAGAGGAGATGTTAACATCCATTGATTCAACTCTAGAAAATTTACCAAAGTATCAGGAAGTTTTAATTACAGTAGATGAAGTCAAAGGAAAAAACTCTCAAATGACACAATATAATCTGAAGAAAAGTTAAATATTATTAGGAAGCTAGTCCTCAATAGACTTAAAGCTTATGGGACAGTTTAATTTAATAAACTGAGGTATTGTTAAAAAATAATCTGGCTGGTAAAAGTGTCACTGGAAACATCAAGGGTGTTAGAAGTATTAAAGCATCTGACTAGAATTCAAACCTAACTTTAAGGGGAACAGCAAAATTTGCTATTAAAGGTTAATCCATTATTGCAGGAGGTAAAGTAATTGTCTATTGGACAACTCATCATTCAAAAAATGCAACACACTATCATTGCTTTATTTTAATCAGCAATGTATAGTGAACAAACACTGGTAGTGGGTAAAAGTGAACTGTATATAATTTCTGTATTATAATTTCTGTTGGGCTGTTGATACTGTGCTAAATCAGTCAGAAGGACATTTCTGATTGACTTAATTAGATTTTGAAGCATATTCAGAATTATGGAACATGAAATTTCTCTTAGATTAAATACAATAAGAGTTATAATGTAAATATCCTCTTACTTCGCTTTAACCACCTTAAAATTAGATCTTTTTTTGTTTTCGTTTAAAAGTGCTATTTTTTACTTACTCAATATTCTACAGAGATGGACAGACATAATTAAAATGTAATTCATCCCACCCTAAGGGAAGTTCAGTTGACCATACAGTGTATCCATATCAGTGTGTTGGGACTGGGCAGTAGTGAGGTTGTGAAGCAGATCCGCTGCTCATCCCTGCATCCCATACACTGACTTGCAGGGAATTTGGGAAGCAAAAGCTTGCCATAGAGCTTGCAGAGAATTTGGTAAGCAAAAGCTTGATTCTTTTCTCATAGGTCTAAATGTGATGCTCCAGTCTGGGCACACATGAAGGTGGTTCTACTCCTGGAATCAAAATGTACATGGGAATATGCTCCAAACTGAATTTAATCTGAAGAAAAATCACTAAATTGTGTAAGCATATAGTGTAAGCATATGGGCCTGAGCACCAAGTGCTTTGATCTATAACTGCAACAATGTACTTCCTAGTATAGACATAGCTGTGTAAATTTAGACTCTAGTTAGATGAGATATAGATACTATGATGGGAACTTGTATGTAACTGGTCTCTAAAGAAAGACTTCAGAACTATGGAAGTGGAAGAAAGTTTTGCTGAAAACATTAATTCTCATATCCAGATTCAGAGTTTTTTTGGGAAAGGGGTGAGTTACTGTTACAGAACACATTAGCAATCTTTTATCACAGGGGAAGCAAAATGATATAAGGACATCCCTGTTATATGATATATTCTGTACTTGAAATAGGTGAGTTAGCCCATGTTCAAGATTTAAAGAGATGGGACCGAGCATGCTGTCTATGCTGAATATTCTTCCCCTCATTCCAATATCTCATAGTTTTAAGAAGCTGAAAGTATTTCTGCTGTCTTTAAAATTACACTGGTTGTAAGAAGTACTGATCAAAAAATATTGTTTCCCATAAAAATTTTGCTAAAACAAATGAACATTATAGCCTTCAAATTTTCTTAATATCCTCTGAAAATCAACCTATGAGTTTTGTTATAAATTCAGAAGAACTGAGTTTTATATTTTAATGAAAATTGTAACTTTTAAATTTTTAGCTTATAACCATTTCCTTGCTTCATAAATCCTGTGTGGTAGGCCTTACTAGCTAGACAAACATAAGGCTGTTTTTGGTCAAGGTTGATTCAGTGGACCCCACTGATTCAAAGCAGAAGTCAGAAAGCTTAGAAAACATGTTAATGGAATAATTAATAAATTTTCTAGAAAGCAGGATGATGTGAGACAGCAAAGGTGACAATACTTTTTTCCCGTTAGTATATTTTTAAAATCACAGAATCAGTACAGTACATCCAACCAAACTACTCAGGTACATGCTTAAAAATGTGTCTAATAATCTACTTATTAATAGATAGAGTTTACTCATGTAATGTAAGAATTGTCACATGGTAAAGGTCCTTTTGGAAAGAAATATGTATTTGTATGTATTTTTACATACATTTTCAGAATGCTTATATATCAACATTTTTAATTTAGAGTCATCTTTCTTCCACACATCTCTCTGCCTTAAGCAACCAAAGAATTTCAAAATTGGAAATTATAATTTTATCACCTACATCCACTCTTAACTTTTTCTGTTTGGTTGATTTTCGACCCCATGCTCTTCAGATATTTGTCCAGAGTGTTTAAAAACTCCAATCAAAAGTGATTACTTATTTTTAAATGACAGTCTAAAACCTGCAATTATTATTATCCCTGCTGAGTAAGATAGTTCACAATGTGCTTAATTTTAAGCATTCAAAAAACATCATTGACTTCAATCAGACTGCTGGACTTGACATTATGGCCATGTTTAAATGCCTTGTCAACTCAGAGTGCTACCATAACAAGAAACCTTGTCAGTCTAAGGAAAAATAGATCCTGGCCTACATAATTTAAATATGTGTTAAAATTTACAGTGACCTATCTTGAGCATGTCATGCATAGTGATTCCTAATTTCAAACTTTGTTCATGTGCACAAAAAGTTAAAATATCAGTGTCAACCTGAAATGAAAATAGTTGCTGATTGTTAAACTTTATTATAGTAATTTTTTGGTATAGTTAAACTAAGCCTGAAGTTCAAACTAAGCATTTCAAATGAGTTCAGTGTGTAACTAACTTGACTTTTAAACAGAAGCAGCATACAGTCAAAACATTATTTCAGTAGTCATCTACTAAATCTGAAATGCTTAATAAAAATTTAAGCATGTGTTAGTATACTTGGGCATCCGTATCAGTCAAGAGATAAAAAACCTTGCCATCTGATTGAAATTATAAAAAGGAATATTTAGGGTGCATAATGAAAGCAGAAATAAGTAGACCAAGGATTAAAGGAATCACATTTCTAATACAATTAGTGAAAAGAGTTTATGACATATCATGTATCCACAAGGAAAAAGTTTCAAAGTTCTGTTTTTACTATCTTGAATACCACATTTTTGCATATTTGTTGTACAGGTCTGTAATTCTAGTATCCTAAAGAGCCCAACTTTATAAGGGGTTTTGTTCCTGGAAAAGGTAAACTGTTAAAAAGTCAACCAATTGAAGTGGTCATTCCTTTAAAATTTGGAGATCTGAATTGGACTGATGAGCAAAACCTGGATTTCGTAGTCAAAGGTTTTTACAGTGCAATTTCCTTAAAAAAAGAAGGACAGACTAGTTGGTTTTGGTTTCTTTTTTTAATTATGCATTCGGAGAATTAAACAATGCTACTGATGAAGATACAAAGGGTCTCAATTTGCCATTCATGGCAGTCTGGCCATGCTACAGTAATTAATTCAACTTGCATTCATCCACTGTTTGCTTGAATCCAACGCTTGGAAGAAAACAGGGGAAAAAAAAGTTGGTGCAATCTGCTTTTGTTAAGGAGCTTTAACTGGGGGAAATACCATTGAGTGAGGCAGAAAATTAATACAATATTCAGATTATTTTCTAAAGAATGATTTGTTGAACAAACATGTGTTTGTTGGAGGGGTTCTTATAGTTTGGAACAGATGAGATATGAGGTTGAGAATAAAGATACTGAGTGAGTGAGATTGTGGGCTATGTGAGAGGAATAGGCCACAAGGTAGCTGAGAGATTCAGTATAGGAGGACTCTGGCAGATCTGCTTGCACACATTCAACAGTGGTAGACCCACTCTGGATGAAGTGCTTTTCACTGCTTTTGGATTTCTATAGCCTTGCTCCTGAGTTCCCTTTTTAACAGGGTGCCATTTAGAACTGCTTTGAGTGAAGTAAAATGCTATTTATAAAAAATATTGACAGCTACTTGACAGACCTTGCCTTCTAAACTGTACTTGAGGTAACTTTGCATAGTTTATACTGCTCTCAGTTTTACCAAAGCAGTTGAGACATAGTTATAACCCTGGGAATATTTTTTTGTCCTTGATACTAAAGTTGTTACAGCCACTCCAGAAAAATAATATTTCCAGATATCCCAGTACAAACTGGGATAGGATATTTGGCTATTTGAGATCCTCACTTTCCCCATAAACACATACTTTGCTGGCCTTCCTTCAGGGAGACTCAATTGCATTGCTATGGAAAAAAATTCTGATGTAAATTTATAGTCGGTAAGGAACAGTGTGACAACTCTCCGGGGAGAGTGCCTTCCTGCAGCGGAATTGCAAGGGGTATACAGGTGCTAGCAGGAAATACATAAAAAACAGGTAATATCATTTATTGGGTGGCATTTTGAGTTGACCAAATACCTTAAAGTCATTAACCTGGACTAATCTTGCCAAACTTTGGCAAGGAAGACATCCAAGATGATGAAAGTGACTTAGATATTACACAGTATGAACTGTCTTTTGGAAGTGCCCATTTCCCTCCTTAATTACAAGGGCGATGCAGTAACAAAAGAGTGTCAGGTGCTTCAAGGTACATGGAACAAATGTGAATCACAATGTCTACAGCTAGTGGCATTGTGTTTATGGCTAACTGAGTTGTCTTTTGAAAAGTTTAGCTTCTGTTCACATAGTCTTCAATGTTAGCCTTATTGCTTGGACGTTTGCCATGTCAAAATCAGCAGAAGGGGAATATCCCTGCTGGTGCCTTGCCAGAGCACGGATGCTAACTTCACTTCATGAGGAAAAAGAGACAACCAGCAGTCAGGCCTTCATGTGATGCTAGTCCTCTTATGCATAAAAAAAAAACAGGTAATGAATGAGATTCAAATTATAATCAGAAGGAACTGCAGATCAGGGTATGCACAAATAATAAAAGAATAATTTTTTAATATGGAACTTTCAATCATTTTTGGAAAATTCATGACTGACTCAATCAGCCTGTTTTATCTCTTTTATCCCAGAGAGATGGTGATCATTCATGCTTGCTGCTGTTAGAGCATAGATCTCAGTTTATATAACATTCAATAGCTTTTGATATTAAAACAAATGGTTAAATCCAAGCTATCAGCTTCCAGTCTAATAGCTTATTTTCTGTAAAAATTTGCTAAATAAGCAAAGCATAAAATTAATTACATTTTAATTAAATTTCTGAAGTTAATCACTTTAGAGAGTCCCTGATAATATAGCACATGGGGGGCACTGGATAACAGATAACAAAACATTGCAATGAAATGGAAGCTTGAGTATTTTTTTCATTGACTTAGAGATAACTTTTGTAAGCAAACTCTGATCAGATGGCATCAACATCTTTACAGGATCACTCTGTTTTTGCATGTTGCTGAGCTTACCAAAGGTTTGTCAGAATATTAAAAAGCTGTAGAAAATGCACAGTTCTCTAATTCCCAGGGTTTTGATATTCTGTCAATAGGATATATCTCTTCTTACTTTGCATCATGGAAAGTTGGGAGCTTATGTCAAGACTTTCTCACTAGTCAGATATCAGCTGTATATCAAAAAATAAAAGAAGGAGGCATCTCATACATTTAAATGTAGATCTCATCACTCAAACTAAAATAACAGTAAAATGGTTACAGTACAGTATAAAAATGATAATCATGAACCACCTTCTTTCATTTTTGTCCATGTATCTTGAAATCAGTGTTTTTCTTTTGTACATTCCGATCTTCACTTTTTAATTTTCTTCTTGACTGTCTTTATTTTTCTTAATTTTTTTCTTCTTCTCTCTGTATACCTTTTTTTTTTTTGCCCAGTGAGTAACCACAGTTGCTGTATCACAAGGTTCTATAAAATTCACTGTTCCTGTCATTGTTCAACTTAGCTACTTCCTCTAGTTCCTCTTCCAGTGTGTTGTTGTACTTCATTTTTCTCAGTTTGGTCTTGTCACTAGTTATTTCTCCATCATTCCTTCTATTACATATTTCAACCACTTTTTTTTCTTATGTGACATCTAAAATTTACCAGACATTAAAATTCACCTTGTCTTTGTTTCTGCAAATTGAAAACCAGATGCAAGATCATTGAATTGATGGAGTTGACAACAGGACGAGTTAGTGGAAAGGTCAAGCAGAGTAGTTTCCAGCTCTTACTCATACATAATGAGTGATTGAACCAAAACTTGTAGCTGAACAGGAACAAGGAAACTATTTCTATTTATAACTAGTAACCTGTCACAAATGTTTGTTTATTAGTAAATTGAAAGAGGAAATTCTGAGGTTGTAGATGGGTTCTTAAATTACATTTTTTACTTCACAGCAAAAATGGGACCACAATTGTATCTGTGAATATCAGATTCATAAATGCAACATGTGCTTCTCTGATATGAATTTCTGTATACTAATGAACTTAACTCTTCTTTTTGAGCTGCACTGTCAGCTGCTATTTGATTTGAAAGCTGCTCTTGAACATCCAATCATACAGAACAACTGATTTTCCAAGATATCTGGCAAAGTACAGAACATGTCAGCTATAAGAAAGAAGACTGAATACTCCGCTCTTGAATGCAAAGCAATTATGAGATTACCAAATCAGGTAGACATGAAGAGATTGGGAAGTGAAAACATTGACTAAAATGACCAAGTGTTGAATTCTAAATTCATCTTGTAAGAATCCTATTTTCTATAGGTGTATTTGTGGCTTCATTTGCATCTCAGAGCTTTGGAAGATCATGTTTATTTTATTTCTGCAATAAAATTAAGATTTTTAGATAGAAGCATAATTTGCTGCACTGATTTCCTACTAATTTCTAGAAGGCAAATCAAGATTTTTAAAAATTTTTCTTTCTGATTTTAGGTGTTAATTTCTACTCAGCCACTTGTTCCATTTTAGATAACAGAATCAGATTTTTTTTTTTCTTTTCCTCACTAAATCAATAGCAGGAGATAAATCTTTGGCTGCAAAACTGTTTATGACAAAGAAGTCCAGAGAATCAGAAAGAATGAATCTGCAGGAAGCTCTATACTTGTGTGAAAGGTTAGGCTTTTGTTTAAGTTCGCTGGCATTGTTGAAGTTATATGTAAAGGCAGCTTCTCAGAATGCAATAATTTTTGCTTTTCTTGGACAGAAATACGTAAGTCTATGTTGTACACTTACATATATTTGCAGTATGCCGAGCCATCAAATTTGTTCATGTTGTCTAAACAGTACAGGGGGAATCCTGTTAAATTAAAACCTGATTTTAACTGCCTTAATTTTTCTTTTATACAGTTCACATACAAATATGCACATTTCTGCAGCCGTATTTCTGCTTAAGGCAACAAATCATTATATCTCCTGTGCAAAGAGACCTGTCTAGTCACTGTATCAAGTGCTCTGTCTTTCCAGCATTTGTGCAGATCTTTATTGAAGGAATGTTGTAGATATTCATGATTTCTTGCATGTGTGACAGGATCAGCTGCTGCTTGTGTTTTTGTTTCAGTAAGCCAACATCCAGACTGCTCAGAGAAGTGTTTCACAATTTCTTGGAGGGATTTCCAAATGGAAAACAGGAACATGAAGAAGTCTTAGTGCAGGTGCCATGGGACTTGGATTTCAATTTGAAACAATTAATTAGACACACTGTGTTTTGCTTTGTTGGTTCTTTCGTTCCATCTTAGCTTTGTTTTAGGCTTCAGAGCGGGTTCCTCTCTAGCCCTAACCTTTCCCTCCTTTTTGATGATAAATGCAAAGAACAGGATGACTCAGCTACAGATTACTTTGTTACTTCTCATAATAAAGTAAGTTCATTCCTTCTTGAAAAAGCTTTTTTCCCCTCTTCAAAATGAAAACTTGATAGAACGGTATGAATAAGAAAACTGATTAAGTTATACTGATAGAAACTTCCTTTTTGGGCATTGAAGAAATTAAGAAAAACATAAAATATATTCTTGGGGACTTTAACTGGCTTCATAGAAACTACGACTGAAAATATTGATAAGAAACAGAATTAGAAATTATTAAAAGATTTATTATTTAATAAGAGAGATATTCACAAGGGACAAATTAAAAAGAAAAAAAACCAGATCATCCTCAACCAATTTGCTTCTATTTTTTAGATTGCTATAAGCCAGATTAATAAGTATTTTTTATAATAAGATTATAATTTATTTCAGTTCCATAACACAAGATAGGATTTGAATTGATATGTAAAAATGAAAAGCAAGTAAGAATGGAGAAGGTTTAGTAAGCAAAATACATAGACAGTGATAGAAAAGGAGTACACAAGCAGAGATGAGAAAGAGGTTACTATTTGCATTTTTTAGTCACTAAAATAATTTCATGTTGAATAGTGTAAGTTTATAAATTTCCAGATTTTGTGTCTAAGCATTCTATCATCATCTCATTCTCTCATTGAACAGCAACTTTTCTGTAGGAATCCAGAAAGTTGTCTTATTAAAGCGTATGTGACCATAGTAGAAAAAATAATTAATACTTCATCAATTATTTTAATTAATGCTATAATCGCATTTAATCCTGGGAAAGATGGATTCTTCAGGAAAGACCCATAAAATTTAAATAGAATTATGAGAAGAGAGCTTGATGCAGTGGTGGACTCAGTTATGGATGTCTACACATAATTTTGATAAAGCAAATAAAAATAAAAAGTGGAGATTACTCAGCTGATGTTATCTGTATCTTCAAGGCTTTAAATATTTGAGCAGGCTGGATTTGTGTATCTGAATACAACTGGATGGGAAAGTGTAGTGTTAATTCTACAAACACAGTGCTGGTGTCTTCAAATATCATGTGGAGAAAATACATCACTTGCATGGTAGTATCCAATGTGATCATCAACAAGGATTGCTACCCAGATCAGTGTTTTGGGTCTCCTTTGAAACTCATCTACTTAACTAGTAAAACACACTAATCTGGGATCAGAGAGGGGGTGGGTTGAGTGAAATAATACAACAATGGGAAGGGACATCAGATTCCCTTAGTGCTGAAGGAGTAGGGATGTTCAAAATTTAGTCAATTCTTTATACACAAGAAATGAAAGAACTCAGCACCAATGCTGTGGTTGAATTTCAATGGAAACATTTTTCAGGACACAAGAGTATGAAGCTGTCAAGTGACTACACTGTTAGGCAGAGGATGGCTAGCAAGAGGAACTGTTCTGGAATGATGCTACTCCTTTTTGCTAACTTTTCCTTATAAGTAAGCTAAGAACGATGACAATAATTCACATAATTTAGATGTTGACATTAGTGCTTAAGAAATTACTTTCTCTTTTATATTTCTAATGTACTATAATAATACTTACTGCTGAGTATTCAGATTTAACTGATAGAATATTGACAGACTAGTTTCTTATTGAACAGCTGAAAAAGTGCACAATTTTTTAAACTTAATGGAAAGGTAACAATGTGCAAAGTAAAGGAAGCTTGTTAGCTTGATTTTGATGTACAAATGGAAACGCTATATGCAGTGTATTAAGGCTTAAAGCAGGATTGGAAGTGAAGTAGCACACTTAATAGTGTTTTTATATGTCTTTGAAACCCTGTGGTTAGGAGACGAGAGCAATGGGGGGGGGGGAAGTAAGTTATAATAAGGATATAAATTCTGATTTTTTTTCCTAATAAATTTAGTATTAAAAGAGTTCTGTGAAACCAGAGACTTGTGAACAAAATAATTAAAATTATTAGAATCAATGATTTTGGCATTGAAAGAGGGTATAGAAAGTGCTTGTTTTCATAGTGTCACAAATATCTAAAGGGAGTGAAGTTGATGTCTTAATATGAGACAAATTTATCTGCATGGACATTTTTCACACTGGTTATAAAACACAGTGGAAGGAAAGCTCAGATACTTCAGAACAATTACTCCTGATTGATAATAATTTTGGCAGGCAAATGAACCTGATCATCTGTATCATCATCAGATGATAATTATTTGATAATTTTTGATAATTATCAAAAAAAATTAAAAGTTTGATAATTATTGCTGCTGTATGGAATACTGTAAAACAACATGTTGTTATTGTCCAAAACCAGAGATAGATAGATATTTACTCTGTCAGGAACAAGTAGATTTGTATGTTTGTTCTTTGCAGATGGTTGGTACACAGGTGGGACACCATGCACTTTTATTACTTTGGGTTGTTTGGTGATCTTCTGAGGATCTGTGTAGATGGGAGAGTAAGTTACATATCAAAGTAATTTGGAGTATGTGAAATAATTCTTTAAAATATCAGTTCCCCCAGGTTTGCATCTGAAATCGAGGAAGATTATTTAATAGATAATTCATAAGTAAAGTAAACTATTTTGACAAAAGTCCATTTTTCCCAATTTCCTTGTGTCTTTTTTTCCACTTTTTTAAGGAATTTGTCCTTGTGATAAGAATTAGATGATGAAGGACATTATTTTTGCTTCATATGTTTGTTTTATAATGAAGGTAAAACTTCATTGGTATGAAGAAATAAAACAGCTGTTTCATCATCTCGTCTTGTGTAGAGTTTCAGGCTTCAGTAACTTATTCCAGTCTGCATCATATGGCTGAGTTTAGATCAGAGAGCTGAATAAAAAGAACTGTTTCTGTGGCTACTCACTAGTACAATTCAGAACCCATTTCTCTCTGAAACTTAAGGTGAAAAGTGCAGAGCTTCATTTCCTGCTTTGGTCTCACTAAGAACTTTGTTTATCAATTATAACACATGCAAGGAGTCATTGTCCATGATCACCTTTAGGAGTTGTACAAGAACATTTGTATGATTGCTCACTGAGCCATGGAAGTGTGAAATTCAATAATTTACCAGTTATGGATTGCTACTTTACTTACGAGCTCTTGTAGACATAAAGTACAATATTGTTCAAATGAATTATTAAAATGAATGTTCCCTCCTTATTCCTGCATTCTTCTCCTTTCTAGATGTGTTCCTTTTGTGCCCAGATTCCCAAGTTTCACGGAAAATATGTCCCTGGACATTTTTTTTTCCTTTTTCAAGGAGACTAAGGAGAAGAGAATTCTGTGAAGTTTAAATTCAACAAAGTTGTCAGAGGAGAGGGCTGAGGACAAGAAGAAAAAGAAGAGTGGTTTTGAACAGTTACACAGAATTTAATGGAGTTAAAAACAGCAGAAAAAGATCTATAAAAATTTAATAAGGATTCTGTGGAAACCACTCTAAAGCTTGCAGAGCTTAATAGACAGTGTTGTGTTCTACACTACCTCACTTTTAACCATATTATAGATTATATTCTGGTATTACTCAGAGCTCCTAAATGTTATAAAACTGGTCTACAAACTCAAGAAAAATGGATTCAGGCTATCATGTCCCAAGCTGCACAGAGTAACTCATCGTATTTATTTTCCTGTTACATTGTTGTCCTGTGGTGATATAAAAGTTACTTGAGAAGCAGTTGTCAAGAGTGGCTGTACTTTCCATTTTAAACTGATGGTTATCTGCAGCAGCAAGTGATTGGGGTAAAAAATATTTAGCAATAGCAGAGCATGAAAAAATGTCTACAAACATAGCCAAAACTATAAAATTATTACTGTCAGGGGAACTTTAAGTAGAGTCTATTTGCTTCAGTTTTATTAAATTGTTTATTCAGGGTATCTAATGCAGTGACAACAGCTGTAATACAGAGGGGCTACTCAGAAAGGAAGGCATACATACTGATGCTTACAGTTGCAATCTCAGTACTGCAACCTGAAAGCCAAAGAACAGGAAAAAAATAGCAAGACAATATGAAGTAGACAGAATTTCCTAAAGGTTTCCTAAAATCAAAAAATTTTGCTTTCCCACATGCCAGTATTTCCATAGAAGCGGTGTCTGCAGTATGGAAGAATATGGAATAAGAACTGGACATAGAGCAGAAGGTATAAAACACATTTACAAATGAACTACACTTTATGTCAGAAAAGGAGAAAAGCATTCCCTAGTCTCATTTTGTGTGTTTACTGTCACTGTGGTTCTGTTTTTTTCACAGAAATATAATTCCACATGTTGGGTATCTAGTGCTGAGAGAGGCATTGTTCAACATTAAAGTTTCACACACATTTATTTTTTTCCCAACCAAATGAAACTTGTTACTTAAAGTAACCACTTTTTTGATTACAAAAATGTGAATAGATGATACTACATTCCGATGCTACATTTTAAAGAAAAGTTGTGTAAACAACTGATAGGTTAGGCTTGCTCACCTTTCATTGCTTGTTCTAGGAGAACAAAGAAATTACTTACTCATTTCTGCATTTTATTGTTATTCCTCTGCTGGAGAGGTTGTTTAGGTTTCAAATGGCACCACCCTATGTTCACAAATGCTGTAAATCAGACCGGGTATAAACTTATTTTAGATAGTGAATGTACTGACATTAAATGTACAAGATAATAATAAACTTTTCACATGACATTGTATTAGGCAAATAGTGTTTGGCTCTAATAATAATCAGATCATTAATTTATATGTATGCTTCCTAAATACAATTACTTTAGTGTTACATGCCATTGCTTATAACCTTCACTGGTCTCATTTGATTTGAGTATTTGATTGTCGTTTTTACAGTTTCTGCATCATAAGCCCTTTGTTTCTAACCTGTTTTCCCCAACATTTTAAGCTAGAAGAAAATAATTATTTTCTATTAGAAACCTCCACTGAATTTTGTCAATCTGCTACTCCCACTCTGTCAGGTATGGCTTGGCCCCAGGAGCCAAGTGCATTCTATATCTCCATTGATAAACATCAACCGGGTGTTGAATATATTAATCAAACCAAGTATAAGTAGTTCCAAATAGCTCTGTCTTTGGAAATCATGCATTAAAATTAATATTTCTGTTGACTAATTAATTGCCACTTGTTTGTTTCAGATGCTGTCCATTCCAGAGAATAGGGTTTCTGTTTAGGAACAATAGCCATAGGGATAGGGTATGCAATATTCTTTTTGATTATGAAACATACCAAGGGCCATCAAAAGCAATTATTTTCAACATTATCAGTATTTCAGAATAAGCAGGATGGCATAATCAATGGTGAACTAGAAACATAAATTAACTTGGAATATTGTTGTTTCTTTGACTAAATAAAGTATTGTACTACATATCTTTGCAGCCTGACTATATATGTATATATCTATATCTATGTATGTATATATATACACAATTGTTGATCTAATTTCCCTCAAGATTCTAAAATCAAATAGACTGAGAAACCATCATTTATTGCACAGAATGAAGCAGCAAGGTTAGTGAAGTACAATACAATACAAAAAAAAAAGTTTTTGAACCCTGTAAACCATGAAACATAACTCCCGTTAACATGTTGACATTACATGATTTTTATCATCCTCTTTTTGTAAATATACATCATTCACTGGTTCAGTGTCAGCTGACAGATGGATTAAACGTGCTGTTGAAAGAGGAAATTTTTTTTTGTGATTTCTGAAAGAGATTCCAGTTCTTTTTCCTCTTCATGAGGAGTCCAGTTTTTAGAGGTCTTTTCCAAGCATTTAATCAGAGATGTGTATCTTTATACATGCAAACATTCAAAGAATTTAATCAAAAGCACAATCAGATATCACCTGGAGAAATATGGACTGAGTAAATATGTTCACCTAGCTCCATAAATCTGCTATTTTTTTAGAGGGAAAGCACTTCAAAACAACATTCTGCAGTATTTTATCTTGAGGGAGATTTTACAAAAGTATCTTGGAAGGCACTATTTTAATTTATTAGAAAGTGGATAAGGTCAGGAGGGCAGACTAGAATGTCAGAGAACAAGTAGGCAATCAAAGACTGGTGACTGGAGCTCATTGTATTCTGTCTTCAGAAGAACCAAATAGTAGCAGTAAAAGAATATATATCTTGCTTTAAACACAGCATTTACTGTGTTTGACTGTTAGACCTGCTCCCCTAGGAGCCAGTGTGTGGTCCAGTATTTCTCCGTATATTTGTTAGCAATCTGAAAGTATAAACCATGCACTAACACACTTTTTGTTGATAAAAGGCTGGGGATAGCAGTAAATTGCTTGAAAAAATGTATGGTAAAGAAAGGGACCAAGTCAATTACATGTGACTCAATAAAGGTGGATGCAGGGTGGTTTTTGTAAGAAGTGGGTAATATTTCCCTACCATCCACAGAACTAAAGTCAAAGATCAGAACAGAGTGATGAAACTGGGTGCCGGAAGAAAGCATCCTCTTATTCCTACCAATTACTTATTGCTGATATTACTTACTGCTGATATGTTGTGTTGGGTTTGATTTTTTGTTTTGTTGCTGTTTTGTTTTTTTCCTATGCAGAAATCAATAAGAATGAGAATATGAAGCATATAGGAATAAATTTGGAGAAACTTAGTGTTTGTTCCACCTGAACACTCAAGGAACTCCAGCAATGACTCAGTGGTGGCCTGAGTTTTAGGACTAGGCTGCTCACAAGGTGCATAGAATTTAGCCTGACAATGACTTCAATGACTTCAGCAATTTGTGTTTGTCTACATCTTCTATTTACATTTGAGTGGAAGCCATTAAGGGTAAAAAAATCCAACATTTCCTTTTTTTCTGGAGTTCATTATCTACACAGTTAAAGAATATGAACCTCATTCTTCAGTATATTTTTTCTCCCACTGCCAGTGGTTACAATTATTATTGTTATATTATTATTATTATTATTATTATTATTATTATTATTATTATTATTATTATTATTATTATTATTATTATTATTATTATTATTATTATTATTTCCATCACAGTGATCAAGTACATCAAAGTCCTGTTGTGGTTTTTTTTAACTTTGTTTTCTGTTAGAGTTAAAAAACCACAAGTACCTAGTATTTTCTTTCTACAAAGGTTCTTATGTATGATAATCAAATCAAATCAAATCAAAATCAAATCAAATTTTTATCTACTTCTTGGTAAACTGAGTAGACTGCGATTTAAATTTTGCACCAAAAGGAGATTTTCCAGACTTCTTTTTAAAATTCTGTTTGCAGCCTTAATTTTTTATCTATCCTAAAAAAGTTAAGGAAAAACAAAAACTTCTGCAGTACACAAAGGAATGACTGTTTGACTCCTACTAACCATTTTAGATAGTCAGGGACTAGGCTATCTGTTTTGGAAAAAGTTCTTCTTTGTAGTTCACATGGTGTTTTCTTTTATTAAGGCTTTTGACAGTTTCTCAGATAAGAAGCCCTGATCCCTCAGTCTCTTGTCACAGAGAAACTGTTCCAATCCAAGCTGCCATGGTGGCCCTCTGCTGAACTGAGTCCAGCACATCAATGTTGCTTGTACCAGGAGGCCCAAAAAAAGGATAGAGTTCCATCATTCTCCAGGATACAGACTCCCATTCTGCAGCTGTGATTGCAAACTTTTTCCTATCTTTATGGTTTTGCATTTAATTATAATAATGCACATTTTGTTTTAATACAAATAATTCAGAGTTCCCTGTGTTATTTACCTAGCCTTGTATCACCTAAAGAACAAATCGGGTTTTATTTATCCCCAGGGAATGGCTGATAATACTTAAGTTTAGCAACAGATAGCCATAAAGGGCTGCTTCATAACTGCCCTTTTGAAGTATAGTATATATTTATTTGGGTTTTTTTTTTCCAAAATCAGCTATTTATCCATTATTGTACTTTTTAAAAAGTCTGTTCTTACACAAAACTATTTTGAAACCAACATATTATGTGCTACTAATCCCTTTGATAAAATTTATTCCATACATGACATTTGCAGTACTTTTCATACTAAAAAAAACATCACATACAGATTTTACTTTTTTTTTCTGTAAATCTACATAGTCTAGTAATAATCTTATCTAGGAGACTGAATTTATATTTGTTAGTGTATTAGAAAACATGCTGACCTTGAAAATTTAGTTCTTTAAACCTCTAATCTTAACTGTAATAGTAATAGCAATAAAATATCTCTGGTTCTGAGCTGAATGTATTTTTCTCAAAGTTTGCTTCATAAAAGTGAAGAAATTTGCATTAATTGCTTTGATTTCTTCTATTGCCCCCTAAAAATATGTCTCTGGCAATAAAAATTGACTTTTTCAGTGACCATACTATACTAGAATGCTTGGAATTTAAATGTGAAGTATTTAATTTATAAATGCCTTTTTTTTTTGTTAATGCAAAACATGTGACTAGCATAAAAATCACATCTACTTTACAGTTACCAATGTTCATTTGTCTAATGTGTGTACTGAAACCGGTTTTGGTATTATTTGTGAATGCGTGTGTATATGATAATATGGTTTTGCAAAATCATAGCCAAGGCATGATCACATAACATGTTCACTATTTTCTTCCTAAAATTTTTAAAAGCTATTGACTAAAAAAGGAGCTTATTAGTGTGCCTCTACCCAATGCCTATATCCCAAAAATATTAGTATATGTCAAATTAAATTCTATGTACATCTCACTCTGAACTTTGGCTCCAGTAAGTGGTGGAGTCAACTAGTGAGTGAAAAATAACTGCATTATTTTTTTTTATAGGGTACATATGTGTGTAATTTACTCAGAATATTCTTGGAAATGCACTGTCATCCTGACTTATGTTTCTCCTTATTGTTTGGCTTTCACCACTATCAACAGTAAAAAGTAAAGGAGAAATTCCTCATAACTCAAAGGTTATCTTATTTTTAATATAATCATAGAACCAGAGAGTCATTGAGGTTTGAAAAGATCTCCAAAGTCACCAAGTCCAACTTTTGATCAAACATGACCTTGTCAACTAAACAATGGCATTAAGAGCCACATCCAGTCATTTCTTGAGCACTTTCAGGGATGGTGACTCCACCACCTCCCTGGGAAGCCTGTTCCAAAGCTTAACCAGTCACGAAGATATTTTTCCTCATGTCCAACTGTGAGATCCTTGTTCCAAACCTCACTGAATTATTGGTATGGGTCAGAACCAACTCACTCTGTGTGTGTGTGTGTGTGTATGTGCATGTGGGGAAGGGCTGGGCCTGGACCTGCAGGTCCATGGTAAGGCTTGCACATCAGGCCTGTGCTGAGGGCACAGGGCAGAGCTGAAGGTCCCTTAACCGGGCTGTCAGTCAAGGCAGAGCTGCCTGGTAGCCCACCCACCACACCCCTGCAGCCTGTGACTGGCTACAGCACAACTCACTCTGGCCTGGAAGGCACTGAGCGGGTATCCTGCCTGGGAGGGAAAACTGAACTCTATAAATACATGAGACTCCATACGATCTCCCTCCTCTTCTCTCTTCTCCCTCTCCAGCTGACACCATGTGAATCATCAAATCTTGTCAGTAATTATTCTCCTCTCCTTTCTCTCTCATTCTTCTGTCTTTATCCCTTTGTCATGGGTTCACTTGTTCTAAAAAACAAAACACTGAATTTTCCCTTCCCCCTGCCCCACTGTGTGGGAGGGATGTTTGAATGGGCAGGCTGGTTTTGCCTTGGGTATTTGACTGACACAAAAGAACTGGCCAACAGATTTTCTTCTTTTTTTTTTTTATCCCCTCTCCTGGGGAAAACGAGGCACAGTTCATTGTTGCACGAACTGAGGGAAGGTGTGCATTGGAAAACCTGGGAGGCTGCTTTGTTCTCAGCCTGGCTGTTTGGTTTTTTTTATCTCTGGTCCCGGCTTGCTGGCACCCTGTTTCTGCATCCCCTCCACCCCCCGCCCAGGCGGACCTGCATGGACTTCATCAGAGAGGAACTATTTGGGAAGAGAGTCACCTTTGTTTTTCCCTTCCCCGGCTCCCGTGTTTTTGGCAGCAGTTTTTGTGCACATCGGCGAAGGAAGGGGAAGTCACACGGCCAGCCGCAGACAATATGAGTCCCCTTCTTTCTTCTTTTTCCCCTTCCCGGTGAGGGGGAGGGAAGGGCTCTGTCTCAGCTCCCCCAGCACATAAAGGGCCTCCACATGGTGACCACCAGAGCCCAACAGCGCCCCCTGTCGGCCAACCCCGAGCACTGCAGGCTCTGCACCTCCAGCGATCCAGCAGCGCCCCCTGCTGACTGTGGTTAGAATTGCACCACAAGCACAACCTGAACTGTTCACTTTTTATTGAAGGGGATCTTTTGGATATAGGATTATTGCTCGGTTGGGGTATTGTGTTCTTTTGTTGTTCTACCAATACATATATATCCTTTAACAAAGGGCCGTTATTTTTCCTTTCTCCGCACTCTCTCAGTTGGAGCCTCTTAATTTTGGATTTACAATTGCTTAGAGGGAGGAGTTTTGGTCTTCCTCATAACTCATCCTCCTCAGCAAAACACTTTTGTCTCATTAAACTGAGACACCCTTTTAATCTGTTTTATTCTTTTACTCTTTTCCTTCTCTCGTGGGTAACTTAAAACCAATAAATTGTGTTTTACTAAAGCTGGTATATGTATTGTTTTTAGTGGGTGTTTCCTCTGGAATGGGTCCTTGTGCTGAATGTTTAAGTGAAATGTTTTTTTCTTGGTTGTATTTTACTCCTGTAGAAACCTTTTGCCAAAATATCTTACTAAATTAAAAAGAATTTCTCTTAGAGAAAAGTGTGTGACTCTTTCTCCAGACGCTAATTAGAGGTTATAACAAACCAAAAGGCTTTTAAAAAGTTTTAAATAAAAATGTAACTACTCTGGGCAGTTTATAGCTTAATCCAGAGTGCAGCACCAACTTAAATGTCCCCTGACGGAGCTTGAGGCCATTTCCTCTTGTCTTGTCTCTAGTTGCCTGGGAGAAGAGACTGCCTCCACCTCGTGACAACATCCTGTCAGGTAGTTGTAGAGAGCAAGAAGGTCTCCCCTCAGCCTCCTTTTCTTCTGGCTAAACAACCCCAGCTCCCTCCATCAATCCTCATATGACTTACTCTCTAGACCCTTCACCAGCTTCATTGTCCTCTGGATTCTCTTCAGCACCTTAATGTGAGGGGTCCAGAACTGCACACAGGTGGGCCTTCACCAGTGTCATACACAGGGGGATGATCATTTCTCTGGTCCTTTTGGCCACACTGTTTCTGGTACAAACCAGGATGCCATTGGTCTTGTTGGCTACCTGGACACACTGCTGGCTCATATTTAGCCCACTGTCAACCAACATCCCCAGTTCCTTTTCCACTGGGCAGCTTTCCAGCCAGTCTGTTCCCAGTATGTGGCACTGAGTGGGGTTATTGTGACCAAAGTGTAGGATTCGACACTTTGCCTTATTGAAACTCATACAGTTGGTCTCAGTCCACCAATCCAGCCTTCCCAGATCTCTCTGGAGAGCATTCCTACTGACCAGCAGATCAACATTCCCACCCGACTTAGTGTCACCTGCAAAATTATTGAGGGTACACTTGATCCCTTGTCCGGATCATTGACAAAGATATTAAAGAGGGTTGGCCCCAATACTGAGCATTGGGAAATCCACTAGTGACTGGGCACCAGCTGGATGCAGCACCATTCACCAGCATTCTCTCACCTGGTCAGGCAGCCAGTTTTTAACCTCGTGAAGAGTATAATGATTCAAGCCACATCTTCTGCCACTTTCTCAAGGAATATGCCATGGGAGAGAGTATCAAAGGCTTTATTGAGGTCCATGTAGACTATGTTCACAACCTTTGCCTCATCTTCTAGTTGGGTCACCTGGTCATAAAAGGACAATAGGTTGATCAATTAAAATCTGCCTTTCCTAAACCCATACAGGCTGAGCCTGATCCCCTGGTTGTCCTGTATGTGCCGTGTGATCACACTCAAGACACTCTGTTCCATAATAGGGAAGCATTCACAAAGCAATAGCCTATCAAAACAGAAAAAATCAGTAACAAGGAATATACTCTGAAATTCTAAATCAAGACATACAGATAATTAAAAGTGGCATTCCAGATGTAATGGCATAAGTTTTAAAGATTCAGTATCTTATATCAGCCATGAGCTGATGTCAGGGATTTTTTTTCTGTAAAGTCAGGAAAAGGGACCTTTAGCAATTTATCATATTTTGAAACATCACCAGCATAATTACTCTTATCAAGCATCTACATAACCTGAAACAGATGTTTGCATGTATTGTCTGTCATCACCAGTTGTTAACAAGTACGGGACTAGAAAGTGCTTTACATACTTTGAAAAATTGATCCACATAATCACCAAATCACCACTTAATCACCACTAAAAGCCACCAAAGGAGGAAATCGTTCTTTAAAGATTATTGTCCTAATCAATCCATCTCGAATGTGTTAAAAAGGTTACATATAATATTTTGTCCATGAGTGTATTCAAGCGTAATGACTAAAACCTCCAAGCCACCCAAGTAATACATTGAAATTTTAAACACACTTTCACATACTTTAAAAAACATTTTGTTTCAGCCAATGTTACACAATAGCACAGTGTTCAGCCAATGGAACCAGATGCAGAAGAGCTCAAAATTACAAAATTTCCCCCTTCCATTTTTTCTTTTCCTCTTGTCTTGCAAAACAGCTTAACAGTATGTTTTATTGCTTCATTATCAGTCTTTGGCATGCAGAATCTTTTTAAATAACAATGGTAACATATGTTCAGTAATTCTGAAGTAGTTTCTGTGTTAGAAAATACATCTCAATACCCATGACCTAGACCATCTCAATACCTAGACCATCACTCTTGGAATTCACTGGGGACAACACTAATTCAGTTCTCCCCTTTTCAAACACATGTGCACAATTACACACCAAGATCTGGAAAGGTTTGGGCCTTCATCCAAGTGGAAGATCCTCCAACGCATCCTAAGGTACTGGGAAATGTGAAAATATGCATTCACACAGAAATGAAGACCTTCACAGGAAGCATGGCCACAAATACAGAGAAAGGAATTGTTCATTGACATATTATATGTAAATTTCTAAAATTCTCATCTGGGAGCTGTGTCAGTCCCTTTTTTGCTGTTGATGCACCCATCAACAAGAGAATTGCTTGATCAGCATTAAGTACCACAGACAACCAATACTATCAAGGCTGTAAGAAAATAACCTGTAAATTGTTATGAGTTTTGAAACAGGCTGAATCCTCTGGTCAACTTTAGGAGTAGAAAGAGGGCTCTTCATATAAACAAAAGAAGAGAATGCACCATAACTGTATGCCTTCTCTTATAATGAAGATAAAATCTGTCTTATTTTTGAAAGATAATCTAAAAAGACTGGAAATTCCTCTCTGAATCAGTTTATCACTTCCACAATTGCTTTCTTAAAAAAACAAAAACAAAAACAAAAACAAAAACAAAAACAAAAACAAACCTGTAGCTGGATTCAGGGTTTTGGGGTTTGGCATACTAATGCGGGCTATTAGTCTTGGCTTCATGTTTTACCTTTTCCTGAATTCATACTGATGCTCCAGTCACCAAAATTTTATCTACATTAGCAACTGTGATTCACAGTTATTAATTCTGAAAATTCCTCCCCTGCCATAATTCCACCCCAAAATTTGCTTGCTGAAGTCACGTGTAAGTAGACCTCCTACATGCTGAAGTGACTGCATATGACCTACGTACATGGAATAGCGTTCAGGCTATATGACAGAAATCAGACTTTCTGGCATTTTAGAGATCTATCCTACCCCAAGGAAATGAATAAAATGGAAACCTCCAAAATTAGGCACTCCCATGTGATAAGGGCTATGCATTCCTTACTTGTCTTTAAAAAAATAAGTTTGGCAACCAAAACTCTTAGCATCAAAACACTGCATTAATTAATCAGTATTCAAATAATTTTGTCAGGAATTCTGTCCACCAAAAACCTACAAAACCTCATTTTCATTTCCTTCAATATTTGGGTTATTTACCCTGCTCTTTCCATAAATATCATCTATGTTCCTCATGTCAAGACAGAAAGTCACCAGATCTCAGCTGTTCTGGAGCAGGTAGGTAGTGCGATGTTTTGAAATCCTGCTGAGCTACAAAGGCTCTCCACCAGCTACATTTTCCTTTTTATAGGTAGTGGGGACCACCCCCAGGACTTTGCTGACTGCAATGTGGCAGAGCAGTCAGCAGAAACACCATATCCTTCATATCTCAGGATCATACACAATCTATCCAAATCAGTTTTCATCCAATGCAAGTGCAGTGACCAAGTCCAGTTTTTACAAAGGTACAAAAAATACTGATTATTTGACACAAAGTTGTTCTACCATAGAGAAGATAATTGCTATAGTAATTGTGTGAAATCAGAAAGGTAAACACTTGTTATAGGATTTGTCTCCTGCTATTTTTAACTGCATACTTATAACTTCATCCACCCTACCACTAAATTGCCTATGGCAAGGGTACAATCAGAAAAAAGTAGAACTTTACAGTATCTGAAATAAGATAACAGTTTTAATATTGACAATATATAAGGCAAAAAGAAATGCCAACCATGTAAAGTGTGAGAAACATAGATGGCAGATAAATTTGTCCTCCAAACAAGATATTGCTACTTACATCTTGAATATGCTAGCTCCACAAACTCACAGGAACAATCAAAAATAGGCTAGCTGCATTTATCTTCCTACAAACATGCTATTATTCATACACCATATTAGAAATTATTTTATATGACCCACTTGAAATTAATAATTTTGCCCTCAACAACCTCTTTTTATACAATTTAAAGCAAAGAAACCATAACATAAAAGAAAGCAGTTAATTAATTTTAGAAAGATAATTGGGGATTGGGAGAACAATATGTTAACCATACCTGCTGACAGAATAACCAAAAATGGGGATCATCCTGAAAAAGGATAAGCCTTAGTGCCTAAGCCTTGCAAGGCACTAATGAAGGTCAAGCATTTAATATTCTATTCGTAATAGAATAAAAGAAATGAGCAGAAAATTCCAACCTGTAAGAGTCAGACCACTTTGTATCACCCTTAAAGCTCAAAAGTTTTATATGTGGATCTATAGCTCTCTCTTTTTGCAGTCCTATAAGCCTTTGGTGTAGATAATCTTTTATAGAGACAACCACAGTATCATTGACTCACTGCATTGTATGAAAGAGTAAAAATAATTCTCTATATAAATGCTATGGTCATAATACATTACTGTTATATATAACAGCAATATTGTGTGTTAGAAGAGAATGTGTAAAGATGTACAGGATGAGAAATGCTGATAATACACATAGAGATACCATGGGGAAACTTCTAGATTAAAAAAAAAAACTTTAATGCCTTTATTTCCTCATACAATCCTGTTTACATAATTAGCATGTTGAATTATTCACTAAACTGTGATTTTACTTGGTTACAGAAGCAGCAGGTAGCACATAAATTATAACATGCACATCTCCTAAATTCCAAAGCCAATAGCTGAGGAAACTGTGACAGCTACTTAATTTTGTTGTCCATTCTCAATTACATTGCTCAAAACTGAGAGTTGTTCATTTCAATCAATTCTCTCTCCTTGCTAGGTTTTCAAAGGAAAGAAAAAGGCTCTAGCTAATTCAGGAAAATAATTATTCTAAGCAGCAACTTTAAGATACTCCTTTAAAATTGTCAAATTAAAAGGAAATGCCAATCATGTCAGTGATTTCTTATAACATAATGCATAGCAACCAGTTTTGAGCAGTGAAAGCTTATCAACATGGTTAATCTTTAACTCATTTTAAAGATGTCCAAATCATGGAGATGTTAATGAGTTCTTTTCAAATTTCATTCAGGCAAACTCTCATTGGCTTCACTGTCCATCTCCTGTATTTTTCTTAATCCTCATTTTGTGAAACTGATGCAATAGGGAGTTTGACTGGGTTAGAAGCCAGTGCACTGGGTTAGGATTAAATATATTTTTATAGCCAAGAGTAAATTGAAACTTAATCATTTCTAGTTTTGACAACACAAAAATTATCAACTCTGATACATAACTAATGTATTTTTATTATTATTTTTTAATAACTTTTAAATTTTTTTTTATTTCTCAGCATTATGCTATTTCTTGGTCTATTCAAACAAATTTAGTCTTTGTTTTTTAACTTCTTCTTTGCCTTAAAATTATAGGTAGATAAAAACAAAACAAACTGGATTTTGATAATAAACAAATTTATGAAGTTTTCGGAAATAGGGTTGTGTCTCTCTATTAATAAAAACTGAAAATGCACATAAACATCAACAGAAGTATCTGTCTTATACAGAACAATAACATTTTAGATGGCTTGGATCTTCCAAAGTCTGAATAGTAAAGTACGTAGTAATAATACTGCTGGAATGGTGTAGTTTTAATTCTTCTTTTTAATTTAAGCCTTAATGGAAAAAAAAATTAAAAGGATTGCGCTCTAATATTGTATTTTAAGACTTTAATGGGCACATTTGTAGCCAAATCAGCTTATCTTTTAGCAGTGTATTTATACCTTAAATCAAAATTACAGAGACCTGGAGTGTTGCACCTGTAATTCTGGGTTCAAAATAAAGAGGATCATCCAGCTAAGTACAGCTTACTTATTCTAAGTATCTAGCTTGACTAACACTGATTTAAAGGCTGGATATGAATGAACAAATATGCCACCAGTGCATCAATAGGCACTATTACTGGACATGCTTTATGAATCTGTGTTAGATTCAATAGTTGAATAAGTTGGAAGGTGTTTTACTACCTATTAATATTTTAATTAATATTCCTAATTTATGAGGATTGTATCATAGTTTAACATCTCTTCCACAGTTAGTTATCTTAAGTTATGTAACAGCTAATGCAAAACCTCTTAACAAAAATCTTCTTTTAGGCTAAACAGATAGACAGTGAAAGTAAGAACAGAATAAGAAGTTATTCACAGTTCCTGTAGTGTTTAATTTCCCTGACACTTTGTTTAAATACAACATATTTTTATATTTATGGGCACTTAGTACAGATATAATTCATACACAAAGCCACTTCATCAAAAAATATGATCTCATGGGAGACAACAGTGAAGCACTGACCACTTTCAAAATATTGCTACAGTTTAGCTGACTGCACTTAAGTTTCTCCTGTCTGAACAAACCAAATTTCCAATTATTTTCAGTTAGAAAACTGACCATCCACTTAAATATAAAAGTCTTTCTCTGGTTCCTAGAAATCAAGAGAATTCCTGAATTTTATTCCAGCATCTTACTGTTGTTAAAATGAATGGAAATTCATGTGTATTCCAGGATCAATATACTAGAAGATGCCAAAACAACATTAATCCTGTCTAATAATGAGGATGTGCTGGAAGAAAACACTCCACACATTTGAAAATTACTTTGCTTTTTAAGATGTCTAGATTGTTATGAAGTCTTTAATCAGTCATATTCTTGCTGCCATTATTATCAGATAATGGTTATATTATTTGTATGCAGCATCTACACTTTCACACCAGAAAACCATTTAATATGTTTAAACTGAATATTCTGCAAAAAAAAAAAAAAAAAAAATTTGAGAAGTCATAACCCTGTAGTCTCTTTTATTACAAATTACTCATTCCTGAATCTCTCACTGAATTTTTGCTTGTGAGGATTTAATATAGCAAGATCAGGCTTTCCTTTGTCCAGCACTGTAACAGACAATTAGGAAACTGTTGTTCCTTATCCAAGGATCTAACAGTCTAACAGGATTTAACTGTGATATCTGCTTGGGAAGGAAGAATGAAAAAGGACAAGTTACTTTCCTCTGATTATTTTCACCTTTTGCTGAAACCTTTTGCCTAAAAGACAAGCATAATGACTATTACTACAATATCAGCACCTAATCATGTCTAATTAATATAAGCAGTTGTATTCTAGTATTGTATAACCTCCTTTTTGATATAATTTTTAAGACTTAGATGTGGCATTCTGGTTTTCTTTCAAGCTGTAGCAGTTTTTTTGTAGTAGGCAACCAACGTGTCCTCTGTAGTTGCGTACTTTTTAAAATAGGCTAATTCAGCTCCTCATTACTGTTAGAGAGCATCATTCTTTCCGTAGATGCAGACGTTCAGGAGGTGCTGTTGTTTTGTTATTGGGCTGGTTCTTGTTCCTGTTATCTGAGGCACCTGCTGGATCACATTTAGAAATGTATTCTTGCTCATCTGTTAGTTTTGGCAACACGCCTGCTCAGGAGGTTGTATGTTCGTGTGCGGAAGGGAGCAAACATCATGGTTGAAAATAAGTTCTGAGGATTAACTTTCAAACAATCAAAATTGATACCCCAAGTTCTCAAATGATGACTGTGTGGAGATAGAGTCTAGCTTTCAGTGCCAAAAATGCAATGTGAGAAATATGGAAAGACTGAAAAAATGATTTTTTTTTATCATTTAAATAACAATGGAAAGGTTTTTGGAATGTATAAATTATGCCATATCTTTCCTTCTTCATCTCTCAATGATGCCTGTAAGAACTCTTTTCAGTCACAAAGCAATGATTCACCACTAAAACAGCAGGAGCTGGCTGATGGCAGGAGATGACTGACAGAAACTGTAACTTTTTTCTGGCTGTGTGTGTGTTCTGGTGAAGAAAAACATTAATGCTTCATTTGTTTTTTTCAGATAAGCTGTCCTTCTCTTGGTCGTGGCCATTTGTTTCAAATGCTGTACTGCCAGAGGAAGAGCAAGAGCTGGAGAAGAGGACACCATCAACCATACATCGTAAAAACTTTCCTACAGAGACTCTGGAAAAGCAAAGATGAAGGAGATAAGGTCGAATAGTGGCTGTTTGTGCAAAATTTAAAGTCTCCCAGTGGTTTCGATTAATCTGATTTACTGTGCATCTACATCTTTAAGAAGTTGAAGAATGTCTTTCACCCCAAAATATTTCTATATGGCAATGGAGGCTTTTATCTATAGTTCCATTCTTCCATTACCTTAGGAGTTACTGTAGGTAAGACAGAGAAGCAGAGAAAAGCAAACATTAGATATTGAGGCATCACAAAAGGTAACAGCCGCATATTTTCAGTCTTCCTGATCACGTATTGGGTTAAGTTTTGTTTTGCTTTAATGGGATCAGAAGAATCAGAAATGAAGCTTCATTTGAATGTTATTTTCTCTGATTTTATTGATGATTTGGGGCTTCAAAAGAGCTATGTATTTTTGTCTCACCTTTGAGCCGCTATATCATATACGAATAATTTTTTTGTCTGCTGACGCAACTCTGTCATGAAAAATTTAAAGTGTAATGTTGTCTTTGCACTAATGCACTCAGCATCTCTGTAATAGCATTCTGCTATCCTTCTGCAAATTTAGAAGTGGAAAAAGGATTAGTTGTCATTCTGTTGTAAAGGAAATTTCCAATAATTATTGTTTATTTAAATATTCACCATGATAACATTGACCACAGGGTTTTTTTTTTTATTATTTTACACAAGATATATCTCTCCTCAGAAATTACAGCATTGAGCAAAACTATTTAATTACCATAAAAGAAAGCAAACAAATTTTCTCACATTTGTGTTGCAATAAGTACAAACAATTTTAGCAGATTGGAATGGTTGCACACCTGAGTTAAACTATAAATTATGTAAGGTTTTCAGCAGCATTTTTTTTTCATTGATCAAGTTCTAACTCCATGTAAAATTCATCTTGCAACTAAAACTTTTTTTTATATATTAAAGTACTAATTTTCAGATTAGAATGAAAAGGCAAATCACTTTTTTACAACCATATTAAAAACCTTAGAAAAAACAAATATTTTTCTTTATTAATCTTGTCTAAGAAATGCTATTTTAAATAAGATGTTGGTAGAATGCTAATATTGAAATGAGAACTTCCCCTGGTGACAACAAACAAAATCCAATGTGTTTTTAGACAATATGAAGACTGAATAGTGTAAAAATCAGCGAACAATTTCCCAGAAAGCCTGCTGACTTTGCAGGTGGTAACAGACCTTCCAAAAAGCCTAACTGAATCTGGACTGAAAACTTAACATTCAATTACATTTGGTAAAATTTGTGAAGGCAATCACTACAAAATATTTATGAAAAAACCCCAAACCAGACAAAAAAAAAGGCAAGCAAAATCAAACTAATAATTCTAAACATTTTCAGAGGTCTGTATAAAGTCTAGAAAACATATATGCTGCATACTGTAGGATACCTAAATGTTATGCAAATTAAGATTATAGATTAAACAAAAATGCAAACAAAAATACATGAAGCTTATTGTTACTGTTTTAATTAATTTGACGTTTTGTTAAAATGAATGAAAAGAAATTTATTGAAGACCTCAGGATCTGACCAGTAGCTGCTCGCTGTTTTCAGAGTGGTTAATGAATATTGATATGAAATGCAATACTTAGAGTTACCTGGGTAAAACTCTGAACTACTGAACTTTACAGATAACTTAAAAGCAGTAAGATTGTAAGTTTTTTAGGTAATTAAACCAGTTTTCTCTTGGATTTTTCTCTCTTGCCTGGATGTAACTTCATTCATCTTCCATTCTTTCTGTTAGAAAATCACTGAGGGATTACCTCCTCAACCTGGCACCTATTTCAACATGGTAATCTATTTCTATAGAGCAACCTGCTCTGACCCTAAAGCGAGGTCTGATTTTGGGCAGGGAGCTTGATCAAATGATCTTTGTAGATTGTCTACAATCCAGATTGTGCTGCTCCCTTAAGGACAAAACATGGACACACACATGCCCTCACACAGACACATATGAATCATATTACCATAGGATATCTCACACACAAAAACATGTAAAATTATTACATGCTGGTTTTGTTTATGACGTGTTCATCTTTTCCTTGAAATCACATCAGTGACAAAGAAAATTCATGATAGTTAACCTGAGGCTTTTTCCTTTAAAATGGTCACAAAATTTCAAACAGGATACTAGTTATTCCGGCAGAATATTTCCCAAGGAGCAAAATAAAACAACCCTTGCACATTTAATGAAATGAGCTTAACCCATACATGCTTAGTGCCTTGCAGAGCGATTATGTTGATGCAAAAGAAATATTAATTACCTCTATATTTTATTTAGAGTGTTTCAAACTTCTATTTACATTTAGGTTGCAAAATTACAACACAAAATAAAAAATACTGGAGAGCTGGAAGCACTTGACAGTAAGTAATTAAGATTTGATGTCTAGTGATTTTTCACTTTCATGTTAATCTTTCTGTTTGATGCCTTTTCCTTATCCTACAAAATTGTTTTTAAATGAGAACCTCTTTAGAATCAAATTTTCTTTCTGTAAGCTTATTTAGACAATTCTGCGCAGCCTCAGTTGACCACATCTAGTTTAGCAAGCAGCTTATCTGCTCCACAATGGTAACCTCTAAAGTTTAGTAAGTAGAGATGATCAGGAGCTTCTTTTCAAAAGCATATGATGCCTGCTAGCACCTGAACTTAAAAAAAACTCCAGAGCAGTTAATTGGGGTGAGATAAGGAAAGGATTTTACTGAGCTATAGCAAAAGATACAGCTGTGTTACATCTTTTATAATACTAATTAACCAATCCCAAAGGTGTCCGCCCTGTAACTTTTGCTCTGGTCCACCCTCCTGACCCACCCCCAAGGATTGGGTCTGGGGGTGTTTCGGGACCACCCCTTCATCATCTTCAGAGCACAAAGGGTACACAGTTACCTAGTTTTTGACCCTGTTTTGTTGTTCAGGCTCTAATCCTGCTGTTCCCAAACAATCCAGGCCTTGCTTTAACATGAGACTAAACATCTTCTACTGACTTCAGGGGCAGATTTGATATGGGGAGCATAGAACGGGGTAAAAGGGTTAGGAATTTTACTACGGGGTAAGGAAATAAGTGTTGCTACTTTATAAAACTACTTCTACTGCTTATAAAGCTTACAAAACTTAGAAAACTACAAAAAACTATCAGGGCTTAAGGCAACACATAGCTCTTCTACTGAAAAACAAAAACAAACAAACAACCAAACCAAAACAAAACAAAAAACACCTCTGCCAGTGGTACACATTGTTTTTCTAGGTAGAATGGACTAGAGTGCTTTTGAGGATCACCTCCAGTACTGATAATACACGTGAGAGTATAAGAGTTCTGCTCCTGGTCCCAACCTCAGTGGATGTGAGGATTTAGTTCATTGATGGCTGTATATTAAGATTCAATTTTTCAATGCACACAACCACCTATTAGCATTCAAAATGAATGCAAAACACCGCAACCTATGGAAGTGTAAAACACTGATTTCGTTGTGTAAGAAATAATATATGAAAGGCCAAGTATATTTTCTTTAATGAAAATCTAAAAATAATATTTTGACTACAAGGGTGTTTTCTAACAAAAAACTGTTTTATTTGCATTCCAAAATTAAAAGTCAACTCCATCCAGAGTTATAATTTTAATTTTAATACATAGTCTTATTTATTTCATAGTAAACATGTTCTTGTGAACTGCTTTAAAGATTCTAATTTATTATATAACAACTAATTTTGTTTAACAATACTATCATTCATAAAGGTGACTATCAAAAGGGGTGCCTTTTAAAGTAACTTTTTTGAAAACTTTATGAAGACAGGAGAATTGCTTACTACAGGAAGGGAGGGAAGATTAATACATTTTATTCACTGTGTTTTCCAAGGAAAGTATTAACTCTGACCTTCCCTCATTATACAACAGGACAGAGAGAATGCATAGTGCTATGTTTAACATCTAATCTAAGGACTTTGTTGTTACTTCATTAATAAACAGCTTCTCTCTTCAAAGTGCTAATTAAACAGAGATAAAATTCAGTTTGAAACCAGTAGCTAAAAAAATTCTAATGGTAATTGTGCACACAATTTTTGAATTGCTGGTTTTTGGCATTTTTTTAGCCTTTGTTTTATTATAACTAGTTTGACAGATATGCTCCATTACAGATTTGCTCCCAAGAGAGGCTGTGATGATGGAAGTATGGTATTCAAAGACCACAAGGGAGTATCCACTTGTAACATTGAAACTGGACATGTTCAAAATGGTTTTCAAAGAAGTAAATGTATCTATGTCCATGCAAACCTCAGATATATTTATTTATAAGACCTGCACTAATGTTTCTGTGAAGGAGAAAAACTGAATTCTTGGGCATAAGTACCTTAAGTCTCCTATAATTGATTTATCATTTTGAAGGGGAAAAGTAAATAGGAACAAGAATCTCTACTGAAAAATTTAACTCCAGAGATCTTCTTTCAGGCTTTCTTTGTGAGATATGAAAATGAAGAAGAAGAGGAATTAATCTATTTCCCACCTTCTCAATTGCCTGTCAAAAAACAAGCAGAAATTCTATTGTTTTCAGTTTCAGAGCACCTCCTTAGAGAACCTAGGAAAGTTGGGATTCTGTTGATGCTTGAAAAGTTTTTGGTAGATGCAGTAATTCCAGAGGGCAGTTGATGACTGATTTACTGCTGTTCGGTGATCCGTAAGGCAGCAGTGTTCTTGGCTCTGGCAATGTTAATATAACAAACAGAACCATTTGATGTAGCAGCAGTAAATATTTCATGAGGTTGATCATTAATGGTTCTTTTCAGTTCACATTGGTAGAACAGTGACAGATCTCCCACAGTTCAGTAAGGTATTAGACATTTTTGATATCATTTGTCCATCTAATCAGATTCACTTAAAAGTCAGAAATTTAAATTTCTCCCTGCATTTTGTAAAGGTTGATTTGTTGAGCTAACATCTGAGAAATACTGTTACAGATCTGAAGTACTACGGATGGAATGTATGTATTTTGTATTGTTTTTCAGTATCTTTTTCAACATGAAGAATTAAAAAAAAAATATCAGAGAATAACCTCCCTGACAAATGCACTCTAGGTCACGCACTCACATACAAATATGAAAAGAGATAGCTTAACTTGGTATTTTCCTCATGTTCAGAGATTAAATTACATGTATAATATTACACTTCAATGGAAAAGATTCTGATAATCCTACTTCTGTTCTTCTCAAGTTTAATTTTATCTTTTTTTTTTTTCAAGAGAAAGAATAAGTAGAGAAATGTTTTTAACTTCAACAATCAAAATAAACTACTTTTAACTTATTTTCCCAACAGGAATGCCAAAAAATATGAGAGGTCTTATTGGCCTAGATTCAATAAGAAGGTTGAGCTGGGTTTTGACATTAACCTGATACTTAAGGAATTTTCATTACAAAAATGAGAAATGTAGATTTAGATAATGTCTCTCTGAACAGGCAATTGATTCCAGGTTGCAAAAATCTCTTGCTTCCCACAACACACAGGCGCTGTGACAAAATGCAAGGACTTGGCAGCCTTCTTCCTAAGTTATGATGAATTGAAGGGGATATACTGCTTTTAGATACAATAGAGTTAATTTTCTTCATAGTAATTTTATGGAGATGGCTGAACACCTGCCTGCTGATGGGAATTAATGAATTCGTTCCTTATTTTGCTTTGCTTGCAAATACAGGGGTTTTGGCTTTGCCTATATTACTGTCTTTATCTCAACCCATGAGTTTTCCACCTCTTCCATTTCTCAGTGCAACCATTTGAGGGGAAAGTGAGCAAGCCCTTTCGTGGGGCTTTGCTGCTACTGGAGTTAAACCACAACCTGGGGAAAGTGAGTACCTTGACTGGCACATTTGGATGTGTGAGTATCATTATCTAACTCTCTGCATTTGAGAATTTTCAGGAAAAGCAATCTCCATTAATAGAATCAGATTCACACTCTGAGTTGGGAGGGACCCACAGGGATCGACTCCAACCCTTAAGTGAGTGGCCCACACAGGGATCAAACCCACAGTCTTGGTGGTATTAGCACCATGTTCTAACCAACTGAGATAATCTCTATCAGAAATTATATAATGAAATAACGGCATTTAAAGCAACCTAACTCAGCCTTTATCTGCCAGATTTCAATCTGCATCTTCACCTAAGTGTTTTTATAAAGGAAGTAGATGTATATTCAAATAACTCTTTTTTTCTAGTAATAAATTAATTAAAATTGAATTTTAAGATTTTTTAGTTCTATCAATTTACTTTCACTGTTCATGAATGACAGCTAATATTTACATTTGAAAGCAACCATCTTTGGTTGCTACCCAGAACCCTCCATTTTCCCCCTCCATCACTATTAAAAACTTTTTCAAACGCAGCCCTGAAGTGTAAATGTTCTTTGTGAACCCTAAAATGTCATTTCAGTGCTTGTCTGGGTATTATTGATTTCATCTAACAAGTAGGTGAAAATCTTCAGGGACCAGTGCTGTGTAATTACCACTGTGACACAGCCAGCCAACATCACCCTGGCCAGAAGCTTTTTGATCATAATCAATACAAGTATACTTCTTTCATACTCAAATTTCCTTCAATAAAATATGGACATGGATGTTATCAAATTGGCAGGTGATATTATTTCCACTTTGACAGTCAGACCCTCATATCACCTCATTAGGAAGTTTGAAATTTGAAGTGATATGTGCCTCTTTTCCTTTATATCAGCCTCACTTTTTTAACTCAGTGAAAGCTTTGTCTTTTACCTCGCATGTTGTTTGATGTCCTAAATTGATTTTATATTCAATGTCAGCAAATTACGTGTGTTTCCATTTCCTATTTGGAAAGAATGGGAAAAAGCAGTTTCAACAGCAAAATATAAAACAGTAAAATCAGTGGTAGTTTGGCATCTTACCACAATGAGGAACAAATGAAAGACTATTAATTTCACTTCTACTACACTAAGGGGTTAAAAACACATATATATGTATATATTTGGGAAGCTAGAGTAGTAAGAGGGTGCTAATGAAGTAGGTCTATGTCTTTATGAGTGAAAGAGGGAGAAAAATGAAGTGTCCAAACTTTTTTCCAGGATAGAAATTGGAGTAAAACTGGTCTATACTTGTGAAAAATTATTTCTAATTTTTTCTCAGTAAATATCTGCTAAAATATTTTATGTATTCAAAAAATCATTTTTTTTTTCAGGATTTCACATTATCTCTCCTGAGTCAAACTTGCATAAACACACTTGTTTCCAGACATGCTTTTAGAAGAAAAATTGTGTCCTTGAAACAAAAGTAATGAAATGAACCCATAACATCCCGCCTGTCCATTATCCATCAGAAAGTCAAAGACTGAAAAACAACGTGGCAGGACATACAACCTATCAAATTCTAATCTTTTGATCTAAAGCACTCACGACAGACTGGTGATGAATCATGTCCTTTGTCTCTGGATTCAGCCTGAATCCACAGATAGGTTAAGGCTGAAGCCTAAATTTAGGATTAACTTTAACTCATACTCAGCTCTCACTGGAGTCAATAGAGAATGATGAAAACGTGTGTTGCTCAAGACACCCCTGACTTTTGACTGTCTTGACTAGTAAAGGAGCCTTCCTTAACACTTACCCTACTTCAGACAAGGATGGGGAAGTCTAGGCTTTTCCATTGCACCAACTGCAAATTTTTCTGGGGTGGGGATATGTGGTACCTGTATTTCAGCTTTTAAAGGTTTATCTAAGGTTATGAAAATAAAATTAACAGTGAATTTACTCCCTCCTTTACTACACATTACTTCTAGAACAGCGAACAGATTCAAAACCCTCCACGTGATGTGATCTGCCAGGCTTCTTTACCTATAGCCATGAAAAATATCACGTAAAAATACGTATATGTCACAGTTATCACATGTGACATGTGTGACTCTGTTAGAAGAACAAAACTGCTTTTTCCTGCTACATCACAACATGGCATTTAGGCTATCAAATTGAAAAGAAAATTATGTGACTTCTTCCTTAAGTTCTCTTTGACACATAAAAATAAGATTACAAAGTGTCTTTTTCTTTCTTCACTTTATATTTAAGGATAATTAGGTATTCATATTGCACATTTTGTTACATGGTTGGGTAAGAATTAACAGTTCTAAAAAGACAGAAACTTCAGAGTGAGGGAACCATAGTTTTTTTTAGATTTGAACATCCTTCAGAAATAATACACTTTTTATCAGCACTGTGAGGATCTCAACAGTAGACATTTCTTTTCCATTTTTTTCTGGACCTTCAGTTTTTTTATCCTCTGTGTTTTATGACTCAAAGTCTGGCAAGATGTTGGGTTTGTATGGGACTACAGAGGAAGTCAGTATTTAACCTATCAGTGGGATGCCCCTAATGATCTAATACCATACTTAATGCTGAACTTCTGTGAATAGGTGATGAATTAAAGGCATTCCTGCAAATGCAACATTCTACATGCAATGCACCTATTTCTGCTTAAAAAGAATTTGGCTAATTTCTTTGACAAATTCCAAGAGTCTGAAACAGTTGTGCGTGTACTTCTTCTTTTATATATAAAACAATTAAATTATGGCTTTAGCTTGTCGAGTTTCCAACATTACTGATGCTAATACCAAGTTGATGTTTGTATATGAGACTACGATACTGCTGAAAGTAACTTCTAATATTTACAATTCAGTAAACAGCCACAGTGCTTAAAAGGGCCTGGTTTCAATTCTTCTTTTTTTGATTCAATTTTAACTTCTAATTCGGCATTTCTTTGTTCAGAATCAGCTAGTGGGAGAAATAACTGCGTTGCCTCCTCTTCCCAAAAACTCTAGGGAAAGTGGCTCAGAAACTTCAAACTGTGTGTTGTATTCTACGCATCTTCCAAAATAGCCCATCCAGCAACAAAATGCAGCTCACAGCTGAGTACTCTTTAGTGTATTAATTCCATTCGGGATTGTTGCTAATTATATCCCAGTATGATTTCCTCAAAGATATCATACAAACCCTTGATAAACAGTTGAGGAGAAAAATCAGGGGATTAAGTGTAATTAGAGCAAAGTGGTTTGCTATTAAACTAATAGAATAAAAAGTAATTGGATTAAGTATGATCTGCAGCAGCTCCTAGACTTTAAACATTAATTAAATTATCATACTTCTCATTCAAAAATGGACTGGTTGAACATTAGCTATTTTGACACTACCAAAGCAAGAGAAACAAAATACAAAATATTTGTGCTGAATGTAATGCTCAGTGTTACTATAGTACGGAAACAAAGGCCCAGTTTGGTTATGCTGAACCTATTTTTCATTTACATTCTATTTAATTATTGCTTAATGATGGAAAAATTCATGATAACTGGCCAAATTTTCTTCTTATTAAACAAATAACAACATTACATCCAATAAGAAAAACATGATTGGTTGTTCAGAGGTAGGCAACTGACCATTGGGTCCAGCTGCCTCACCTCCGGTGAGTAATTTTGTCCAAATGTTTTTCGAATGGATATGCAGAAATTACACTGTTTGTTGGACCAAAATAAAATAGAGAAAATAAAAAATTTGGTTGTTTTACTATACTATTAGACAATATACTAGGTATAAAACAATACTATTTTTAAATATACTGTTATTAAAAGGTATATATTTTTAATTAATTTTCTCCAAAGAAATAGCATTTGAAAACACTTTTTCAGTGTCAAATTGACATGGAGGTTTGATGACATATGCTTCCTTTAAAAATGATACCTTTAAATACAGTTAAAATGAATGTTATTTGTGGTAAGATAAGTATTAAGAAAAATTCCTGAAACAATACATTTCCCCCTAAATGCATTGAAGTAGCTTTCAAATAATAATAATAATAATTATTATTATGATTACAGTGATTAATAATAATAATAATGTGATTACATTATTATTTCAGACTAAATAATCCAACACAAACGCAGAAAAAAATCTCAAAGAAAGATTTAACTTGAGCATTCAGAGAAGTAAGTATTTTGTGTATATACCGAGTTGTCTGTAAGTTTACTGGTACTGAGGTTTGCAAACGTCAGAGTTGTTCTTTAGGGGTTCATTATGCCTTTGCACCTTGCTTTATGGCTATCCTTAAATGCTGAAGTGGGTATGCAGTGGGTTATTCTGAAAGGATTGTAACCTCAGAAAAAAACTGTCTTTCATAAATACTCAGCTTTTTTCATATTATGGGTGTTGTAAATTCTGATGTGTAATCAATAAAGGTGAGGGGAAAAGGTAATATTGTTGATGACACTGTCAAGCAGACTTAGGCAGGGCCATTGAGGCACTGTTGGAAAAAAAGAATAAAAGATATAACACACTCAAAGCATTATTCAAAATTTATATGTTTTGACCTCTGTATCTGTGAAAGGCTCTAATGACATAATTAACTGTCTTGGCTGAATCAGTAAATAAAAATGGATGGAGGATTAAGGCATTAGTTATATCTGAAAGTGGAGGCAATCAGGATTTTTGGATTAAAATATTTTTCACTCTTTCTGCCTAGTTCTAAGTGGAAAATGCTCCCTGAGGTGGACTCCTGGTGATTTAACTGGAAGTGAGGCAGCTGGACCCAATGGTCAGGTGCCTACCTCTGAAAATAATTTTTATGTACCTAAAAGCAAACCTGGTATATACAGTGTGCTCAGGCTCATATCCTAAGCTTCTGTGGAGGGATAGCCAGCCACAATGCACCTATCAACATTTCCATCACATCTATTAGGTGGTATAAAAAAAGATGAATACAAATATTTAATTCACTTCATCATTACTTTGCCTTAACTGATCCATATTTCTTCTTTTAATGTCTCTTTGGCAATTTCAGCACTATAAGCCCAGCATTCACCAGGCTCATGGAAGTTCCCTGGAGTTGACCTGGCACAGAATCCTCCACAGTAGTTGTCCTAAAGAAGGGAGCTAGACCACATCAAGCAGGTATGCTGAGCTTCTTAACCAAGATCCAGTGCTCTAACAGGGTTAAACTGCCTAAACTGTCAGCCTGATTTATTCATCCACTTAAATCCATAAAATATTTTGCAGATAAAGTCTGTATAATCACTGGTAAGCTATTCCGTGCCATCTCCACACGTGGCCTCAAGTCCATCCACATCCTTCCAACACTTCATCACACGCCCCTGATATCTGAGCATTACTGACAGATAACACCGTGTGGAAGTGGAAGTACTCTATAACTTGAGAACCATGAAAAAATTTGTGAAGAATATGTCTCAGGAAAGATTGCAGAAATAATGAACACACATTAAAATCAAGTAAGACCTTAATAACAAGAAAAGGAGGTGAACACATGCAATCAGTTCTGGGAAATGGAGCAGTTAAACTGATTCAAGAGTCAATCAAGTTTACTGCATAGATATAATGAGTCAAGATTTCTCATTGCATGATACATATTATTTTATAGGGGTTGATATTTCAATCTGAAGGAAAAAAAGAGTTAATTTTCCTACATCATTTACCTATATTCTCTGGTCACATAGCTAGTGGAGGGTCAATTTGGCCCTTTTCTCCAGAGAAAATTTGTCTAATACATCTAACATGGGCAGTAAATTTTGTAAGTTTATGCCATACATGTGGAAGTGAATGTAATGAGACCCCCAAACTATCCAAAGCCTACTGATCAATTTGTCAAGCAGAGCTGCTTAGAATGTTACAACAGACCGAGACATTATGAAGAAGCTCATTAACTTTTCAGAAGCATACTTGAAATACCGAGTGTTTCTCAGAGAGCAGAAGGTAGATTGAACTGGTACTTTGAAAATCAGTTCAAAGGTGAACCAAGAATAAAAACAACACACCTGGACAACACAAAATTCTTCCATGTGCCAGACATCATTCATCAAAGTAATTTACAAAAGTAGATACAGTTCCAAACTTTTTAGAGCCACATGGAAGTATTTCAGCTGAGTTGAACCCTTAACTTTCTTTGTTGGCTGTCTTTTGATGTTTACTACACAAAGCTTCAAGTATCATCTCCTTCTACTGAAATTGTCATTAGCATCTAATGCAGGACATTTGACTCCTAATTCAATGACTAGATAAAATTTAACTTTTAAAACATGTCTTCACTATGCAATATTCTGTTTTTACATTTGGATGGTTAAAACACACAAAATGATTGTATATTTAACCAGTACCAGATAGTGATACATGAAAATTTGTGTCCAAGTATGAGCACCAGTGGTCAGCTTCCATTCAGAAGTTTCTTTTTGTTTAGAAGTTTTCTAAGTGGTGTTATTAAGATTGAGTGAACTTCTCTGCATGGCCCTGGAATTAAAATATGAAATAATATCACAGTTATGAAAGACATCTGAAAAGGAAGAAGAAAGTACAATAGTTATTTTTTAATTTCTAACTATATGTTCTTTATGACCAAATATAAACATTTGCATATTTTGTACTACTTTCTTTAATTTGTCAAATATATTGATCATTTAGATAAACTGGCTTGGAGAACTGTGACCTTGCTGAGTTTATAGCAACTTTTACAGTTGAGTTATCACCTCTTGAAGGATAAAATTATAATGAAACTGCTGACACAACCTTTACTACAGCAATGCTACTGTAAGAAAATTTATAATGGGCAATCATGCTCTGGGATATCTCAGGTACTGTCATCTTTTGATGCATTTCCTGGTACCAAAATGGATCAAAAGGGTGACAATCAGATGATTATATTATTGTAATAGCTTATCAAAGCAATACTGGAAAGAACATCGAAACGATTTAATTTTGAACACCATTTTGTTGTTTCTTTGAGAAATACAAAATTATGTAATTCTTATTGAAAAGAAAAGGCAAGAATTGAACTTAGGAATGGTGATCCTTGAAAACTACATTTATCATTACCTCTTATTCTCACCAAATATCATGGACCAAAGTATCAAACTACCAATAGGTTCTTTAGAAAATAGTAATCAGAGACATATATAATACTGAATTTTTACTTAAAAGGAAATAAGTACTAGTGCACAAAAGAGGGAAATGTTAATCATATGGTGATATTCTATCCTCTCAGATACTTCATTCAATTCATTCCAGAGAAAGGAGGAATACATTACTGGCGGTAGGAAATACGTGAATTAGGAAGGCAAATATTATGTCTTCCATTTGAAGTAAGATTGTTAGGAGACACATCACTTAGTGTACATTTTAAATTAAAGAGCATCATAACAATAAATGCTAACTGAGAATAATCCCATTTGTTATTCAGAATAAAAAAAAAGTAAATGCGTGAAATATATGCACAAGATGAACTACTAGAAAGATGACAAAAAACAGTTGTCATCTGTTATAATAACTCTTTATCTGTTATTTATAACTCTAAATAAATAACTCTTTATTTAGAAGTTAACTCTCAATACATTTTAGGTTCTTCCTGGACACTCTCCCGTAAAAATTCCTGTATATACTTATGCATTCAGTTGGAAGCCTATATTTATGAATAAGAAGTCATAAAAACTAAAATGTCCCACATTTCATGTGGTTGAAAACAAACATCTTTACTCCCATGACTGGTATTGGAAAGCTTTTTCTCTTTTGTATCATAAAGAAATAAAATTATTTTAAGCATAATTAAAGCACTAAATCTCAGACTAAAGTATATTTTCAATTCCTTGAGTGCTTGAAGAAATCCACATTTTGTCTGTGTCACTTGCCACCTGTAGATGGAGAACTGACAATTTTATTATGTAATTTAAAAATGCTAAAAGAAATAAAGTTGGTGAATTAAATAATAATCAGACAAGAACAGAATTCAGCTTATCTCGGGAAAATAGTGGTTTTGCATTGCAAAATGCATTGGGGTCTATTAAAAGTCCTTTGGTTTCACTGAAAGCTAGTGCAGATTAGCTGTTGATGAGCATCTTACTGAACAGATTTAGCAAGTTTCTGTGATGCTGCTCTCTTCTGAACATATCTAACTTTGGTTAGTGCTGAAGATCTGATAAATCACCTACAGCTAAGCACAGCAAGTCTACCAATATGTATACATACACTTTATAGCATCACGTATACATGACTCCAATTTTATACCATAATTCAAGTCCAAACATCAGTTAAAATAACTGGAACATAGCTCCAGACAAAGGGTGCATGTAGACCAGTATTTGGTGTTTCAGGATCTGCACTTGCACAGGGTTCATGCTGAACTAGCTGGTGAACTCTGAAGGCACATCCTTACAGGCATGTCCGTGTCACAGACACTCAGGCCGAATAATCTGAAGACACAGCTGAACTTCTTATAATACCCTGAAAGGTCTGCAAAATTCAGTCTCATGGTATCCTTCTTAGCCTTCATACCAGATCCCCACGAACTACAATAAAGAAATGCTGCTGCCTTTTCTGAAATGCTTTGTCTGTCACATATTTTTTGGTTTTACATAAGTACACAGCTTTTAATCTAGTGTGTTATGTTGCATGTTTTGGGTATGATGTGGCAGTGTCTACCTATTGAAGTTGCCAAATATCAAGTCACTGTCATATAATTTATGAACTAAATCAGCATATTTCCATTTTTCATTGTGCAAATCTTATCAAATTCCTGACCTTGAAGTAGATCCTGAGGGAAAAACAAAAACAGATCTGCACAAAAGATATTGTACCTAACTACCATGTTGGGTTTTTTCTTTGATAAATCAATTTTTACAAAAGTTGAAAGCCATCATGTTAGTAAATTATAAACATCTACCATATAAGAAGGTAAGAAGACAATAAGAATGACAATTGCAAGAAAATAATAAACGAACAAGCAAATAAATATTTTCAAATATTTTTGAGACAAGACAAGACCCATTGTATGAAGCAAACCAGATGAGTGTAACTGATGGCTAGTATAACATGAGTGTTATGGGTTGGGGTTTTTTTGCCATGCACTGAGAAAGTAGCAAAGTATAAATATTTTTCCCTGAAGAAACACCAAAATGTTTCTTAAATCATTCATTATGGTATTTGAATGCTTTTTCATACATTCATATCCTAAGGAATGAATATGTACACAGTGATAGAAAAGGCAAACTTCCAGAAGTAAACTTCTGAGATCTTCAAGAGAAACAATATAATAATTAGCTTCCTAACTTGAGCTAAAAGACTTTAGAGCATGTATTTTATTTATAGGAATGTGGGGGATAGAATTAGTACAATTGAAATTTTGTCAATTCCTAAGACTGACATAATGAGGCTGTTGAATTAAATAGAATTCCATCTATGAAAATGAAATCAGACAACTGGCAAATATAGAAGTAAAAGATCTAAGCTCTGCCCATTGGTCTATTCAAAGATGAGGTAAAGTGACTTTTTCATCTAATGCATTTTAAGGTGTAACTGAAATTCCACTTCAAAGTTAAAGGTTCAACAAGCAAAATCATTTTTTGTAACTTAAGAAACAATGTTCAGAAAAAGAGACGTACTCTTGTCTGTCATCTTGGTGAACATTTAAGTTCACATTTGGGAAAAACGTTGCAGTAGGTATGTTTTGTACTTGGGCCTTTGCAGTCCCTGAGGACATGTCAGCATTCCCAGGCATGAAAAAAGAAAAGACAGGAACCACCTCTGGTTCTGAAATAATTTACAAAATGTTAGTTTTCTAGAAATACTTATGCACTATTAGCTTCTAGGATGGTCATGTGGGAACTCTCAACTCAGCAAATGAATAGCTCTACCTTGCAATCTTCACACCCCACACACCTTCAGGGAGAGGGTGATTGTCCTTGCATGATTTGCAGTTCACAGCTTTTTCTACAAGACTGGAAGAACAAATTACATTCACCTTCCAAAGAAGGGTTGAATGTTTGATGGCGGGTACAAGAGAACAGAGCCTGTCCTTCCCATAGAATCATAGAACGATAGAATCAGCCAGACCTCTGAGGTCATCAAGTCCACTCCTTGATCCTACCACCATGGTTACTAGACCATGGCACTAGGTGCCACATCCAGTCTCATTTTAAAAACCTCCAGGGATGGAGAATCCACCACTTCCCTGAGCAGCCTATTCCAATGCCTGATTACCCTCTCTGTAAAAAATTTCTTCCTAATATCTAACCTAAACCTCCCCTGGCAGAGCTTAGGACCATGCTTTCTTGTCTTACTGCTGGTTGCCTGAGAGAAGAGACCAACCTCCACCTGGCTACAACCTCCTTTCAGGTAGTTGTAGAGAGTGAGGTAGAGGCTCCCCTGAGCCTCCCCATAGACAGAGATTATAGGGCATCTGTTGAGATTATAGGGCATCTGAAACAGAGACAGTCTATTAAAGCAGCTGTTCTGTCACCTGTTTGGGGGAAATGTAATACAAAAAGTTTTTTGTGTTTTTTTTGCTTGTTTTATTTATTTATTTGTTTTTAATGTTCTCTCCTGCCCTATATAAAGGATAAAACACCTTGAACACAAATCACCAGAACAGGCAAGTAAGCCAACCCTGTTGGTGGGTTGGGTTCAGATAAGCAGTTACCCATTTGAAACTATTCTGCTGCTGACATCTGGTTGAAGGATTATTTAAGAGTTTGCATATGAGGTTAGATGCTTTCTAGGCAGCAATTTGGCTACCTTTTTGTCACTCTTCTCCAATAACTTCTGTTAACCCATTGGAAACAAATCCAAAAATGGCATTTAGATGTTGAAAGATATTAAATTCTCATCCTTTTATTTCACAGCACAGTGAATGAAATTAAGAATTATCTTTTTTAAGCTTCCTGGCTGGTATAGCCAACCAATAGAACAATTCTTATGTTTGTCACTAGGGGCAGTAGATTGCGTCCTTTTAAAATGTCGGCTGAGCAGAAAAAGAGAAGGTGTCTTCTTGTCTGTCTACACTGAAGGGAATCTGGTTCAACTGGAAAAGATCTCTTCTGGAAGAGATGGTTCTTTCCCTGAAAGCAACAAATGCTGAGAACAGGCAAGCCAGACTTCTCCAGTTCAACATAGACTGAGAGGCTATGAAAAGGGTAGAGGGCAGACGTCTGGTGTAACTTAACACTTGCAGAAAACAGGTGATTTTTTTCAAAAATTTAGATGTGATTGCAAAATGGTTGCAACCATTTTTGAGAGCTTTTCAAGGACCTGATAGCAGAAGGAAGGATTTTTTTCAAAGCCTTTCTATCTCATCACAGCCTTCAAGTTATCATTACGCATAAAATTTTCTTGTACAGATTATGTTAAATTAAACCTATTCTAATCTGTAACCTGTAACTCCTTTCAGTGACTTCAGCATGCTCTAAAAAGGTGACCACAGTAGTGATTTTAGCGGAAACCCGCCAAAAAAAAAAACACTTGAAAGATGTACAAACTGATGTATTTTATAATACTGCATCTAATGTGGGACTATGAGAACTAACAACACACAGAAAATAAAATACCTCCATAAAGTATTAAGAAGAGAAACCATGTTGCCTGAACTAGGGTTAACTAGTAGCTCTTGAGGAGAAGTAAGGTTAGCTGGACATGCACAAGTTTGTTTGTACTTCAGAAACAAATTTCATCCCAAATAGAAGTGCTTCAGTGAAATAATAGCCACCAAATCTCTGTAGCCTCTTTTCATTGCCTTTGACAGCATGGCAAGATTGATAACAATACACCTCACCTTGAGGAATGTTCCCTGTCTGTAATTCCCTTTTAGACATCTCAGGGGAACTGCAGAGCTCCTATTTGAAGGTGTGTCCAGAGGCACTTCTTTTGGATAAAAATATGAGGCTTTCACCAGCAGATATAATGGCAGTGTTTGGGTACCTTTTGAATCCTTACTGTTGTTTCTTTCTTTTTTTTTTGTTTGTTTGTTTGTTTGTTTGTTTTAAATACAGATATAGTGCAAAATATTGTGATAAGACCTCTAGCCATTTCTTTTATGTTTTAGATATCATCTGTTCATCATCCAATAGGACATTAATTTCTTTTGGAATCTAATCGAATCTTTGTCACATTTTACTTCAGCAATATTCTTGCACTTAGGCTAGAAATAGATACTTTGAGTTATGTTTTGTCACAATCAACACAATCAATTTATGGGACTTTTGCAACTCAAATTCAGTGTCTAATTCCTCTTTAACTGCTAATCAATTCTTCTTACAAAGACACAGGATTTGACACAAGTTTTATTTCAAACAGCATGCCCCTTTTTCATTCAGTCTGATGACCTGACATTGCCACTGGGCCATTACCCTTTTTCTGTAGTTCCTCTTTTAACTCATCATTCGATGTATTGACACCAGCCTTCACCCTTGGAATTGCTTGCAAATTCCAGAGCTTAAACTCCTGAGCAAGTTACTGCAGCTTAACTTTGTCTGATATGCAGTAACTGTTCATTTGTACGTATTTTGTATGCAGCAATGTAAGTTAATGCATTTCAGAAACTGTAGTACTAATGTTCATCCACTTTCATTGTTAAATTAAGACACTTTACTCCCCATTGTAAATGATCTAAAACTGTACACATATAGGGTATGTTCCACTAATGTATGACCAATTTTTAAGCATAATAACTGGATCAAGACTTTATTAATTTTTTTGAATCAAGTACCTAATGAACTTACCCATCTTATTTGAATGGTAATCTGTATCCCTACTCCACACTTCAGTTCTGCTCCATGGGCAAAACTACTTCAGTCAGGGACACTGATTTGTATAGAAGGGGAAGTAGATTTCCAGTCCTCAAGAACTCATTGCCACTTTCATTTAAATTCAATCATTTCATGGTTGCTGTGGTCAAGGCAGCCACCAATTTCCACTTCATTCACAAGATCTACTCTGTTGACAACCAGCAGATCAAGGAGGGCAATTTTCTGAGTTGAAGTTCCCCACAAGGACAAAGGTAATGATTTGGAAGCATCCCTTAGTTCATTAAAGAATAATTTGCTGGTTTCCTGTCCTGGCTGAGATGTCTATAGGAGAGTCCCACAGTGACATCTGTGTTATTTGTTTGCCCCTTGATTCTTACCCAGAGGCTCTCAACAGTGTCATCACTGCCTGTGAGCTCCATACATTTTAACCTTCTGTTACATACAGTGCCAGCCCTCCACCTCTTCTGCTCTGCCTTATCCCTCCTGAAGAGCCTGTAACCATCCAACAGGGCACTCCAGTCACAGGGCTCATCCCGCCAGGTTCCACTGATGCCAGTGGCATCAAATCTCTGGGACTGGGCCAAAGCTTTGAGCTCCTCTTTTTTGTTCCTCATGCTGCGTGCACTGGTGTAGAAACACTTCAGGTGTGGTATATTGTAGCCAACACCTCTTGAGGCAGATTGAGTGATCCCATAAATGCTCATTTCCTCAAGTTTTGGAACACCATCCCATCGCTCATTACTGATGTGCCTGGTTTTGCCTTCCAAGCTAGTTTAAAGCTCTACCAATAAGCCGTACTAGCTCCTGTTTTAGAACTCTTTCCCCCCTTTGAGATAGGTGCATAGATATGAAAAATATTAAATCTCCCAGTGTTGGACATGAAATAATTCAATTTATTTTAGTATCTTAAAACACCTTATCAGTTTGTAATTCTGTTTCCAAAGGAGCAGTCTGTCTTAAGATCTTAATTGGCACAAACCTGCAACCAGCAGCTTATCCACTGAATCCACTGAAACAAAGATTTATCTCTCAGTCTTTCAGCTATAAATTGATTTTTGAGAGTATCTTCTCTCCTTTAAGGATTTATGTTTAGCTCCCAAATATGCCTTATGATCCGTTTATCTAGAGGGCAGAAGAAAGATGTTATGGAGTCCCCATGGCAATGCTGAAGATGATTTTGGAGTAATTTAATGATGGAAACAATCACTGAATATCTTTGGTAATCATTCAAGTCTTTTTCATCTCGATATTTCTGTGGACGCTCAAGAGGCACATGGTTGTGTTTTGTTTTCTAAGTCCATTTCTTCACATTTGGCAACATCACCTAATGGGGATATTAGGAGAATGACCAAAGCAGTAGAATAATTATCTCTGCAGTCTGTAAAGATTGTCCACTAAATTTCATTCCTGCAAGAGAAACCAAATACTTCATGCAAAAAAATTTTTTTCTTATAACTTTTTCCTAATTATTCAGTGTTTAGAGGAAAGTATAGTGGGGCGCGATACAAAAGTTATCGTACTAGAAAGGTAACAAAAAAAGCAAATTTTACAGTACAAAGGAATATTTGTAGCAGATGATAATCTGTTGTTTACTACAAGAGTCTTGTTAATTCAGAAACCAGAAAATATATAAAAAACTCGGAACAAAACAAAAACAAACAAACAAAAAGTCAGATCAGCGACTGAGTCACTGGCTTTTCTAATTTGCAGAATGCCTCTTCTACAGAGAGTCTTACACAAAGGACATGATAGAATCATTGTAGGAACTTTTGTTCTTGTCTTCTTGTGTTCTTCATCCCACCTACCTCTTTTTGGAAAGCTTTTGTCCCTTGGAGGAAATATCAGAAAATACAATAAAATGATAATAAGCATATTTCAAGACATGATTGTTGCACTGTGTCAGAAAGCGGGAATCATGTTCAAATCCATGAGTACAAAATGACCATGTGTACTAAATCTCAGCAGAAGTTGTGTTGTGAAGGATTTTACACTTCTTATTCATGCTTCAGAATGACACTCTCAGTTCAGAAAGGTTATTCAAGCTGCAAACAGATGTGATGCTTGTCAGATTTTAGAACATATGTGCAGAAGTGCCATGTCATCCTATCTCTTAGAAACTTACCAGGTTTTTGCCAGCAGATTAACAAGTTACTCTACTATATGTCATCAAAATAATGCATCCACTATAGAAATTTGTCTAAGCAGCTTGAACAGAGAGTGATTGTATTGTATCTTAAGTTCCAATTAATGCCCAGTATCTGAAAAATGAAAAGGGTCCTAGTAGTAATATTTCACGCAGCTCCATGCCCATCACTGTATATGGCAGTAGATATTTTCAAACCAATTTATGGGAGTCATAAAATTCTTTCATTTTCTTAATAAGCACGTAGACATGACAATGGCAAGCTATTATTTCAATACCTGGGAAATTTTTGTGATAAAAATAGGAATTATCCAAGATTCTTTTCATATAGATCTGTTCACATGAAATGGTATGGACCTATATCTTTCTACTTTTTCTATAGCCAAAGTCTTAGAGCAGGTGTAATTCACTATTGCATTGTGAAAGTTCAAATTATTGCAACTTTTTGTAAATAAGTGTGTGATCTATGTGCAGTCAAATCAATGTCAAATCTGGTCTTATCAGAGCAATTCTTTTATAGGGATACATGTAATTATAATGACAGTGTGCTCTTAGATTCATATTTAGTGACCAAGATACCTTTGCATGCATTGGGTATATCCTGAATCAGCTTGGAATATGTGAGATAAACTAAGTCCTAGATAAAGTCATTTAATGTAGATGTATGGATATTTGTGTATTTATTTTTTTTAAAGTTGTAGAGTAACCCCCAAAAAAAATAAAAGAAAAAAATTAAAAGAAAAAAATTGAAAGAAAAAAAATTAGCCAACAGACTCGCCAAATGCTGTATAGACACAATGAACACTTTTCTAGCACTATGGTCACCAAATATGAAGTCTACATTGCTAAATCTGTTTCAGAACTGTGTCATATTACTTATATGTGCTATCCTACACCTTCAGCTGGCATGTAAAAGACAAACAGTTGAAATTGCCTTTGATCAAACATAAAGCTTTACAATGCTTAGAAGTATTAGTAAGAAGGCACCAGGAACAGTGTCCCCATTCCACTCCTGGCCCCACTTTAGTGGCTTCTAATAACCAGTCTTGTTTGCAAACCAAAAACACTTTAACCCATTAGACCACTTCTAAGACCTCAAATAATGATCTTAGTTCTTCTTATAAAATTGCAAACTATAATTTCATATGTTGAGAATAAAACAAAGAAACAAATGAAAACCAAATGAACGACAAGGCTTGGAATAGTATATTTCTCTGTAGAGAAACTTCTGTGTTTGATATAGGAAATTGATTGTAAATGAAACGTGGAAGGTTGTTTCAGAAATTATGTTGAGACCTTACAATTTCTCTGAGTAAAGTACAGACTGACTGGCCCCCCAGCCCAACAGCCTGCTGCCTCCGTGTACTTTGACATCCCTTTGGGCTCTACTGTCCCTTTCTCAACCAGTACGTAAAAATTAAAACAGCACTCAGCTAAGCCTCCCCAAAGTCTCAGTAGAGAAAGAATGGTTGAATAATTCCACAACAGCAAACCATTCGTTGTATATATACTTTGATAGAAGAATAGAGTTTTTTTATATTGCACATGAATGTTGCACCTCTTCATAAAACAGGGGACTGACATTCACACTGTAAGAATTTAAGTTCTTGAAGAGAATAAATGGATTATCTCTCCAGTTATGTCCAAAAAAAGAGTGAAACATTTTCAGTAGTAGTCCTTTCTTTTAAAATATCGCATTGTTTTAAAGCCATCCTTAAAAAAAATATATTAAACATCAAGTAAGTTGTCTTTTAAAGCAAAACCCATAACAGAATAATTTTGCAATTTTTTCTGCATAAAATCTTTCCACTATGGCTTTGTTTTAGCCACTTAAGACAAAAGAGCAGAGATGCAAACTGGTTTTCCTAGATTGTAGCATTCTTTAAATCTACAAAAACAGAAAGCACACAAACTCATTTTCTGTTTGGCAAAGTAGAAGGGAAAGAAGTATGATTACAACCAGTGTCTGTGATGATATTGCCAGTAAATTCAGAAAAAAACTGAATGGGCACAGAGATTACTCCCACTGCTGAATGACCTGATCAAAGCAAAGCTGTGGTCCACTGGAGCAATGACATGTGGATCTGGGGTAGAATCCCCACAAAGTCATTTTGTGACTTTGGGGTGCTTAACTCTAAACAAAGGACTCCATAAACCCAAACACGTCTGCATTCTTTAGAACTAAGGTCACCAACAATAAGGAATTGTTTTGCCACATGGATACAGAACTATTTTCCACAAAAATGGTAGTATTTTCAGATGTGCTACTTTATGGTGCTCAAAATGTACTTAAGATATTGTGTGCATGATACATCTCCACAACTGTTATGGGAACACAAGTCAAGAAATGGGAAAATCAGGTATTTTATTTCCCATATATTCCTGCTTCCAACGAATTGCTATTTTTCTGTCTCTGTAAGAAATATTGTTTGCCACCATCACATTTCAAGGCTATAAAGTTATTTTTCCTCTCATCCTGTGTCTTTTCACAGGTTTGGTTGTTGCTGGAGGTTTTTCCCCCCTTTTTTAAGCCGATGTGGTACAAAAATCATGTCTAATTCTGATGATTAAAACTGAGACATTTCATAGTGAACTTCTTCAAAGAAGGAAATTGCACAAACAAGTGGAGTTATCTGTCACCACATGACAAAGTCTAAGAAGCTCCTTGTCAAACACAATCGGCAGGACAAGAGATAGAGTAGATCTTAATTGCAGAAAAAGTAAGCTATAAACCATAGCCTTCTCATACAATATAAAAGGCTCTCCTTTTTAACACTCTATCATAAAATGCAGTAAAACAAAAAAAAAAGTAGTAGTGGGAGAAAAAGTCATGTTTCTTCTTCACTCAGAACATAGTGAAGCATTAATATTTTTAATGCTCACTTTCTATCAAGGTCAATTTAGTTTTGTTATTGTTGTTATGAAAAGGCAACCTTTTCATAGACAGAAATACATCTGAGGGGTCTCTTGATTTCTGCAAGGTTACTAATGTTTCATAACCTCTCTTTAATTCTTAATCTTGTAAGCAGCTTTTGCAATAATTGCTTGATATATTTTTCAGTTCGGTTATTTAAATTTTTCTCCTGAATCGTGTTAGACATATTCCATTGGAAAAATGTAGAATACAATTCCATAACTAAAATGTGAGTTTAGAGAAGAATTGCATTTTTATAGTTTAGGAAGCACCTATTTTTAGTTTATTTCCATTCTGAAATGTAAGCAATGTTTTTTTCAGTTCTTCAGAAACATAGAATCCCCCAGTATCCTATCAGGAAGAATAATTAATTTGAACCTTCAAAATGTTCCTTCTTGATTAACATGCATTGTTATTTATAGCATGCAATAAATATGTATATATTATACTGTTGTCCTAAGATGTATTTGAAGAACTCTTGAGTGGTCATTTAGTTCATATTATTTTCTCAAGACTCCTTCGATAAGCACTTCAAAGGACACTGAAATGTCATGTAAGCATGAGGTCCCAATAGGTTTTCAATTTCATCCTATTTAATTAATATAATTTTTATTATCTCACAAAAGTTATATTATTTGTATCATTATCTTTTGATTTTACTGAAACATTAAGCTAGGATTTTTTCATATATTTACTGAATATATTACCAAATACATTTCTAACTGAAAGAATAATCAACATACTGTAATTTGGATGTCACAAATTCAAGTTTAAGGGGAGATTTTGTAGCCTAGTCTGTCCTTCTACACACCAGCATAGCTCTGTAATAACTTCTTGGGTTAGTATTTACAGCTATAAAACATCTCTAGGCTCTGGCAAAATGCTTGCCTCCAATTGATCTCTGCAAAATGCAGGAAGACAATGCAGTCTGAGGACTGGAGTGTCAGACTAGTACTCCTGGTAACCATTCACAACTTTGCTATGGATCTGCTGTATGATGTAGAACAAACTATTTTCTTGTGTTCCTACTGCTTTTACATTAAAAAAAAAGTATGAAGTAACAGCTACCCCCTTTGAGAAGCATTTAGAAATCACTGGCTATTGAATAAAGTAGAAGATTTGGGGACTGATACTTTACCAAGACTTTATGGAATTTCATAAAAGGTGGCTAAACATCTGGTCAAGCTTTATTACCTCTGCAGTTGTGAGATCTGCCCTCCCAAGCACAGATGTTCTGAGTGATATGGGAAGAGCTGTATGAGCTCTGAAGGAAGATCACAGAGTGGGCACAGGAAGTTCCAGGTAAACTGCTGTAATTAAAACTGGAACAAAAATAAAAGTAATTGAAAAGACCTCTCATGAGAATTTAATTTGAATGTTTCTTACATAGACTAGAATGACTGCTTATAGAATTGTACTAATAACAGTGTTTAGTAAACTATGTATGCCATTACATCTTAATGTGTGATACTGACATTTCTGGGAATGTTTAGGGACCTTAAAAACAAAAGTAGAAAGTTCACAGTTATGAAATGTAATTGCCTCTTTTGAAAAGGTGTGAGAATTCTACAACTCCACTACACCTCTACTACTTCCTCTATATGCACTCCTATGTTCTTATTAGGGACACAGGATAAAAGTAATTTGCAAATCAGCAGATATTATCCCTTCTAATTGCAAGATAAAGTTCCAAATAATATAATTTATGCAATAAACAAGTGTTATTTGAAAACTGGTCAAGCTTCTTCTAAAACCCTCTGAAGATTAATATTCAAATGTTTATTTGTATGCTAAATTATTTCACGTGTATATTTTTGTAACAGTATTTTTCTTCAGTGTTGAGCTCTTCTGTATCTTCAACCATTTTTCCCAGTTCGTAGAGAACAATTACATTTCTGCTCATTTTTCTATTGCTACATCATGTGAGTTTTCAGTCATCTTTGAGAGAGTATACTAAAATGGTCTTCCTGAAATTAATTTTGTACACATTGTGAGCGTTGTCTTTCTCCTTTTTTTAACATTTACCACCTGTCATGTTAAGAGTAGTTCAGGTGAGCTCTCATCACCTCTTCTTCAGAAGACAAATGCTGGAGGTATAGAAAATAATCTAATAAACATATAGAAAAATAAAGGATTATCTTTATAGCAACACAACTAGGAACACTTTAACGAGGAATAGTTTCAACACAAAGCAATGGGAAGCATGAAAATAGTTCATATTCTTTTTGACTGTGAACATTCTTTCCTTGTCACATCAGCTGGTTAGAGTATTTGTGCATTTGATCCAATAGGAATGGCATATGGGTCACAAGCTTCCAATTTCTCACTGCTTGAAATATCTTCATTCCAGTAAAGAGAGTTTCCTTGAGTCTATCATGAATAGAAATAAAGACAGATTAGCCTTTCATGTGCATAACCACACTTTGATAGAAATAGAATGACGTGTGTGAATCTGAAGTGTTCCGAAAAGACTTAAATCTGCATCTAGAACATCTAATATAGTTAACGACTTCATTGGTGAAAAAACAAATCACTAAACAAAATCAGAATAAAACTGTGAAAGAAAACAAAACCAGAATAGCCAATTATAGAAATAAGAATAAATTGGAGCTACAACTTCAGGCATGATTAAAATTTTTTAAAAAATCTTTCTCATCTGTCAAAAGGGAATGGAAACTTGCATGCACTGAGAACACTATCTCTTTGTGGCATCTTTTGTCACTTTTCTATACTTTTAGGCATGATGGCATAATATACTACCATTAAGTGCTTTAGGAAAGGAGGAAGCTGCAAATAGATACATTAAATTCACCTGCCAAAGTGATGGTTTCATATATTAAAATGTCAAGACCTTGCACTACAGCCAAATGAATTCACAGTAGATTAGTGACATCTAAATTGCCAATTGCAAGTAATTGTGACATATTTGCCCATGATTTTTTTCCTCATACAATAATGAACATGCACATGATTTGTAAAAATTATAAAATAGCTTAGTAGTCTATCTTGAAATTTTTCCTGAAATCATGCTCTCTATAGAGTGATTTAGTGTGAGTTCGGGATTTGATTAGGTCAAAAAGGGTATTACCACTAAGGTAGATAAAATATGCAAGAGCAAGCCCTCTGTTTGCACTACCTCCTTATACCAGACAGGCTCTGACAGAATCATTACTCCTTTCAATATTTTCCAGTCAGCTTCTGAGCTCTCCAGCAGAGGTAACCTTTTAAAAAAAACCCCAGTGGAGTAATGCAACACATGATGCTTATCTCTGTCAGAAGGATTCTCTAGGCAGTGTTTCAGCACTGTCTTTTGCCTCTCTATAAAGAGTGAGGCCTGGAAAGAAGAGCTGGCAGCACACCTGACCATGATAAGATTGAGAAGGGCTTGGAATGGAGAAGTCAGGTGCAACAGAAAAAGTGCCTCTACATCCAAAAGGAGAAAGTTATTAGCCAGAAAGGCTGTGAGATTTAAATTATCAGAAAACAGAACAAAATATGGCTAAATATATGTCACAGTTAAGGCAGAGTCGCCATACGTAAATTTTAAGTTTGTTATATGTTTGACTAATTAACAAAATGGCCTTTAGGATTCTCTAGTAGACTTCTTCAGTAAAAATAATATCCAACCAGCCAACCAGCCAAGCAAAACAAAACAAAAAACAACTCATAGTGAAGGACATCCTGAGCAAGACTTGCAGAAAAATGATGCAGGTAATTTGCTTTGGGATTTTCAGAGCCAGTCTACTCCAACCTGAGCATCTTTTTCTCCAGCATGTGAAAATGGTATGTCAAAGGTCTAACAAATATTTGAAATGTCATCTGGGAAAGAGGAACGTTGAAATGGAATATATATCCAGTTAAAAATTCTTTCCAAAATATTGCTGATTTTTTCTTTTGTTTTGGTTTTGGGGGTTTTTTATTATTATTATTATACCATCCACATCCTAGAGCTGTCAGGGCCCTACAGATATTAAGTTCCATGTGAACAACAAAGATAAAGACAGGTCTGGGAATCAAGGCATGTCAAGCATTGTTAATTGGTTTTATCTTTAAACAAAAAGTACTCTGGAAAACAGCAGTGGTGTGGGGTAAATTTTGTGTCTGTGTGTGTTTGTGTGTATATGTAAACTTATTGGATCACTATTAATAGCAACTGGTCCTGCTTCTACAAATGTAGAGCTGCAGTTCTTATTCACCTAACCTGAACATACAGTAACTACAGCAAGTAGAAAAATAGAAAATGGATAATCCAAATGAATTTTAAGATGGGTTTGCACCAAAAAAACTAGACTGAAACCTAAGAAGCAAGGGGCTCTTAAGGAAGTTAAAAGGTATCACATATACTGTCAACAAAAAGCTTTTTACTTACCAGCCAGTCTCAGGGGATGATAGAGGTGAAAGGGTTTCAGAAAGGAGAAGCATAAATAACTGTATAGTCACAGAAAAAGAAGAAACAAAACATATGGTGAAGCAATGAAAATAAATCCACACTGTAAAACAACACCCAGAGAAAGCAGACAGCTGGGAAAAAAAAGAATAATACCAATATGATTTTCAAGAGAAAAAAAACCTCACTCTCTAAAAGAAAAGATGTTTGTATGCTGTTTAAACAACAACAAAAAAATCAGCTTCAAGCCTGCCTGTTTTTTTCAATAGGGTACAGTGGTTAGGGTATGCCAATTTCTCTACCACATGCTACCCAAACTAGTGATGCAGCAAAGGTTAAGTCTTTGAGTTACAAAGTGATCTGACTAGGAACCCATTTGAATCTGGGCGATGGAAACAGAGTCTGAATAAGACAAATAGATATTAGGAAAACATTGATTAAAGAATGGCTGTGAAATACTATTATCTTTATAAATATTAGAAAAGGGACAGGAATACTTTAAAATATTGTGTCATTTCAAATAGAATGTTTGATCATTTAGTCTCTATATGATTTGTAAATAACATTGTTTTACATAATTTGACAAAGAATATCCATGTTGAAAATTTCTGTATTTGATATTCAATGCATATTATTAAGAGGGGAGAGAAAGCATATAAATGGAGATGAAAAGCAGAGCAAAATGCAAGAATATTACTGAAGGTCAAATATAGAGTTAACTTCCAGAATGCAGATATATGAAGTTCTAATAAAATAGATTTAATTACAATTCTCAATTTTTATATCTATATGTCTAGACTATTATTCTATTAACTTGGGTTAGTAGGAATACTTTTTGATTGTTCAGTCCATGAACTTCATCTTTGCCTCTGAAATTTGCTATTTGTTAAGTGTAAGGACATTCATCTATTTTTCCTGTGTTAATATCTAACTCACAGATCGTGATTAAGTTTACCCTTGCCTTAATTCTAGGAATAAGTGGTTTGCTAATACAGTAACATATACAGCAGCTCAAAGAAACCAGCTGGTCAGGGAACTAAAGGGGGGGAAAAAACAGACCATTATGAACTGGACCTCTAGCTGAGATCATTGTAAACATGCATTTCATTTCTTTTCTTGTATAATCCTGAGGTATCCCATTAATTCCCTGTAAATGGGTCAGTCTTCCACAGTCTTCATTGTGAAGTGTGTTTTCTGGCATGGAAACATCAGTATGGTATTTGGCATTTTTAGAATTTCAGAAGCTTCATCATGCACAGATACCCAAATGTTAGTCTCTGAAAGCACTTCCTGAAAACCCACTGAATGAAGTGCAGCAAGGTTTAGAGAGACAAGGTGTAGGAGAGTTCCTGAGAAGAACATTGTGTAAAAAAGACATCATTAACAGAGCAAAACTAGCCTACAAATTTTCACACTTTGTGGACGTAGTAACTGAAATGCAGCAACAAATAATATATATTTTCTTATACTTAAAATAATAAAATACCTTTCTTAATTTTATTTTACAACCATGGAGAGAAAACAATCTGAAAGTCAAGAGAATTTAAGTTGTTTTTTCTAGTTATGACTGCTGTAAGACATAAAAGACTTTAAAGTCTTTGAAACTTTATTTCCTGACGGTTTACAATGTTTGAGAAGTAATCAAGAGAACATTAAGTTGTTATTTTACCACGTGTAAGTACCTGCCACTGAAAAAATATTGTATTTTATGGTAACATAGCAATATGTTATTTACAATAAACTATAACAGTCATATAGTTATACCCATATAAAGATAAACTTTTTAAAGTGTAGTCTATAAATAATGCAAATTCTATATTGTGAATACTACATCAGAAGAGCTTTTTACAAGAATAACATAAACCTACACTAGTCTCAAATAACTACTGAGAAATGGCATGACAGAAACTATCTGTAGTAGCATTTTTATTTTGGCTCCTTTTGGCATCGGTAGTTAAGTATTTACATTAATAAGTACAGAAGATGATGGTAACACAAGACCTGGAGTGGCAAACAAGCCTCAGTGGAGACTATTAAACACAGGCCCCTGAGACACCAGCACATCATCAACATCTCTAGTGCTTCCCTGTGACAAAACACCAAGACTTTTAGATTTCACTCTGACCTCATGGTCTCCCATCACTGTGGATGCAGAAATATTTGGCTGTACTCCCACAGGTGAGAAATGCTTCCAGAGAGAGGCATACATCCCTCCCAAGCACACATTGACTTTACCTCCTTCCTTCAGGCTCATCCAGAGAGCTAATAGTTCAGAGGCCTGTCTCTCGTGTTTAGGTGTGTAAAAATTAGTCATTTAGTCTAAGATAGCCAGGAAGGCTCCCTGGTCAGCTGAGCCACAGACAGGGCAAATTCAGCACTTTCTAGCAATAATTGCCACAGCAGGGGCATTTGCTGAAAGAGGGTTCTGGGGTGACAGGGTTCTGTGCAGGGGCTCCCAAGGCCACCAACACCCAAGCAGCAGCCTTGTGAGGACTTGGGGGCCCTCATCAGGCAACCAGGCAAGGAGAGGGTGGTGCTGAGAGCAACTGAGGGACTTTCAACAGCTCCAGGGAGCGCAAGTGACCCCAGGTGCAATGAAGAGGAGTGGTATGTCAGTGAGGTCGTGGCACAACAGATTGCACAGTGGTTCATGCAGCAGTTTGCGCAGGTAGGGTGAGCAGGAAGGGCTTCTCTCTGATCGTTTGGGAGCAGGCAGTAGAGTCAGAAAACAGATTCAGTATCTCATAAGGAAGAAAAAAGACATCCTTGCAGCCCACATCTTATTAGCATACTAGTTTAATCTTCCTCAGTTATGGTGTTGGCAACTGTAAAGCTTAATCCCTTGTAGCTGCAGAAGTCACTGAACCAGCCTTGTCAGAGGCCTCCAGCCGGACAGACCTGCTGATGGCAGACACAGCTCTCCAGGTCACAGGTCGCCAGGATGCCCTTTGTGAGGTGGGGGCAGGCAAACAGTTATTTTGCAGAAGGTGTGCTGTCGTTGAGAGCTGTGTCACTGGTGAAGGAGCTACAGGAAGAAGTGAACCGGCTTCGTAATATTCTAAATATGAGACCACCACTCAGGATGTGAATACCATTTTTTTGACAGTAATCCTTACTTCTAATGTGTTGCATCATGTCCAGATATAGAATTAACTGCATGTAGAAATGCGTAAGACAAACACAAGAGGATTACAGTAAAAGAGGAGCAAAATAGTTATATCTTTACCATGAAATTTCACAGATAGCATTTCTGATTATCAGTTCTACTACAGTCTCCTGAATGAAATGCTGTGTCAATCGCTTTATCTTAAAGAAAGAGAGAAAGAAACAGAATGGAAAGTTAGACTGGCATCCAGTTGATTGTTCACCTGAAAAATAGTATCCACAGATATACAAATAGCTACATATATATCTTTATTTTTATTTTTATTTTTTTCGTCCAGTGTTCTTTAAGGCAATTCGGTTTGGCTCTGTGTTACAACAGTAGTGTAACAACTACTTCACTACTGGGAAAAAAAGAGAGAGAAGATAATCACTAGGTGCTTTTATTGTACTATCTATGCACATAAGTTACTGTCGCTGACTGGTATAAGAAATTGGTCTTTATTTATGTGCTACAATGTGCCAGACACACAGAAAAATATCAAAAAATCATCAGAATGCAACAAACTTCAGGGAAGGAGGGTGAGGAGTGGGGGAGGGGAAAAAAAAGAACAAAACCAACCACAAAAAAAAAAACCCAAACTCAAAGAAAAAGATTTCCAACAAAGTCTTAAGAAGTAGATTAAAACTTCAAATAATTCCCCAAAGAAAATGATTTTTTTTTAATTAAAAATCAATATGCATGGAAGATGTTTCAAAATGAATGACAGCATACCTTGTATTGTGCGTATGGACGCATGTATAGAATTACATGTCTATACATGCATCTTCCTAATACTTTTGTCACTTTGGAAGAGTTTTTTTAGAACAGCACTTATAATCAATACTTTTTATAACTATTTAATACATATTTGTAACTGTTCAGTAGCATAGTTTTAAACTAGCACTAGTGAACTAAAAAGGACAGACAGAGTGATGAAATAAGTAATTTTAATGTTTTACCATAAACACTGAAAGATGTGTGGTAAGCTTCAAATGCTCATAACTATTTGCCTTTTCTTTTGGAAAGCCAGTAGTAGCACTGCTGGTGATAAAAGTCAGTATATCTAGTCTTACTAGAGAGATTCTGTTTTCTTTGAAATATGAACTTTCCAGGCACTGATGCTTCAGATGCAAGCCAACATCTATTAGCGGACAGCACTGAGAAGCTGAAGGCTAGGTAGGGCCAGAGTACTGACTCTTATGATTGAAACTGTTAATGACTTTTCCCTGAGGTCTTGCTCTAGCTAGTATTCACTGCTTTGCTCTGTATTCTTTGGGTTTTGCACATTACACTGCATCAGTGGCCATGGGGGGGGGTGGGGGGAGGAAAAAAAGAAAAAAGTTGCATTGCGGATCTGAAAAATTTATCAAATAAGTTGCTTTATGAAGCCATGGAGTTTCTTTTCCAAATAAGCCTGCCAACCACACAAATAATGTCTTGGTGTTGGACTAGTGCTAATACATGAAGACTACATGCCATAGGAAAGAAGAGAACTTATTTCTTTTTTTCTTTGCTTTTAATGAGCAAGCACCAATGTAAAATAAAAAGTCTAGAGATATTAGCACCTCTCTAGCAACAAAGGTACACAGTTAGTTTAAATTGTGCTTGAATGTTACAGAACTCCTTCTGAAATTACTATGTCTGTGTATATGAAAGGTAGAATGCTTTTTTGAATGACAAAACCACAAACAAATGAAACAGTTTAGATCAGATGCCAAACCTTAGACAACTAAACTTAAGTCAAACTCATGCTGAGTACCTGTATAAATAGGAAAAATAAATTGAAGAATCAGTATTGTTATGACCAAATTTGCTTTAATTTAGTGAGAGTTTTTTTCTCTTCCAGGTCTCTTAAAAGATGTAAAGATGAACAAACTTTTATTTTACCATGCCCATTATGTTTCAACTATTACTTCTTATAACAATAATATAGCCACAGAAGGAGGGTTTTTTGAGAGTTACCCCCTTTTTGAACTGAAAAAATCAGATTTTGTTTTGGCCATACTCCTTTGTTACTCACTGATCTTATTCACACATTAGGCAGGGCTTTGCAAAAGCCCAGCATTACACTTCAGAACTTCAGAGAAAAGTCTGGAGTCTTTGAAGGTTTAAAGAATTCTTGAAAATATGGACTGGTGACCCCTTTCCAGAGCCTACTGGCGTCACTGGAATTTTTTGCATGTACTTCAAAAGGCTCTGGATCAAATCACACCCACTCCACCTCTCATATACATAACTATGCTTTTTTCAAAAAGAGTTTTATAATATAGAATTGAAGGAAAAATTAAATTGACTGCAAAGAGATACTAAATGTCCCCAGACTGTCTGATTAAACTGAGAATATACCAGCTCCACCACGTCTCTATACTGAAATTTGCTTTGCTATTCCATGCTAGAAAGAAATGCATGTTTAGCATTCTGCAGATGTCTATGCCATGCTGATCTGCAGCCAGAATGAATAATTCTAAAAGGTTGATGTTTGAACACACACTACAGCACAGCAGAATTAAAGGTGAAAGTTCAAGTGCTGCAATTTCAAACTATTGATCAATGGTAATTTTTGGCACCCTTGGGTTACTCATGCTGGCATATGGCAAGAAAGCAAACCATGAAGGTTAAGTATGAATCATCAGCACCAATGTAACTCCCCTTCTTCAGTTTCCTTTCTTTACAAAACTCTTGTTATTAGGTGGTCTTTTTCTTGTGTGCTTTTGTGCACCACAGCAGGGCATATCTTGTAAACCCTGTCTTCTGAGCAAATCAAATTAGAGAGAATGTTGAAAAGGAAAGCTGCTTGTCTGTTTGTTGCCAGATGAAGAACTGTTTGCTCAGCTGGTAGGGAAAATACAATGCTTGTTCTGCTGTCTCTTCCCTATAAACAAATTTTCAGCATAAAAACTGAACATTAATATGTTACTACTTACCCATTAATAAAAAATAGTAGGACACATGTGCACTAGTTATATGATTTTGTTTCTAGGAAATTCACTTCACCTTAGAGACATCTCAGTGATGCTTTTATTATTTCTTCACTTGTCTTACAATCATCATGCTTTAGAGTAAAGATATACTGTGACAACGTAGGCATCCAGATATAGTTTGAAAGAAAAATATCTTTAAACATATATTGTGTGGCTTTATTTCAGAGTTGTAAATAAAAATTGAATTTTTCATTGCAACTAAACAAGAGAGATGTACAGTTTATAATTACAAAAAGACAGAAGCAGGTTTAATATGTGTCTAAGAGAAATTTAAGCCACAATTTATATTTCAAATGCCATCTGGAAGTTTTAGGGGAGGGGGGTTTTTTGTTTGTTGGGGGGGTTGTTTATTTGTTTGTTTTGGTTTGTTTTGGTTTGATTTTTTTTGTTCTGATTCTTTCTTAAAGAATTTTGTGTGACATCAGCAAAGAACAGTAATGGACTAAAGCTGCATATGGAACCTGGGATTAAAAATAGTATGCATGGGAAATGAAAATAAGAATGTTTGGCTTTTCCATAGTTCCACCAGGGAGGGAAAGGAGAAAAAAAAAAAAAAGAGGGAGAGAGAAAAAGGAAATGCAACTCCATTTTCATATACACAGACATGTCTTATGTAGTTCTTGCATTTAAAGAAAATTAGCACTAATGGTAACAAAAACTGAATTTTTACTGGATAAAAGTTACAATTGTTCATGCAACGGGGTAAGTGTGGACACAGGAAGGTCAAAGCTCCAAATTTAATTTTTTCAAAGAGCCAATGTATTCATCATACTTACTTGACTATTGAAGTCTCTGGTGTCTCATGTGCAGTGCCTTAACAGCGTTCTTTCCTGTATCATAATATTAGGATTTTTCATACACATAGCTTGAGTCTGAATTTCCTTAATTCACAAGCTCTGTGAAGATAATCACAACAACTCTGGCCCAGCATTTGTCTTAAACCAAGACAGCACCACAAAGACTCCAACAAATGATCCCTGTCCCATTTTATTGAAATCTCGTTCCCTTTCACCAAAAGAGACAAAATGCGAGCAGATATAAGTGAAAAAACAGCAGTTTACTGAAAAGAAATGTAACAGTACAAACAAAACAGCTTAAGACAATAATAAACAGAAATCATTCCTAATCTCTTCCCCCTTGGTGCACAGACAAGTTGGTGGCTGATACGTGCACACCACTCCCTCCTCCTTCCCCCTGGGAGAACAAAGAAATTCCTTAGTACGGGTGCAGGCTCTCTCTTCTTTTCTCTGGCTCTCTCCAAAGGCAGGTGGCAACATTAACAGCTGGCAGGACCTACAGAATGAGCAAACGTGGGACCATAGCCCTGGAGCAGCATGGACTGCAAAATGGCACAGTGGCCGTGGAGTTAGTTTTACTTTTGTTTCCTGCCTGGCTGCAGCAGAGGCAACCCCCTTTCGAGAAGTCCCCGGGAGGGGTGCAGGGGAAGGTGGTGGTGTAGCAGTGGCTGCCGGGATTGAGGTATTATAGCTCTATCTGGAAAAAATAAAAAACAAATAAATTAAAATAAAATACAAAAAGTTTCAAAAGGTGGAAAAAACCCTATCCTTTCCTTGACAGAATTCTGAAGACATATATCTAACATAACACATTGAGTAACCTTTTTCATAGTCATGTAGGAGAAGTAAATTAGAAGTTATTTTTAATCTCTGTGGAGTTGCTTAGAATAATTGTTCTCTCAGTTCTTGGGGAAAATTTCCTAACAATTTGCTTTATTTCCTTTAATCCTTTTGCCTTTTGAAGAAAGAATTTATTTTTCTTTTTCCTCTCATTAAAATCTTTATTCTTCAAGGATTCAGCACCACAATTCCTCTCTCTTTGAAGAATGCCTTCATTACTGTGTTATAAAACTTTCTGAGCAGATGAGATGGACTGAGGAGATGTTTCTTCCTACATCACTACAGAAGTCTACAATGAGGATAAAAACTAAATCCAGACGGTGTCTTCTGCCGAAAGAAGACCACATCCATTGAATGCTAGAGTCATATACACTTGCTTCCCTGCCTCTCTCATTGGGTTTCTTAATTCATATAAGGTAGAAGAAAACCATCTTTGACAGTTTGTTCTACTATTGCAAACCTAAAGGTTAGCATATACTAGTTAAAAAAGTGAATCAAATCCTAACAGGAAGAAAATTATATTAATCCCTGCGTTCCTGTACTGTGGAGATGTGCCCTAGCTCAAGAAGATTATGCCACTAAAAACAATGCAGTAAATTACGTGCTAGCAGCAGGTAATGATCTGGGTGCAAGCCTCAGATAGGTACATAAGTAATGTAAGTCCATATCTCCTACTCCAGTGACTTTAGTTTAAGAATTCTACTTTCACACTGGGTCATTACTTGAGGTCCTGCTCAGTGCAAGGCACAAATCTTTTCATTTCTACACACAATGCTACCTGAACAGCATTCTAGTTGCTTAAAACACTTTTTCATAAACCGTCCAAGGGGCTAACAGACTGACAAAAGCTAAAAGCAACTGTGCTTAGACTCTATTCATGAAAGTCTCCTTTCCCATTTATCAGTATGATCTTCCCCATAAATACAAAGAATCCAAAAATCCAAAGAAATAGATTAAACACCAAAAGTGTTAGCAAAGATAACAGCAATCATCTCACATTGTGTAGGATGACTGTTGAAACTGTATGTTTTATTGCAACTTATATGAAATCTCTTTCATTGTCCTGCAGTGAACCAAATGGTTTTTCATCCTCCCACTAGGAAAGATCTACAGTCAATTCTCTCTTCCATCTCTGTCCAAAGCAATCAGTAGAGAGAGCACAGCTTGCAATCTTCCTAGACATTTGGAAGCCTATATACATCGTAACTGTCGAATTCTTCAGAAATTAAAGCAGGCACTGAACAAGCATGGACTATAATCTGAAATATATCTGCCACATTCCTATGATTAATGTGTCCTGAAAGATTTTCTAAGAGAAAAAATAAAAGGGAAAAAAATGAAAAAAAATTGAGAAAAAAAGAGGAAGGAGAGGAAAGAAAGAAAGAAAGAAAGAAAGAAAGAAAGAAAGAAAGAAAGAAAGAAAGAAAGAAAGAAAGAAAGAAAGAAAGAAAGAAAGAAAGAAAGAAAGAAAGAAAGAAAGAAAGAAAGAAAGAAAGAAAGAAAGAAAGAAAGAAAGAAAAGAAAGAAAGAAAGAAAAAAAAATCAGTATCCCTGTTTTTCTTTCCTGTGAATGAAGAAGTCCTTAGGAGTTCAATGGGTGTATTTCTGTCCTCTGTACTTTACAGTCATTCAGGAACTGAAGGTTTTATAATGTCAGACGACTCCCCAGCCTTAGTTGATGAATGGCTATAATTTTCCATTGGACATCCTGAATCATCTAGCTTGCCACGGCAAGGAAGCTCTCTAACTCTGAATTGAAGCTATAATTCTAAAATGTAAGACTCCACTGTGGAAGAATCCTTGTTCATGAATCCTTGACATTTGAGCACTGTTGAGGAAAAAAAACACAACTAATGTCATTTATTTACAGAGAAGAGGATTCTGAGTGAACTTAGGTTTTTTTGCTCAGCATTAAAATGACAAACTGAGGTTCAAAAGAAGATATACAACAGGACAGAGCAGAACTCAGAAGTGTGCAGTACCACGGATCTGCAATTTAAAAACATTATCAACACTAAACAGGTCAAGAGATATTGATCTACATTAATAACATGGGAGTAGGTTTCTGGAGCTCTAAAACCCAGGTAAAGAAATTCCTACTCTCTTTCTTCCCCAGAAATAGGAATGTGGATGAAAGAGGCTGAAATAAAGGGATCATTTTGACTTCTTGTGACAAAAAAATCATTAAAGTTTATGTATAAAATACTGCAAAACTGTAGCATTAACAGAACAAAATAATGTGAAAAAACATCATTATTCTTAACTGAAACTTGTTTTGGAGATTGCAGTGGGACTTACACTTATAACTTAATGACAGTAACCAGAGTAATGTCTGACAGAGTAAAAGAACAATGGTAGTGTTTTGTAAGAAGGAAAATAAAGGTGAGGACTACGGTGACATGTGAATGTGTAATCAAGATAACCTTGTGAGAGGAGAGAGGTATGGTATAGTTAGGTCACTGCACTACCTCATTGAAGACCTGAGGTTTTTTGATGGAGCACGACAGGCTAAATCTTCTATGCCCTGACAGTTGCTGAAATCCATAGTCAGGGTTCTGTGACTGTAACCAATGCAGGACAAGCACCAAAATCTCTCAGTGCTTCAGTTTCTATCTCTACAGTAAAAAATGCTCTTTCTTTACCTTTTCTGGAAGCTACAAGTACACCTGTGACCATGTGTGCGTTTCTGGGATACAAGTTCATGTTTGTTACTGGTTAGACCTGCAGACAGAAATACAGCAGTTGCACCCCTAAACCTGGTCAGAGGTCCCCAGTTCCTGTGGTAGTGGGCTGGACTCCAGCAGCCAGGCAGGATGTTCAGGGCCAGAGTAGTTGGAGATATTTCCTATGAAATACAAATTGCCATGTAAACTACATAAGAAATCCTGAGCCCACTAAAATCAGTGGCAAAAATCCTATCACATGGTTTGAACCAGGATTTTACCACTCATGTATTTTCCATTAATTTAAAAAGCTAGAAATCCATACAGAATAATTAGAGAATAAAACAATTCAGATTTAAGTGGATATGAGTAATTTTTAACAAGTAGTAGGACAGTGGTCTTTTTTGACTACTAGCCAGCTGGTCAACAGTTTATTGATTCACAAAGTAAATGCCAGCTTCAGCTTGCTAAGTACTGAATGCCTCAGGATCCTGGCAAGCCAGTCACACTTGGCAGATTTTCAATCTTGCCAAATCAGGCAAGTGAGAAAACAAACACTAAGCCCGCTTTTTCCCAAGTACTAACTAGATTTTTTAGCAAGTGTAAGAGGTGTTATTATAAATTATGAGCCCTAATCTGGCGTGTTCAAAATACAGTTGCAACCAGAGCTATGTAGTTGGACTGCCAAATACTCATTCAGTTTCCATTTAAGGGCAGTAAAAAAATCCTCTTTTCCTAAGTGTTGATAAATTAATGGCCAACTCTATAAATAAGCACCAAATGGATTTTGTGGGATAGTTCAATTTCCATTAGATTCCATCTCCAAATACTAGTGATGTCTGATTTCCTTATTTTTAATTCCAACAACTGGGAAGTGCTATGAAATGTAGACTTGCGTGAGTGCTGGACTTTAAATGAAAAATTAACTGCAGGTGAAAGCCTAACAGCAGTTTTCTGCTTTTAGGTGACATTCAAAGCTGCATTCCACCAAGCATCAGTTTAGCTGCACTGTTGTAACAGGGACTAAAACTGTTATTCAGGTTTCCTGAAAATAACAATACAAAGCATTTTAAATAATAACTTGACCCTTTATCTTTAGTAAATTTGCCAGGGTGTAATTGGATTAACCTGGAAAAAACCCAAGCATTATTCCTGTCTATTGGAAAGATGCAGGACCAAAAAACAGACTGATAATTCTCAAAATAGATCTGTGCAACTTCTGCTGCAACCTGAAAATCACAATAAATAAACATTTAAGGGAAAAAGAGCATTGAAAATCTACATGGAAGGCACACTAAAATAAAGATCTTTAACATGGTCTTCCATTAATTGCATTAAAAAATAGTTCTATTAAATAGAGAAAAGGTATTTACATCACTTTTAATCATGTGTCTTTAAAAATGATATGCAGTATGCAATTTAACTTATTACAAAAAAAAACCAAAACAGTATGTGCAATATATATTTCTCAATATATATTGGTTTAGCTGTAAAAGTTTAAAATACGGATTCTGAAATCCGCTCCGGTGAAGTATTTTAATGGTTTAACTACCATAACTGCAGAAGATCCCTGCATGCATTACTGACAAGCTAATTTATTTGAATATGTTGTATTAGGTAAATCCAGAAAAATAGTTAGGACCTTCAAGACCCAGACACAGTATTTTCACATCGGATCACCATTTGGGGAAAAGTGTGGTTTTACACTGGAAGTGGCTATGTAAAAATCTAAATAATATTTTTCCTTGTGTTTCATGTTGAACAATGTGAATTACTTTTGACTTCTCAAGTCTGCAGGTAATGTTGTGAAGAGGAACATCTGCAAATTATTCTCTCTCCTTTTTTTTTGTGTCCAGCAACAACAGAATTATTTAGTAAGTTTCAGTGGTAATGAAGATCCTACACAAGTGGCTCCAGAGTCTTCCCATCTTGAGTTCCTGAAGTGGGTAATGGTATCATACGGAAGAAATATCAGCAACAAGAAGCTTTCTGATTTCTTTTTCCCAGATCAGCCTCCCCTGATTGGAAACAGAGTTTGCATATATCAAAGGATATAAAATCTGAAGAAAGTATGAAACAATTTTGATGATTACATATATACAGATATGTATATACGCAAACACACATGCAAGCTTGCTGAAGAAACATGTTATTCTGGTCATGAAAAAAACAATTGCTGTGTCCAAAATAATTCATTCAGAGATTGATGGTCTTCAAATGAATTAATTCATTCTATACAAATAGGGGATAAACACCACATTGAAGAAAATTTAAATTCAGTTCAGTCTTTCATACATTTGCACTTTTATGACAGAACTGGATCTCAGTAGATGGGTTAAGTCTGTATTCAAACTAATTTATACCAGAAATTTTGTAATCACTGTGATTTTGTTTGTTTGTTCTCAAGAAAGGAAATGGGGAAGACATATATAATTTGAAAGTGTCTTTTTACATAGCATTGTAAGATTTTGTGTACACGGGTTAGGCACATAAAACTGGATGTGAGCTCTTCATTGCTATTTAGATCACTTTTTTTGTATCTATTTTCTGTGACAAGCAGAAGAAAAAGGAGCCTGAAAAACATTTTTTCCTTTTCCATCAAATTTCTCTATCTTGAAGCAAGCAAAGTACTGAAATGAAAATTAAAACCAGAAGAGCTATAAATCAGGAAAACTATAGAACTATAAAATAAAACAAAATTTGACAAACAAAATATGATTTTCACAAGCAAGATCTTTTTACATATTCTAAAAGCTGAAACTAATAACTTTTTCATCCCAAGAATTAGGCAAGGTAGCACAGCGGTGCTGTTAAAATGACACATTTTGCACAACAGTTCAAATGTTGAATCTCAGGACATACAAGGTATTTCTATTGCTTGTGTGCACAGGGACATCTCCCAGTCAGAGAACAGAAAAACTCTAAAGCGCAGACAGGATCTGACATATGCCTATTAAAGATTTGAATAATACATGAGAAATTAATATTAGAAATCCAACACTGGAAAGATAAGAAGGCTTGTCTGAGGCATATGATCTATTAAACATTGCATCACTTCTTGAAGAGTACACTCTAGTAGGTTGGGATCAAGCTGCCACACAGCTGTTTGGAGGGCAGACTTCACAGATCTAACTTCCAGTTACAAATCCCTATCTTATGGAATCTGGTTTGGATAACAAGAAATGTAATTCTTCCTGCAGCCAGGTAAGAAATGTCTAATCAAAATATACAGTTTGCTTTTTTGTGGTTTTGTTTTGTTTTCTTTGTTTGTGGTTTTTGTGGGGTTTTTTTTTGTTTGTTTGGTTGGTTGGTTGTTGTTGTTGTTGTTTTATTGCAATTTCTGTTACATATATTTCTAGGTCTTAGTTTTCCTGTACAAGGTGTGCATATTTTTTATGTGGTAAGTTCTCAGAATTTTTTAATCTATTTTTTTATTTTCAGTCTTAAAATACAGTCAGTGTCACATATGCAGAAACTGGATGAACACAACTGGATCAAAACATGACTCACTGCATTAATAGCATGCTCCTGGGCATTACAGCAATATCTTGGAAATTGAAATGAATTCAATCAACACTACCAACAGTCAAAATATATTTTCAGTCTAAACTGTGTTACTGTGATACTGCACAGTTACAAGAGTCTTAAAGACAGATTAAAAATGAGAAATTTGAAAACTGCTTTTTCATATTTTATCAACAAACTTACAGTAGTCTACATGGAAACTGTTATGCCCTACCTTGTCTATACAAAAAACAAATTCTGCTGTATTTAACTGCAACATTCCAGATTCATGCTGGGATAACATGAGAACAGTATTTTACTCTTTTAGGAGCCTTAGCAGGGCAAATGTTCTTATTTCAGAACAATATATTGCAGGAAAGCTATCATACTCATTGTTTTTTATACTTACAGATGATGATCTTTTTATTAGTTCTGCTCTTTGCATTAGTTCTGCCTGAGATGGAGAAAATTTTCCCCACAGCAGCCCTCACAGGGCTGTGCTTTGCATTGGCAGCTGCAAAGGTGCTGATAACACACCACCGCTCTGGCTACAGCTGATCAGTGCTGGCGCAGCATCAGCGCTGTCTCTCCAGTATTGCCCCCTCACCAGTAGGATGGTGCTAGTCCAAATTCTGGGAGGGGACATAACCGGGACAGCTCACCCAAACTGACCAGAGGGATAGTCCATACCGTATGATGCCTTCTCAGGTATAAAAGCTAAGAGAAAGGAGGAAAATGGTGAGGGGAGGATGGTGGGAGGGGGGAGCATTATTATTTACTTTTAACTTCTGTAGCAACAACTACTTGTGCCAAAGCCCAGCTTCCAAACAGGTGGCCAGACATCGCTGCTGATGGGAAGCATAAAATAAATCTTTTAATTTTTTTCATTTTCTTGCGTGCACATGACTCTCAATTTTACTTTAGTAAGCTGCCTTTATCTTGATCTGCAAGAGTTTTTTTTCCCCATCTTATTTTCTCTCCCCCTGCCCCCATCCTGCTGAGGAGGGAAGTGATAGAATGGTTTGGTGGGCATGTAGTATTCAGCCAAAGTCAACACACCATAGTCTTAAAAATCTGTTAATATTTGATAAAAATGGGATTTTTCAAATTACAAATTTTATCAGCTTTTGGAAATACTACTTTCTGTTACTGAAAAGAATGAAGGCAGAAATATATTTGTCTGAGGGCACTTCTTTATGTAGTTTCTTAAATGAAATAACCAATATTTTTATCCTTAAAAAGTAACTCAAAATTTCACTGTCCTAAATAACAGTGAAAAGACAAGGTTAAAGAAAAATAACATGAGGTAATACGGGAAGTCTTAAAATTTTTTTACAAAGATAATTCCAAAAACAGGTATAATCATTTATTTATATATCAAACCCGAATAATGTGTGACTATGTTTTTTATCAAGTTCGCAAAAAGTTATTGTGAAATCAAAAGAATACCAAATTTCAGGGGTAATACCTGTGTGGTAATCATAAGGAATTTCAATATTGTATTAATAGATATTCAAAGTTTCAAGGACCATGGGATGAAATATGAGACCAACCAAATCTCGATGACAGTATGAAGTTCATGGGGTAGAAAGAGCTTCTTGCTCAGCATTTTGTTGGAGGGTAATGTACTCAGTATATAACAATGCATCCCTCATTACTATGGATTTATATCAGCAGTTTTTCATAGATACTGAAGTAAAGGAATAATTAAATTGTTAATGTACACAAATACAAATGTGTATAAATATTTAATGTTCATATTGGTACATTAGTCAGTGTAATGATGATGATATATTAATTATTGTTTTAACTTCTTTACTGACTGACTACTATTTACTATGAAAAGTTTAATTGTTACAGATGTCTCCTCTGTTTAATTCGGGATTCTCTCTTCCTTTCTCTGTCTTGCAATGAAGTGTTTTCATTTATTAAATTGTATCTTACAAATAGATTCAATCATCTCATCAAAGCATATTCCAAATTTAAACTCATCATGGCAAAACACTGTGCATAAATGATCAGCAGTATTCCCCACCATTTGTGAGGAATGTGAGTGGATACAGTTATCATATTCATAATGATTCACAGTCAATGGCTTTGACTATGCAAGCAATGTTAAATTAAATGAGTTATATTTCAGTTTTCTGAAATACAGAGAAAAAAAGATGGAAAAAATTAATATCTGGAGGATAATAGGAGCAGATGTCTGATAGAATGCTTTTTCTATAAATAAACTAAAGACACTATACGGAATGACAAAAATTTGGGATGTTCTTCTTTGCTTCCATCTTGTATTGGAGAATTTATGTTATTTACAGGGATGAGGTATTTGCGCTTATTTTTATTATGCATCTATTCCTTAGTATTATTCATTTTTCAGTGTAAATTAGACTAAAGTAGATAGCTCCCTGGAATATACTAGTCATCAGAAACCTAGTCATGAAAGCTCCAATGACAATGCATTGAGCTCTTTGCAATAGAAATTGTATGCTGTTGACACTTCTCTCATGCACTTCACATGCTTTCTCACTCACTCTGTTAGCACAGAGAAGCTAACTTCATTGTAGAGGGTTTTTTTGGGTTTTAACTGGCTTTCCTTTAAATTCAGAAGAGACTGGGCTTTCTTCTGTCCTGAGAGTGGTAGCAACCAAGCTTTGTCCAGCTTCAGGAGCTAGCAGCAGCGAATACTAATAAGACACTGCTGGCCAAGTTGGCCAGTGCTGCCTTCCAAGAGGGAATTTCCCTGTTTAAAGAGGGATGGATCAGATTGAGAGCACAAGACATTGATATCTGGCATAGAGAAAGGTGAGAGTAAAAGAAAACGTCTGAAGTGCAGATCAGGGCCTTTTGTACAGTTTTCCAGTTTTTATCAAAAATGTCTTCTGAACTATCACTACAAACTCTATTTTTAAAAGTATCATGTAATTATTACATTTATGACTATGTGAGTATTGAAGCCCTTACCCTTTGGAAACATCAGTTGAAAGACCATTCCATGTAGGCCAGCCAAAACTGAGGCTCTAAATTCCTCTTTGTTCACCTCACAGAATCAGGACACAGTTCGGGACATTTGGTGACCTCTGCTCCATGCATGACCAAGAAAAGATAGCAGGCAGGTCACAAGTGCCATGAATTCACACAGACCTGTCACAAGCTTGGATGGTGGTTGTCTCTGCTACACATGATCCAAATTAGGGATGTTTTCCAATTGCTTTAGGGAGAGTGCATTAACTCAAGAGTAATTTAGCAAACTCTGTAGTGCAGTACTGCATATGCAGATAGCTTGTTTGCAGCTGGCTTAAATGCTGTTTTGATGTATCCCTTATAATTTGTATCTGATACTTCAGACTGTTATAAAACATAGCTCAACCTGTAAATCTGAAAGACAGATTCATAGAGTGAATATTATGTTATTTTTAATACCAGTAATGAAAATATGAGGAAAAGTTGATCAAAAGGCCTATTTTCTTGCTGTTAAAATTTGTTAAATTTCTCCACTGATGATTTGGAGGTTTTTAGTTTGGTTCCCCTCCCCCCCATGCCCGTCCTTCCTCCATTTCTAAAAAGTTGTGCTATGGGGAAGTTATTAAGATGAAATTGAGCCAGGACACTTTCACTTTGAAAATCCATATATCTGCATCTGACTTTCTGCTTTTTTCCAGTCTTTCTGAGCTCTTCATAGCAAACTACTCATAGGAAATATTGATCTTATCAAGCTACACTTTTTAGTTTGAATTCTTATACTTTTTTCTTTGGACGGGGGGAGGATTGGAAAGAACTTTCTCTAATCCTTACAGAATCCTACTTACATAGAATTCAATTTTTTTTCAATTTTTTTTTTAGTGTATTCTTACATGTCATACTTGGATGATTCTTTCCAAGAGTCAAACTTGGAAATTATATCCAAATTTGTTCTTCCTTGTATACAAAAAAATTCTGAGTCTTTAAAAAGGGTATTTCAGTTGATACTTCAGAAATTAAATCAAATTAAAAAACCTCAAAGGAGGTGATTTTCTTCCTCTATTACGCTCTCATGAGATCTCATGTGGAGCATTGCATCCAGCTCTGACCCCTCCATACAAGATGTGAACCTGACAGAGCAGGTCCAGAGGAGGACCACAAAAATGGTCAGAAGGCAGTAGCATCTCTCCTACAAAGACAGGCTGTGAGATCTAAATTGTTCAACTTGAAGAAGAGAAGGCTCCTTATTGTGTCCTTTACACATGTAAAAGGAGCTTATAAGAAAGGAGATAGAGTTTTTACCAAGGCCTTTAGTGATAAGGCCAATGTTTTTAAACTGTGAATAAATTTAGAATGGACATAAGGAAGAAATTCTTTAAGGTGAGGGTGGGAAAATGCTGGAACAGATTGTCCAGAGAGTTTGAATACCTGAATCTTTTACATTTTTATCAAGCTGATGAAAAGTTTTTGAGAAATCAAAGGTGCCCCATCTTCAGAAATCAGCTTGGAAGGGATTTTGAGCAATTTGATCAAGGTAAAAGATGTCTCTGCCCATGTTAAGAGGACTGGGCAAGATGATCATTACAGGTCTCTTCTCCCCTTCAAATTCAAAACATTCAATGATCATATCAAAACTTTAATGAATGGACAGCTGGAAAGCAAGGCACTTCCAGTTTTTTCAAGACTATCTGGTTTTGCTTTATTCTTTAAGACATATTGCAAAAGACATATTGATAAAAATAAACTTTAAAGCTATTAGAACTGAATGGCTAACAACAGAGTCAATAGGCTTCCACAAAGTTTTCAAGCCCTGCAGTTTACCATGATATTAAAAACATAGCTAAACCTATAACCCAGTGAAATAAAGGGAGGTGGGTCAGTATATAGATTTGTGCTGGGGTTTTTTTCCAGAAAACATACATTATATAGAAATTCATCTGCATCAGCTTTCAAATGCTCACATAGCATTTCCTCACTGACATATACTTAAAGATTTATCTGGTTTATTTGCACAGATAACCATTACATATTTTGTGATGGAAGACCACATGGCCTAATACATATATGCAACATAAGAAATCATTATATTTACGTTTTATCTAATAGGTCATGCTGGACCAGAAATTTAAAGTTTAGGTTTACACACTTTTTTTATTTGGTAAGGTAAGATGAACCAAAGTGATAAATACTCATGTGCCTGTCTCAAACAGGTGATATAGGAATGATAGACGAGCAGTATTTTCTGTTTCTGCCTGGCTTCAGCAGCCATGTCAGGTTCCTCTGTACTTCACAGTTCCCTGTTGTTTCAGGCGAACAGAATGGACTGTCTTTAAATTATTGTAGTGTATTTATTCAAACATAATTCTTACGCAGTGTTGTACTACATTGCCATATGCAGCACAGAACGAGGTGCAGCCACTTCCCCTAGCAATACTGGGAAGAGTCTGTTGGTATTGATGCCCAAAATTTTCAAGAGAAAAAGACTCTCCAGGCAAATTAGATAAGATAGAGAACAGCTCTTTTAATGAAGGCCTTCTGGCCACAGAGTATGAAAGGTACTCTCATACAGAATTCTTACGCTTTTATACCATTTACTAATTTTCATATCTAATAGGGACATCCAATCCTAAAACCCCTTTTGCCCTGGTACCACTGCCCCACTACAGTCCCTCCAATGGTCTTGGGCCTTCTATCTTGTTTTGTCCACCATATCTCTTGTTATTCTGGTCCAGGTGCACATCCCAACGGAATCCAACAGGATGTTCTTGCTAAATATCTATTTCTTTGAAAAGTTGTTAAAAGACATTCAAATGGTTAAACCGAAGCTTCAGGAATGTGGCACACAAGCTGTGAGAAAGTAACAATCTAAAGTGAAAGAAGACTGCAACTACACTGAAATCTACAAAAGGCTAAAAATCTTAAAAATTCTAAGGCATAGGTTCAATGACTAAGAGGTTTTTGCTGTTTTTCTATGTAGTCACAGAAGTTAACATCATCAAATAAATAGATAATTAGAAATTTTGAACCTGAAAAGCCAAAACCAAAGTAAAGATTTTTTAGGTGCAGAATGTTTATTTTTAGACTTCCACATTAAAGTTTTTAGGCTTAAGTTAGGTATCTGAGACAAGCCTAAGTCTCAGGACACCTAGGTAGCTGGATCTGGATAGAACATTCAAGTTTTGCTCTTCACAGAAGAAGAATAAGGAGTTAGTTAACTTAGATGGCCCCTGGGAAAACCTAAAGCTTCAGCAAAATTAATAAAACATAGTAAGAATCACAGCCAAAGCCGAAGTTGCATAAGAAATGAATAATGAGGAGTTTCTATAAAATACCAAAGCATGTGTTTGCAAACAGAAAAGATAGACTATTTTGTTCATAAATACAACTTGAAAAGGACGAAGGTATACTTGTCAAAGATGTCTTCACTTAATTCACTTGGTGAAATGTTCACATATTTTAAAAAAACACTGAGTATATTAATAGTTTAGAAAAGTGAGCAATGTCACATAGCAGAGCATGTGGAAGGAGATGGAAATTTTGTACGGCATTGTGGAGTGTTACCTTGCATTGTAGAAACATTTAAGCAATATATTTCTTCCCAATGGAGAAATACTTTACCAATCTGGAATATTTTGCTTTTTTTTTTTTTTCCTCCTTGAATACAACAACTTCTATATGGTACAATCAATACCAATCAATGTAAGTGGATGTTGATTATCAAAAACAAGCAAAAATCATCTCAAACTTCCCCTGACTTAGTGTTCTAGTTTTAGGAAAGGCTGCTATGACCGTATAGACTTCCACTGCAAACCAACAGACTGCTCTACCCCGGGCAGAAGAGCCTTTTTAAGTGGAAGAGGAAATTGAGTTTGATTCTTCTGATAAAAAAATCTCAGGAGGATGTTTCTAAACTCCGGTCCCTCAAGGACGCAGGTGCAACCTATCATTTTTGGTACCCTTTAATTAGGTACCAATGTCTTTGAGATATTTGGCATTCCAAAATGATCATTTTGCTTCATGAGGATCAGCGAGGCCAAGTCAGATATGGTGGTGCACTTTCTGAACCCTTTCTAATAACCAATGGTGTGAAACAAGGCTGCGTTCTTGCACCAACTTTATTCACGATCTTCTTCAACATGATGCTCCAAAGGGCCATGGCAGACCTCGATGAAGAAAACAGTATCTACATCCGATATTGTACTGATGGAAGCCTGTTCAACCTCAGGCGACTGAAGGTCCAAACCAAGACTCTCAATCATCTTGTCCATGAGCTGCTTTTTGCTGACGATGCCGCCCTAGTTGCCCACACAGAAGCAGCTCTGCAGCATTTAACATCCTGCTTTGCAGAGGCTGCTGAGCTTTTTGGGCTGGAAGTCAGCCTGAAGAAGACGGAAGTTCTCTACCAACCTGCACCTCAGGAAGTCTTCCATCATCCCCATATCATCATTGGTGAATCAGAGCTCAGGTCAGTGCAGCAGTTTACTTACTTCGGAAGCATCATCTCCTTGGACGGTAAAATTGACAAAGAGATAGACAACAGGTTATTGAAGGCATATAGAGCTTTCAGGAGACTCTGTAAAAGAGTTTGGTATAATTAACACCTGAAGAAAAGTACAAAGACTAGTGTTTACAGAGCCATTGCTTTGTCTACTCTTTTTTATGGGTCCGAATCATGAGTCATCTACCACCACCACTTGAGACTCTTAGAACGCTTCCATCAGCATTGTCTCCGCTCAATCCTCAACATCCACTGGACTGACAAAGTGACNAGATGTGTTGGGCAGGGCACGTCTCCAGGATGGAGGACGACCGCCTCCCTAAGATTGTGTTCTATGGCGAACTCGCCACTGGTTGCCACAAGAGAGGAGCCTCAAAGAGGAGATACAAGGACTCCTTGAAACAATATCTCAGCCTTGGTCATATTGATCACCATCATTGGTCTGCTCTGGCCTCCAATTGGGAGGCACAGAGACACACCATCTATGATGCTGCTGCCTCTTTTGAGATCACTCGCAGAATCATTTCTGAGGAGAAAAGGAAATGCAGAAAGAACTGAATGTTGCCAGTACCACCAAAGGAGACTTTCCGCTGTGCCTTTTGCAACCAGACTTGTCTATCTCACATTGGCCTTCTTAGCCATCAACGTGCTTGTAGCAAGCGTGGGTAGAGTCCTTCCCTAATCTTCGTTCACGAAGTCTAGCCATGATTTGGCATTACTCTCATACTTTTGTGCTGTTCTTTTTAGATAAACCACCCCCCCAGAGTGACACGCATGAGAAACCATGAAGTCCCTTCAGCTGACTAAGAATAAAAATTAAAAATCCCTGCAAATCCCTTGCTTGGTGTTTTAATTTATACCATAAGCACTCTTTGCCTTAGCTTTTTAACTTTTCTCCTAATTCATTTATGGGTGAAATCTCTGACGTATATATATGTTTATTAGGACTTTGAAACCAAGGAAGAAACCTTATTATGATTCTGTGTTGATAAGTGGTGACACATAAATGAGTTAGAACCTTGAACTAATTCAAAACATCCACTGTACCACTGAAAAGAATGAAGATGTAGAATTGCATTTATAAACCAAGGGGTTTCTCTTAACAGATATCATGAAAAAGGAAAAAAAGTTAGCCCGATTCAGCACAGTTTGGTTGATAGCCTTGTTCAACACACTACTGTTTCTTGCCTTTTGCACATCACCTTGCTTGAAAAAAATGGTTTTTTTATAAATGATCCTATTACTTTAATAGTCGCCACTTACATTTTGAATTTTCATTGTGACAGTCATGCGATTCCATTTCAATGACGAAATTTGTGGGCCTCATGGCTATTTTAATGTGATGCCTTTCATGTCATAATTGATGCTTTCAGAGGAATCTCAAGTCCTCAACGAACATCAGCTCAAATGTTAAGAGTGCCTCAAAGTCCCTCTGGTACTATATTTTATAACCATGAAAGAAATGTCATTACTGTAAATTCTCAGCCTTTGTCTGAAAAACTTGTACCAGTTCCCTTGAGCATCAGTTCAGTTAATTAATTCAAACAATTTCCCCTCTAATCTCTAAAATATTTTCATATTTAAGACAATAAATGGAACACTTAAGGGGCTCATTTGTTGTTGGTCATTAATATACCATAGAATTAAAGGAATTATTGCTGGCCTTCAGTGACATGAATAATTTTAATATGGTTTGGACCCATAGAAGGTTAAAATTATGACCTCTCAGTGCTCTGAGCAAATGAATATAATGAAATCCTTTGAACAGGACTTGCCACTCCTTTGCCTTTCTTGAAACCTAATTTGATACTTAACCACATGATTTATGCCAATTTTGGAATCATATTATTAATGATAACTTTAAAATTAGTAATTAATTTAGCAGTGGATTGATTGCATTTCCCTTGAACCAGTGCATAAGGTTAATGCAATTGGAGTCTGATGGGTCTGGTAACTTTGACAGTAATTGGTTATTATGTTATATTTTAAGATAAGGAGTCAGCAGTTGAGAATCCCCACGGGATTTGCAGGAGACAGAACTGTATGTTTGCAAACCTCTACTCCTCCCTTCAAACAGTTCTTTTAAATTCATAACAGAGTTATTTTTGACCTTCAGGGTGATATTTTACAAGGCGTAGTTCTAACTAATGTACAACACCACATTATAGCAACGCAGCAGAAAAAAATCTTCCACAGGAAGATCAACAAAGCCACCACAGATTTCCTCTTAGTGATCAAATGAAGTATTTCAGTGCAACTGCCAAAATAACATGCTGTCACCATGGAAAGATATCAGTTTCTCGATGCTATCTGGTGTTCAGAATCAAAAGCTTATACTAAGGTCCAAAATATATATTAATGTTTTAGTCATTATTTACTGGAAACCTTTTCTATAATTTTGAATTTTATTATTCATAGTTATAAAATCCTGAATAAAAAACTTTCAAATAATAAGTTACATTGATCATCTTCTGTCAAAAACTAAACTTAAGGACACAGAATGAACAAAATATTTGTGTGTTTATTAACTCATTTTATGAATAAGATACCTATTGAAAACTTTAAGTGACAGTACATAGTTTAAAATATGTTTTCAACATTATAAAATATTGAGAAGATAATAGATAAGGATGATACAGTTTAATAAAATGTATTATCCAAGACTCTTTTCATTTAGTTTCCAGTTGAAGCCAAATCATTAGAAAGCTTTTACAGCTTATGAATTGATTTTTCTACACTCACTGAGATTTTTAAAGAACTTTTTAAAGAATAACACCCTACAAGTATGCATGAAAGAAAACTGTCCAGAGTACATATTAGTATCTTGATGTTTATATGAGCATAATTTATCACATCTAAACTTTTACTTTTTCCAAAGTAAAAAAAAAAAAACAACTAATTCCACTTCCAAATTTCTGAAATATTCATAGATAAACTGTTCGGGTGATTGCAAGGTGGAAAAACATTAAAATCCTCTTTCAAAGACTGTGGAAATTAAAAGAGGTTTCTGCAAAGGAGTGACACGAATACACTGTCATGAGGGACAAGCCTCAGAAAAAAGTCTGCAATCAGGTCAACAGAAATTAAAGGAAAGGGTATTTGAAAATATTGCATGTCTTATATCTCAAAGTACATCTTCTGAAGGTCAGGTTTTCATGTATTAGATTAGGCACTGTCAGTTACTTCTATTTCTGAGGCATAGCATCAGTCACATTCATTTAGACAATGTGCTACAAAAGGACTTGACAGGATTCACTGGAATACATGACACTTCAACCAGGAAATTTAGAAATAGTATTTGAGCATTTTCCACCTGTCTGAATGACAAAACACCTAAACATGATTTTCCAGTCCTTGCTTAAAGTTGGTCCCAAGTTTTCAAATGTCGAAAGTACAAGAAATTTGAACTGATTTTCCCTGTCAGAGCTATGTGAGGAATATTGAAAGCTATCTATTTTGGAACAGTTCTTTAGTGTCAGCCACAGCCATGCCCTACTATACTAGCATCCAATTGCACCACAAAATCACAAATATACTTCAGATTAGGAGCTTAGGTACCTATTTGGTTTTTTTCCAAAGTACCAGTGAGCACATGTAGAAGGGGGCTGGGGAATTTTAATTTCCCTGGAATAGAAACCACATCATGGTTGAAGGCAGAAGCCACAGTTCAATTCTACCAAAAATATCCCAAAGAGGGTCTGAACTTCACTACTTGCTTCTGTCATTAGCACCTGGCATGAAATGAACAAATTTAATGTTACTGTGAAAAACTGTGGGGAGGAAATTATCTATCATGAAAAAATTCAGTCCAGAATGGGACCATGTGCCAATTCAAAGTATGTTTCTCATGCATATATTGAATCATAATAAGTATAGCATATGACCTGCCTATCCTGAACTTAACTTATTGCCCAGTAAGGCAATGTAAATTAAAAAGTTATATTATACAAAATATATATAGTTTATAAACTTTATCTAAACAAATTTTCATACTATTTCCATCACCAAGACAACTGAGAAAAATAAGTATTTAAAAAAAATTTGCCACCATTTTCAATAAAAGTTACATTCATGTTTTGACACTTTTTATTGAGGCCTGATGGCATGACAAGACACTTAAAACCTCTTGACTCCCTGTTCGAAAATCCTAACTCTATTGAAGGAAAAGAAAACAGATTAAAAGAGCTATCTGAAGCACAAAAAAGGCTTTAATAACCTACCTTAAAGTATGCTATTTCTTTTCCTTAGATTGGGTTTTTACTCTAAGTGCATAGATCTCTCACTATGTTCCAGAATATTAATACTCTTGTGAAAGTGAATGTATTCTCATCCTTAGATCTTATAATCCTCATAGTATTACATTTTATTTCATGGCTTATGCCACATGCTTTTCCGCGAAGGCATAAGGTAGAATCTGCAGCCTCAGATGATATTTGCTGATCCAGAGGGCTGCAGCCAAAATATGGGAAAAAAGCAACTAGTGCTACTTCTCAGCACTTTCAAAGAAATCTGTCATCATTAATTCCCTGAGACTGCAGATAACAGATAATCACAAAGAATATTCTCCTTTTTCCTCCTCTGCCTCTCCTCTTATCCATTGGGTGTTAATTTATAGGATTTCTAAAACTGTGTGATTTCTAGGAGTGGTGCAAATGTTAGTGCCACTAAGTTATCCTAGACTGTCAAATGGAACTGAATGTAGAAAATCTGAGCTAAATACCATTAAAAAAATCCCTGAAGTATCCAGAATATTAAACAGAAGACACCCTTTCAAAGGGAGAGTTCAAATCCCCACTACAGGGTCATTTATTTTGCACTCGATGGCATGCACAAGAATACAAAACCAATTCTCAGTTGGAAGGATACATAGAGGCACTACTGGAGATCTTTTCCACCTCAAACTTATACTAATTATCTCGTTTATGACATAGTTTACCAAAAATTCAAGTAGCAATACACCAATGATGAACAAATTCTGCTGTATTTTGAAAAGGATAAATTACATCTTCATAGCAACTTCCAGGATGAATTTGAGATTATGTATTTTTATGTTGTAAACAAGAGTCAATCCTTTTGGGCATACTCTTAAAACTAAATTTTTTTTCCATTAGTGTATGAAGAGAGGGTATACTATCAATTTTGGTACTCAGCAATCCAGCTTCTTTTTATAGTGAAATTATCTACCCTATTCAGGCATAAGAAATTGAGCATTTCCTCTTTACTAAACATGTTTCCTCTCTCATGGTCTCCATTTCTGTTTCATTATGCTGACTATTGTTAACTAGTACTTTAATTTGTCAGTTATTCCTGACAACACTCAACAAATACCCAGATCTAAATGATAAAGGAGTTCTTATCCTCATCCTTGCAACTTCAGGAGCACTCTCCCATTTTGTTCTGCATCTCACTGATATTTAAGTTTCTAGCATATAAACCTAATTTTCTGCCTTTTATTAAATATCTACTTTATACATAGATTTTGCTATAAGAAAAAATCCATATACAGAAATTTTGTATCTGGATTATGACTATTTTTTCAACATTAGAATCCTAATTTATATTATCTAATACCATAGTTAGGGTTTTTTACTATACTTTTTACTTTCATATGCAAATGCTTTAGTGTCTTCTCTCTTACCCTAAGGCTTCTTTGCCAAATTTTTGATATACTCCTTTACATTGTGCATTAGATGTGGTATTCGTGGTTCATTCATATAATACACTTTTACCTCTTTCCCTCAGCATCTTTAAATTGCCATGCTGATACTACTGGTTTTATAAGTTCTGTAACAGCATGTAGAACTTCTCCTTACAGGGAGTGTGTTGAAAGCAAAGATGTTAACCTATAGTCTGAGAAATGTTTGCTGTATTCTTTGAAGAAGACAAAATTAATTCCTCTACAACATTGGTATAACTGCCAAAACAGGTCTCATATCACTCTCCTTCTTCACTCTAAGTAACACAAGCGTCTCTGTGAGGGTTACTTGTATTGCCTCTGGAACAAAATGCTATTTTTGGTCCAGAAGTGGGTTTTAATCATATCAGGTATTTTTGTTTGAGTCCTTCACTCATATTGCAGTGTTTTCTTTCAGATATCCAGCAGTATTACTGAGACATCATTTTGCTAATATGCAGAGGGCTGTATGTTATTCTAGTTTGTTAATCTAAGACTCAGATATCTAGCTGAAATGAAGTCACCATAGTTACTTGCTCTCTTACTCCTTCACTTCCTTCTTTTAAATATTCAGCTTGTGATCAGTTGCTCTCCTGAGTTCATTGTGTTCTTTTAAAATTTATTTCATTATTTGTTTTCCAGAACAAAATGGGGTTTCTGAATACCAAGGTTAAATTACTGTATATTTCTTTCTTTACTCTTTTTCCTACCTCTTTGCTATATGTTCCACTGCCTTACATAATTTTCCACCTCTGCATCATTTCATGTAGTGGTTTGTTGTGTCTCTCTACCAGGAGTTTCCCTTTAGAGCACAGATTCCTCTCGGGTATCTCTGCAATCTTATTAGGTTTCTTTTGCCTTCAGTGATTACATGTGTCATTCAAACTTCTGTATTGTTCAATATCTATATTTTTTCTTACAGTGTAGAAAGCACTCTACATTAATTCTTGTGTTTTCTTCACAGTCTCCATCCATAAATAAAAAATATATATACATTACTTCTGAAACTGTCTTGCATTTTTCAATGGCAAACTTAATAGCTAGTGTTTTCCTGCATATTATAAAGCTAGTAGGAAAACAGTTTGGGAAGCCAAGATCTCCTGCAGTTTTAATCTACAACTCACTGTTAGATCATGTAGACATTATTCATGGAACAAAACTTGAAGGGGACTCCTGCTTCTCCAGATGCATCTCTTGATAGCAAAGTTGTGGGCTGCCATTAAGATATTCATACCCTACCGCATATCTCTGCGAGAGAATCAATTCTCTAATCCCTAACTATAACATTAAGTAGCTTAGTCCCAGAAGTATATAGAAAAACATGAATTTAATACCATCCCACCTACTGGAATACACTGTCACCAGTAAATTCCTCCTTTTGATTCCCATTGACCAGCATTTATGGATTTCTATTTAGGGTGCAGTTTTTTGTGAATTTCCCTTTCAGAGATATAACTCTTTCAAGGCACTCTGCAGGTACTTTTTGCAGAAAAGCACATAGAAGTCAAGCATCACAACACTTGGGTGTATTTATTCTACATTCAATTTTCTTGATATACTGCAGAATGGGCCATGCCATAATTTCTATCCATACACAAACTCTTTGGAAGAGAGAAATGGCTAAAATTTTCCTTTCTGAAGGGAATATTATGAACAAGCATGTCAAATGGTCACATATAATAAAATATTCTCATTATTTGTACTACATAAATACACTGCATCTGTGTAACACTGGAGTATAATAGTGTGAATTCTTAAAGAGATAAATGACATCAAACGTTATGTTTCTCTTGAGAAAATAAATGATATTACATTTTTCTTTACCCTCAGAGAATTTTGGATAAATCTGAGAAATTAAGAGAAGGACTGGAGAACTTAGTGATAAGGGAATGCAAAATGTTTGTTAAATTTTTATTGTTACTGTCTTAAATTATTTGGCTGAACACATATATTTCACTATAGTATGGTTCAGTCTTCAAAGGAGTATTTTCACTTACTGATTCCTCTAGGGCTAGTCATTTATTCAAGTTAAAGTTAGAGCTTGAAATATTTTTATCGTCTAAGTAACTGTAAAAAAGAGGAGAAAACATTGCACTTTCACAAGGATTAACTAATAATTCTCCAGTAATATTTATTTACAGTCCTTCAGGGAGTCTTTAAAATTGACCTTTCTCTTATAAAACAAAGCAATAGATATGAGAAATAGGTTTGTGATGGTATCACAACAATGCATTCAAAATTCATTGAACATATTTTTTTCTTTTAATGTACTTATTTCAGCAATTTACTTCATTAACAAGGAACAGAATATGCTATATTTGGAGGAAGATGGGAAAAATGGAGGGCAGTGACCACAAGCACTGGACTATGCCTGTACTTGTAAATCAGGATGCATAGTGCACATTTAGAAATATAATTTTAGAAACAGTTCTATTACACATAAAAAGCATCTGACAGGTCTGAGACTAGAGCTCAAGATTAAATGGCAAATGTAGTTCTTGGCAAAGTACGAAGTAAAATGTGAACAACACATGTACAGTAAGGTGAGATAACTCTGATCTGAGATCTGTGCAGCAACTTAATTTGTGTGATGATTCATTTCTCAAGAACAAGGGCAGGGACCGTTTCTAGAACCTCAGTCTTTACAAACAGTGACTATACATCAGTGTATATAGGGAGATGCTGATACAGTTCCTTTTATGCTCAATAGAAAATAAACATAATAACCCATATATGCTAAAGTGGAATGTCAATAAAAAGTGACTTTTACTCAGACCTGTTGCAAGGAAAGTCTGTCATCTATAATGAAACTGTTCCATTGAAAAGCAAACACTGAAGGCTTGTCTCCAACTTCTAAATAAGTGGGTCTAAACTGTACACTGAAGTGATTAGAGAGGACAGCATTGTGTTTTGATTGTTTAATCATTCTCTGTATGTGCAATTGTAATACCATTAAATTTCTTCTACCATACTGATCAAATTTAATGGCAGAAAAACATGGTCAATATCTGTCTTTCTGAGGAAAAGGAACAAGTAACGACTCTGCACTCATTCTGTTGTCATTAAAGAGCTGACTTAATCATGATAGATTACTTCATCCATCAAAATTCTTTGAATGCACAGCCAAGATTTCAACTTCCTGTCTGAAACTAAGGATCTAGTTTAAGTATGAAGTCCTACTTAATGCCATACAGGAAGTAAGATTAAAACTTTATTTATGAAACTCCAGTGTGGAGACGCCAGATTTTTGTGCAGTGCCAGCATACAGATTGCTTCACACATAAAAATGCACAAAAAATTTCTTTGTACAAATGCAAACTAATGTATTTTTGAAACTAAAAGTGAGACAGTTGCCCATTCCCCTGCTCTGGCCATTATGCTATTCCACTGGGCCCAGTCACATGTCTTCTCCTTCCTACTCCACCATACCATCGGGGTCTGAGATCTGCCATGTTCCCATCTTATCCCTGTAGCCTTGTGGGGTGCTTGGGGATCTGGAGCCCCTGGCACTATCAGGACCAGCCCTGAAGGCCAGGATGGGAGCCCTGGTCCTGTGTCTACCCCTGAGGACACCCTCTGCCCTCAACCTGTCACAACATGCTCCTGTAGCACCATGGCACAGACCCTCGGCACTCAGGTATGGCAGCCTCATGAATTAGGGTCTGAAGCACAAGTCTTAGAAGGAGGTGCTGAGGGTACTGGCGTTGTATCGTCTGGAAAAGTGAAGCTCAGGGGTCACCTTCTTGCTCTCTAAAATTGACTGACAAGAGTTTGTAGCAAGTTGAGGGTTGCTTTCTTCTCCCAGGCAACTAGTGATAGAACAAGGCGAAATGACCTTACCTTGTATGAGGGGAGGTTCAGGTTGGATATCAGGAAAAATTTGTTCACTGTAAGAGTGGTTAAATATTGCAATAGGTTCCCCAGGGAAGTGGTGGAGTCACCATCCCTGGAAGCATTCATCTGAATTACAATTAGTCTTATGTTAAAATCTTGTGTAATTGATCATAAAGTGCTGTTAGAATAAATGTAGGTGTTTACAACATAAACCGCTAAAGTTAGTTAATGTCAGTTATATGCCAAGGACCTAAATGAAATTTGTGGAAATCAGGTAAGTGTTCTATCAGTAGCATCAGCTTATAAATGGACAAATAACATAAATGGACAAATAACAAAAGGGTAAACGAGCAAGTGCAGACGCTGAGGTTGCTTGCATGAATGCTGTGCATCTAATGCGTGCATGCTGATAAATACTTTTCATGGATATTTTCTCCTCGATACAATTTTCTTGTAGTCATATTCTCCAAGCACTGCAATGGTCCATTAAGACCAATAGTTTCATAAAGTGGAAAATCTTGTTTATTTAGCATATTTCCCTACAATAAGGAATGCATCACAAGCAGTTAAGATGGGCTCTTGATGATTTCTAGTCAACTTCACAGATAGTACCCTAAAATGGTACCCAAATTCAGATTTCTATCCAGTGTTAGGCAATTCTTAAAAATATAGGTATAAATTTAGCCTGATAACCAATTCAACATATTTTTGCCATGTTGATTACAGGTCCCTGTAGGGATGGTGTGAATTAAACTATAAGATCATGTCCATTACCTGGTTTAATACAGTTTGTTATGCTGACATATGTGTTCTAACTTGGATTTATACATGTTTAAATTTCCCTCATTAGAAAGATAACATATCATGGTGATATGTTTTCAAATTATTATAACCTTCCCTGTAAATTCACAACCAGCCTGAACATGCTACGTAAGTGGTAGAGAGGATTGCATATCTATATGGCTTGTTTTTCAGAGCCAAACAGGCAGGTATAAAATTTCAGAAGCCTAGATTGAGGCACAATCTGAAGACAACATTCCTGCCACTACAAAAGTCAGTGCATATGAAAAGAATGACTCCACCTGAGGTATGTTTGGAGTAAGTACTTTGTGTTGTACATACATAGGAAATGCCCCCCATGATGGGGTATGGGAACATATACCATTGCTAATCCCTGAATCCAGTTCGTCACATGCCTCCTTCGAAAGATCTAACAGTTTACTCCTGCTTTCAGTTTGTTATCTTTTACTCAATCATTTACACAAGCAGGCACATTTCCTAATTCCTCCATTAGTTCTGCGTAAGTTTCCTAAAAGTCTCTGATCATGGAATTTAGCAAAAACCTGTCTGAAATCCCAGTATATGAACTAGATCAAATTTCGTGATCTCTGACAATAAAAAAAACAAGCAAAACCAACCAAGTCTGTAAAGTAGGAATTTTCTTCATAGAACCATGCTGATTCTTTCACAGTAATTGCTATTTTAAGCAGATGCCCCTTAATTATTTTTAATCTTTTTCCAGTCTCTGCTAAACTCTCTTTTTATGCATCAAATGTACAAGTCTTTTCCACAGCTATTCTATGGAGGATTTCTTAATATCTACATACACATTTTCTAGCCAGATGCCAGCTAGTCACTAGATGCTAAGGAAGTTTGCTCTTGTTAGTAAGTCAGCTATTGAATCCTCTTGAGACTTTTGAGTAAAATCCAACTAGACATCTTTAGCTTTTGTTATGTCATTTTTTGTCACAGTCACCTTGATTTCAGAAAGATTCTTCTGTAAAGCTCGTGCCAAAAAAAATCTCTGATAAGGCAACATATCCAATATATCTTTCAACTAACTACCACCATTAAGTTAAGTAAACTGATTCACAAATGTTTCTTTGTACCACAGTGCATAATATCATGGAAATCAGTCCCTGAAGAAAATAAGTATGTTTCCCACACTATGGAACGTATCCTTAGAAATACTGCACTGAAATACCAGAAATAATTGTCTAGATTATCAAACACACAAATTTAGACATTTTAGATAATTAACAACTGAAAAAAAAATACTTTAGGCACAAGTGTCAGTGTTTTTTTCCAGTAAAAATGTAGTTAAATTGAAGCTTCACAAAAGTACTTAAAATAAAAATCTTGGAAGCTGTTTTCATAAACAGTTTCTGAGTTTAGGTCACACAGATGGAAATTTTAAATCATTTTTACATTTATCAAAAAAGCTAAAAGAAAGCTAAAATTATGAATGCCACACCAGGTTGAATATAAACCATGGAGAAAGGTTTTTGTGTAAAGGCTGTCAAAGAAGTGAATTCACCTGTTATTCTGTAAATCTGACTAGAGTTAAGGTTTAGCATTTAAAATAATAGATTTTTAGTGTTAGTGTTTCTCCAGGTATATAAATGATTCTCCTACATGAACTTGGTCCTTTTTTTTCTGCATATTTATTATAACTACCTGACATGGATATTTTGTAGTAAAGGATATATGCTTTTCCTTAAAAGGTCATTTATAAGCAACTACAACAGAGTAAAGGCCAATCATAAAACATCCTCTCTGTGGTATTTGGGATCTCAGTTCCAGTAGGCAGAAGTGAAACTAAAGGCAATTAACATAACTTAAATGCTGAAGCAAGGAATCTTTACCTCTGCAATTATTCACAGAAGTCAATAATGTTAGAAAGTACTCATCAGAGCACATCAGAGTGAGTAAGGGTTCACAGTCTGCCCCTGCACAAGAAGGTGATTGTTCCTCTTAAGGAATATGAATGACCCATTTAATTAATCCTAGTTGTACAATGAGGAAGTGGCCGTGTTATATACTAGCAAAACATTTATGTTCAGGTCAGGGTCAGGACCCAATGGCTTTGCTCTTAATAGTACATCTCTCTCTGGATTTTGGTGAGTACAAAAATATCTGAATATCAGTATTGCTCTAGCTGAGCAGGTACTTCCCTATGGTAAGAATGACAGAGGAGTTTTCTGTGCAATGGCTAAAGCTTGTCTTCAGAGTGAGTCTCACTGCTATTCTGATTCCAGCGTAGAGCACATTCAGTTCAAGATTCAGGTTATAAAAACCCCTCCTCTTCACTACATTATCAAAGAGGAAATATAAGCCTGATTTCATAATCATAAATCATTTAATTAATGAAAAAGGATGTTTACTTAGCCTTTTTAAAAATTACTTTTATGTTAGTAAGGTGAAGATCTTTTATGCTCCCGAGCTTTCGTGTACATTGCCACTATAGCTTGTTGTTCTATTGTTTTTCTAATCGTAGATTATGCTACTTGTTAGTGTTAATTTTTTATGCTAGAAAATAAAAAAAAAAAAAAGAGCAAGTGGTATCAGTAGACAAGAGTAATATATGCTGGAATCAACATAACATTTACATTCCTTACTAGAGTTTGAAACACTCAAGAGTATCATGCCGTCTATGTTTTAGGACACAGCAAAGCAAACATCTTTCAAGCTCTCTGCTGAAAGAGAAGGTTTACACTAAGCTGTCCCAGTCAAGCTGGTAAATGTCATGTTTCTACAGTGAAAAGGAAATTTTAGTGGAGAAAATATGCTGTGTAGTCTCATGATTCCAGTCAAAATCTAATAAAGAGATTAATTACCCAAACACAGTTTTATAATTATGTTCTAAGAAGCTCTCAAAACTACACAGAACTCAATACATTAAAAGTGTCACAACATGAAATTGTGTCCTGAGGCCAAAATGATATAAACAGATTTCTTTCCTTATGAATTCCTTTCTTTAAGCCATTTATGTTTCTATCTCCAAAGACAAAGAAAGTTGCAGAGAATCCAAATCAGCAGTGTTTAAAAATATTGCTCCCTTTTAGGCACCTGCATTCCCATTGAAATTGCTATGAAGTGTCACAAATAACACACTCATGTGTAAAGTTTAACAGAATGAGCTTGCTCATTTTGCTCAGATACTCTGAATGTTCATTCCTACTTATCTTAAATTCTCACTCCTAAAGGTACTTCTCAATTAAAAGGACCTAGTCAGCAAGAAGTACCTAGTGAGCAAGTTAAAGTAATCAAAGACAGCTGACTGAACCCAAATACGTTCTCATACTTGCAGTTTCCCATACAATGAAGAGCTACTTCCCAAACACATATGTACCAAAGCTTTCATATATGTCCTTGTAAATCTATTCTCTCTTGCACATAATCATCAAACTACAGAATTGTTGCTTAGATGACCTGTGAGGGTCATCTAGTCCAGCACCCTCCTCCAACTTCTATCCGTACATGCCCGAAAGTGTAATCCAAGAGGGTAAGACACACTCCAAAACAGTTCTAGGTAGAGCCGTGAGGTTCCCCAGTCATCAAATTCTCCAATTTCTGTTCTCCACGTTTTTAAAGACGAAATTTTTTCTGGAACCTCTGTCAATACTCATGCTTTCTCACAGATAGCTGATACTAGCCTTATAATTATATCAGTGAACTCTTTCAAGCCCTCATCCAGATCTAAACTGAGCCAGTTTCTCCAAGCGTATGGGAAGCTGAAGAAATCTTCTCATCTCTTATATAGGCAGTGCACAAGAAATAGTTTATGTGGGCCTTATGTACAGGTACATGTGGGCCGTATGTACAGGTACACATGCAAACTCAAACATCGGCTTGGTGTACACATTGATTTCTCTACAGATAAGATTTTAGATTTCAAATACTCGAAAGAGAATCTTGTAGCATGAGTTATACACATCTAATGAAAAAAAAAAAAAAACAACCCTAACCCAACCAACTAACCACACAAGAAAACAACCAAAAAAAACCCCAAAAAACCACCAACACACTCCCCTCCCCTGCCAAAACCCAACAAAACCACAATTGGGATAAAACCTAATATCAGTTGGCAACAATTTTCCAGATGACTGATGTGAGGTGTCCTGTGTGCCAAAACTCTGTTCCCTAGAAATATACTCTCCGTGCTAAATGGCTGTTTCTGTCAGTATCTTTCAGCTAGTTCCCCGTAAATAAATTTTAGCTGGTAACAAGGAAAAAATGTCTTTTTTTTTTTTTTATAAAGCTGATGGTATCTTTAGTACAATTGCATACACAGCTGCTGGGGATGAGTGATGCTTTGCCAAGTGTATCCCATGATGTCTTGTTTCCTTTTTTTTGCTGCATTATTTCCTTTCCATTCTCTCTGCAATGAAAAGAGAAGTTTAATAGAAAGGAATTGTTCTCATTTTTTGCTTATAGACAAAGAAAGAATCATCCCACCACTGAGAAGGGATGGCTGCAGACACACAGCTTTTGTTAGAAGATCCTATTTAGGAATCAGAATGACAATAAGGGACACAAACTCTTTAATACCAAGCCTGGTAAGGACTTTATGGCATTGCAATAGACTTCACAGAAAACTCTATGCAGTAGTAGACTGCAGCCAATCTGCTGTCACCTTAGGATATATGTTTCATAAAGTCAAAAACTGAAATAATTTGGATGCTGATGAGACAGGACTAGCTTTTGAACCTCTGAATAAAGAAAAGGAAGTCTGCACTGATAGTGATAAAGACATTCATCTACAATAATCTCGGTTAAGTAACTGTTTCCTGTAACATCCTTCTTAAAACCATCTTTCCCTTTATCAAACCAACCCTGTTTTCTTTTCCCTGCTTAGCTTCCCCAGTCCAGCACTCCGTGCCAGCTCCTCATCTTTGATAACACCACTTTACATTAGTTTATGGGGAAATAATATGTATCATCAATTTTGTCCCTAATAATGTTTTCTTAGTAAAAGCGAGCAATAAATTCAAAATAATCATGAAAAAAACACAACCCACATTACTTTAAATTTGCTCCAATTGGCCATGTACATTCATGTTTTTAAAAAGCAAGTAGAGAAACCTCAATGAATAGACTATAGAATAGCAATACTACAATATTTTTTCAAGCTTCGGTTTAACCATTTAAATGTCTTTTAACTGTCTTTTCAAGGCAATAGATTTTTAGCAAGAATATGCTGTTGGGTTATCCACCTGGACCGGAATAACAAGATATATGGTAGACAAAACATGATAAAAGGCTCAAGACCCTTGGAGGGACTCCAGTGGGGCAGTTCTGATGGTGGTATCAGGGCAAAAGGGGTCTTAGGATTGAATGTCCCTATTAGATATGATAATAGGTAAAGCCATAAAAGTGTAAGAATTCTGTATGTGGGCACGTGCCTTTGTACTCCGTGGCCAGAAGGCCTTCATTAAAAGAGCTGCTCTATATCTTATCTGTATGTAATATCGTTTGGAGAGTTTTTTTTCTCATGGATCTTCAGGCAACAATTCACAACCAGAAACTGTGTTATGCAGTGACTGCAAGAAAGGCTTACATGGATGTTAAATCACTGGAATAGCCGCACGTACTGCTGTTCCAAGGGATATAAAAGGTGGTGTTTTAAAGTACAGCTTCCTCCTGTTGCAATCCTAGAGTCCAAACAGCTGCCACTTTGACATCTGTATTCACTCTTCTCCATGTGGTTTTCAAGATGATGAATCATCAACAGTCGCTGTCTTCAGTATAAATACAGTGGATAACAAAGGCTGACTAGAATATCTACATATCTACTTAACAAAATAAAAATGTAGTATTTTTCATATAATGCTCAAAAACTACTCCCTTTGTGATACATGTGAGAGTTATATGAACATAAAATCATCTAAGGATATTTCCATTCACAGTCTCTTATTACAGATATCTTCAAATTAATTTGGATATATAGGTAGTAAGATATACTTGATAGGCTACTTTTGGTTTGTTGCAATAATAAAGGGGGGATATGGAACATTTAGATCATTAGAGGTCAAGTCAGTGCTTTCATTTTGGGAATATTCTAGCATTAACAAAAAAGTGGCCCTTAAAATAATGTTATTTTGTTACTGTAGGCTTCATCAAATGCCCCACTATGCGTAAAGTTTAAGAGATGGAGAAGAGATTGCCTCCCTGACCCAAGAGCTATTTGAAGTACAATTTACCGGCTAATTAACAAAAAAAGGTCTCAGGAAACTTTCAGTGTTTGAACTTTTTAATGGAATTTTACGTCCACACAGTGAGGGATACTTTTCTTTTTCATATTCAACCCCTCTACATTCATGCTATTCTTTACAAAAAATAGAAGAGAATCTACCAGATTTACATCTCTGTTTCATCAGAGAACCTCAGAGGGTACTGAAATGAAAAATGGTATTGTTCCCATTCACAAAATCATATTTCTCTTCAACAAGTTGGTGACACAGCACAAGAAAATGTACAATAAATAAATTTGAACTTTATACAAACAATAGAAGTGGTGTGCTTCACTTAAGTGCATAGTAGCCAATGGTGTATTGCAAGGAGCATAGGCCTTGTGCAAACTTTTTTAAATTTCCATCAAAATTAATTCTTTTCCATTGTTCATTAATAATCCTTTTTATGAGCAGGTGAAGTGAATACACTTGTTTTCCCACTGACCCTCCCCACTACTTCTTTGTGCAAGAATCATTATTTGTTAACTAGATTATTACAAATACAATTACAATATTAGCACTAATTCAGCACTATTTGTTATGTAGCACATTGTGACAGGATCTCCTTGTCTGCGAGCAGTACAAAACTAGTAAGTCAGACTGTTAGTGATGTCACATTCTTAATATTGGAAAGAACACCATCACTGGATTCTAATGAAATGGTGAGGACAGGACCACAACAGGAAGGTAGACTGTTGACACAGTGGCCTGCAAAACAGCACACAGGGTTTTTTTGATAATACTTTCTTGCTGAAATCTTTCCTAGTTATTTCTTTTAAATACAAGGGTTTTTTAAAACTATAACGTTTGAACAGAACCCTATGATCCATCATTCTATTTATAAATACAAGTAGGATTTGTAGCTTTAGCAACTAAACTAAATGACCAGAATTTGCACTAGGTTAAATTGATGCATTTTTTTGTAGATGCAGTGCTGGTTTTCTGGATGACTTTCCAAGTATACATACAATTACATAAAACAGCACTAAGAATAGTTCTGTTAAATCATTAAATAATGCTAATTCTACTTGAACATTAAAGGAAGATAATTAGAGACAATTTAACAGTATGCATAAATACGTTTATGAGTGGTGCTAAATGTGGTGAAAATACAAAAATTATTAATTATATATCTCACTACATTTGAAATTATTCCATGGCTTTCAAGGCTTTTTGTTTTTCTAAAATGTAGTTGTTTACCTGTTATGAATGAAAAAAATTTCAATCATAAATTGATAAAATACACTTTCTTCACAAGGACAAAAGTAGCTTTAGTAGTAAATTTTTAGTTGAAAATATACTGAATCATAATTTAAAAGCAATTTGTGCCTGCTGACATTCTCAGAACACTCCAGTCATCAGTAAGTTTCTGTATTTCAACAAGTATAATGGTCTTTTAAGGTTTTGTAGAATACATAGATATTAATGTGGTCAATATTTTCATAGCATGAAAAAAGATTTCCCATAACATTTTTAATTGGTACATCCTCATACTGTCTTAAAAATAACCACCATAAATGTTGTTGATGCTACTTATTTCTCTGAACGCCTATCACCGGTCGTACAGCTGGCAATACCGTGGGCCAAAGGCTCCCACTCTGGCATGTGACAGGCTGGAATGCAATTGTTTGGACAAAACACCCTCTCCCTCCCTTGCCTGAAAGCCCATTTCAAACACAGCCCACCATTGCCTCTACAGCATTTTCTACAATTTGAAATAGACATTAAAATCCTTCTTTATGGCATTTTATAGGTAGAAGCCCACTACTAAGTAGTTTCACAGGCGAAATATAAACCTTTACCAACTCAATTCTGTCTTGACTAGTTGTTCTCTTTTCAACTTCCCCAACTGGTAAGGAAAGGGCACCTAGCCCACACCACCTGTTTGGTTTTTTCCTGTTAATTTGCATTTCAGGATACCTTTACTTGGGCAGGAAAACAAATGTGTAAAGTGCAATATAAACTTATAGCCCATAGAATAATTTAATAGTGGTAATACAGATATTTATTTTTTTTAGTAAATCTTGGCCCTGCAAATCTTTCCAATTTCAGATACAAAGCGAAGCTTAGCCGCTGCAGTGACCAGGTATTGGTAACAGCCATTAGCCCAGCATAAGGCAGAAACAGTGATAATATCTCCAGGGGAATGCACCATTTGTGAAAGTGGATACAGTCACAGAGTTGCAGGATGGATATTGTCAAATTTGCAAAATTGCTGCCATCTGCTCCTGAATCTTCATGTTCTTGTGCCAGCCTAAGTACCAGAGTGGGGAAGCCTGTTTGAGAGGGACTTTCTATTGGGGTTTGCTAGGAGATGTGTTTCAGGTGCAGTGCTTACTGATCCTGCAGAAGAGCTATGCATCCTTTCATATATGTCATCAAGTTCTTTCTGATGCAAGAACATTAACTATTTAGATTCTAAAACATTAATTTGATTTAAAAACATAAACAACCCAATAACCACTTCCTTCAATATCCAGTTCCCTTTAGACCAGAGACTTTTTTTAAATTAAAGCAAAGTGTCTAATTTTTAAATTCTCCCTTTACATCCTTCCTTGCAAAAAACTCCCTAAATCCCCTAATAAATCACTTTTCATTGCAAAAGATCTGGACATTGACTGTGGCTTGATTGTTACTGTTCTCATTTTGCAAATGATTTTTTTTTTCTTCCCTTACTTAATGGAGGGCACAAGACTTAATTATTTGAATTAAATTTTTATATTCAAGCCTGATATGATTTTGTCACAGTGACAGGACTGTTACATTATGTTTAAAGGACTCCTTATAACCTTATTATGTATTGAATTGTGAAACATCAATTTTTACACACATCTATCTCCTTTGAAGGAAAGGAATGCTGCAGGCCTTCACTCACAATTTATTTACTGTTACAAAAATTGCTGTTTAGGCATATCTATTTTTATTTTCTCTGTAGAGTGAAAAATACAAAAAATCAAAGATTGTGGTCTGAAATTCTTTAATGCTTTGTCTCATACCTCCTCAGCTACTACTTCTCTGGCTTAGATTCTGTTTCCAGCTATGTGACAAGCAACCTCTTGTTCCAGTACATCTTCTTCTTTCAAACAGAATAAGATTGCTTTCAGCATATTATTCTTTCAACCACCAACACTCCTCCTTGATTAAAAAGTAGGAAATGTTAGCCAACATAACAGGCTTCCTGTCACTTTCGAATTTTGTCTCCTTTATCCTGAAACTCAAAACTCTGCTTTTGACCTCTGCTGCACATCTGCTGTCACTACCAACTCTGGATTGTTGGCAGCCATTATCCACACTCCACTTCACTGACAGTATAGTGATCTTCACCCCATCCACTGCGACAACTGCTTTGTGGAATCCATGGACAATTCCTCATTGCTGAAATTCTCACTGCATTCCTTTGCTGCATTTACAGTTCTATTTCTCCTGGACTGAATAACAAAATACCTGTGCAGCACTCAGCTTTTGCTGTTTTATTCATTTTCCCACCCTGCAAGATCAGCAGGGCTCTTTATTCCAGTACTCTATTCCTCTCCATTCATGTTGTGCTTTTTCTTTTTATTCTCTGATCAGTTGACACATAGTCCATGGCTCGATGATTATCTTACCCCATTTCCTGGCACTTTATTTGCATAAATATCAGATTTTTTTAATAAGAAAACTATTGAAAGAAATAACTTCTTTCTTTGAAAAAACAAAGACTAGAAATACTAACTGCTATATTTTTGAGAAGTTGACGTTGTCATTGGCATTTGAGTTTCCACAGACTGTAAAATGAAATGTATTTTTGTGAAATTTTGGGACAATATTATAATTATTGACAAAGGCATGTTAGTGTTTATCGAAGTGCAAGATGCTTCCAAGGAATAATCTCTATCTGTTCTGTATTCATGCTGAGCATGCTGCAAATGTGATGAGCAGCAACTCATGGGCAAGAGCTGCATCAAGAACAGTTTGTCATCTACATGACCAAAACACACCTGATCACTGTGCCAATGGGGACAAGAATTTGTAAGGTACTACAAAAGCCAGATTTTAGGGAATAAATACACTCACATACTCTAACTTTGTGGCAAAAAAGACTAAAGCAAAGATACAGTAGGTCTGTATTTGTTAGACATGAGGTCTAATGACCAAATTGACATATCCGGCTATTTACGTTGTTGTTTTAAAGGGTCAACAGGACAATTGCAAATATTCATATAGTATTCATCGGTGGAATATAGATTCTCATTAATTCATTTAGGAAAAATGCTTATTGTTCATCTTTCAAATACTCTATAGCTAAAATTAGATGGCAGATTTATAAAAGCTATTTTTTTATTTTACATAGTTGTGAATACCTAGAAATATAAGGTAATATTCATTACACTAGTTATATAAATCAGAGATCCTTTATAAATTCCAAACACCTTAATATTCACATTTCTTTCCCATAGTTTTTAATACCTAATATCATAAGAATCTGAAAAATTACTTTTTGCTTATGTAGATGGTAAGGTCTGTTCCCTAAGGACGTAAAACTGAATTAGTCACTGCTCTCTGACAATGCTCAAGACAAATTAAATAAAATCAAAATGAATCCTGATGACTTTCCCCTTCTATTCACACTTTAAAATAATAAGCCCTGACAAAAAGGGTATTACCATCTCATATGGCCCAATTAGGAGAACTAAAGGCTTGAGGCCGTATTATTTGCTATGGCAATTTCATATTGAACTACACTGGAATGATCTGCCAAAAGTCTGGCTATATTCCCGGCTTTGAAATTTATGCACAGGGATTTGATAGACTGAAAAGAAAAAAGCACTTCAGTGAAAAAAAATTATGTGTTTCAGAAATAGCTAATAGTAAAATTGTGGAGGAGGGTTGTCACATTTAGCACAGAATAATAGGACACACAGTGTGCCCTATTTTCTTACAAGTTAAGCTTAGTGACAGATCTGGTATAAGAAAGTCCAGACTTTCCCAAGGTGACAGCTAGCCAGTAATCTCCTGGGATTAAACTGGATATTTTTTTTTGGTTTACCCATTTTTAGACTGATTGTATTTATAATACTTTTTAAAAATCTTTATGTGAAACTCCAGCTCATTGCTTATAAAAAGTTTCAGGTTTTACATGGGGTAAGTAAAAAAGAACAGTTTAGTGTTTAAAATCTTATCTATAGAAAGGTATCTGTCACAGTTATGTTACTGGCATTAATTGATCAAAATAAACTTATTACTACAATGCCTTTTCAACAACATCCTTGCCTTCATAATAGTCAGTTAATCACACACTTGAATATTAGTCTTTTGATTGATCTAGTATTTTCTAAATATTTATCAGTAGAAACCATAAGGTAAGAGACCCACCTAACAACCCTCTCTTTTTATGCTTTAGAAGATTTGAATGAAAACACAATTATTGGTCATTTCATCAAAAAATTTTTCCCATACATTTTAATCAAAAATGAAAAAGGTATGAACATTTGCTCATGTCACTCTGTTTCACATATTTTACCATTTGTAGTAAAATGTAAATATAACTTTAATTATAGAGAATTTGCAATGAACGAGCGCATCTACACTGACGTTATAAAACTTGTTACGGAAACATAAGACATTCTGATTATGTATGTGACACAAGTGAAGACAGAGAGAAAACCTGCAACCATGAAGTGCATATGGTGTTGGTTTTGGTATAATTTCTAAAAGAGCAAAATAAATGTTGCTTTCAGTAATGATTATATTTTTTTTTTTTTTACATGTTAAAACCTTCATCTAGTTGAATACTGACAACAGATTCTATTATTTTTTACTTATCATGCTACAGCATTTTCACAATAGTAAGTACCATGTAAAACCATAAGTGCACTTTCATCCATAAGTTCCTGGGAAGGAAAAACAAAAAAGTGAAAATAAAGGGTGCATCATAAATGCAGAAGAAAAAATGAAAAAAATCCTCCTTCAAATTACTGTCCAGATGTCTCCAAGAAATAAACATTAAGTTTGCTCCATTTCATGTCTAACATATATGATTACAGAGGTAACTGGAATTTTTCTGGAATTCTGAGTCAAACTTCTACCTATCAGCAGCAAACTAAATGCCAATATGGAACTAAAATATGCTTAACTCAAAACCGTTTTTCACAGTAATAAGGAACCCAGTAGCATAAGAGGAAACTTGTATGCTGTGATTTGTGTTTTCCCCTCACTAAAATTCTAAAATGGAGAACAGTCATAAATTTCTTTTGATACGATCAATTCATAGTATTTTACATCTCATACCATAGCCTCAACACTGAGAAAATTAAAAGGAAGCTGTTTAAGAAACTATAGCAATCTGATACAGAGAGACAGTTAAGAGAAACAGTTACCTAATTAGTTCAAGTGTTAAAATAATTAAATCAAATTAAAATAATACTATAAAATTAGTCTGAGTTTATAAATAAAGTTTCCCTTTTCTTTTTTCTTAAGCAACCATGGTAGATGTTCTGAAATACATCAAGTTAGAAGCTGAGAACTCAAGCTACTCAATGATAGTTCAATGATTAAAAAAGAAATAATGTGTATCCCGGCAACATGATGGTATTATTTAGCTTTCGAGTACATATATTAGAGGAAAAAAAATATTTCCAGATGCATACTGAAATCAGGAAAAACTAATTTATAAATTGTTACTTATACTATCTGAATTGCTGTGAATGGAGACAAAAACTAGACTTCATGTTTACTTCCTCCTTCACTATTATGCCCTAACAGTTTGCTTCACCATTAGTTTTCTACAGAATTTTGTGCCTATTAACTGTAGCACTAGCAATAGTGCTAGAAATAGTGCTAGCAGGAATGGCAACCTTCTAGTCCTGTTCACATACTAAGATTTTGATGTTTTACACTTCATATACACAAAGTCAGATGACTCCTGTGCCTTAAATCTTCATGTGCGAGAG
>VXAY01001093.1:182-101886 GCA_013399855.1 Oxyruncus cristatus
CGCTCGGCTCGGCGCCGCTCCGGGCCGGGCAGCGGGAGAACGCTCCGTCCCCTGGGCGCGTGCGCCGGCGGGAAGCGAGGGTGGGCGTTGAGAGATTTGAGGAAAATCCCCGCTCTTCCGGGCTAAGCTTTACTTCAGACACCTCTCCTACCTTGTCCCTGGTTTCCACTCTCTAGCCCTCTCTGCACCGTTTCGTTATCGCCCAAGGTTACGCTCAGTCCCTTCAGCGGAGGGACGAGCAGCACAGCAGCCTGAGTCCGGTGCACGGCGGTTTGTCCCTGCTACTCCTTCCCTTCTCGCTGTGCTCCAGCAGAGGTTTTCCGCAGGCTGTAGTCCCTTCGGGAGCGCAGCTGCTTAACCACACAACACCTCCTTCCCCCTCTAACCATGTTGTTCCTTCTTTTCTTAAATACACTTTCACAGAGGCACCAGAACCTTGGTAGGTGGGCTCAGCTGCTGCCTTTGTTTATTGTGTGATAGTATGCACTTGGAGAGGAAAGGCCAGGTAGGGCAACAAGGCTATAGTACCAGTAGTTCTGATGCTGGTTTTTTTTTAACAGACCGCTAACTAAAAATGTAGATAACCACACAGGTTGAGGGAAACATTGTATTTTGGTCATTTTCCTCCCACGGTCCCTACCTGGGAGAGGCAGGTAGCTCTGCTGACTCTTTGGGCCAAGTGCTGTATGTCCGGCCCGGGGCTCTTTGCCAAAGCATGAGGGCTGCGCTGTGGGATGCACTGTCCTGCTGCAGTTGTCACTGTTTATGGGTTACCTACACTAGAATAACTCATCTATGCTGCTGTCAACTATTCAGCCCTTGGGGTTTTTTTTGATTTGCCTTTTGTACTTCTTAAGGACTGCTGAACAGAAGAGGCTTAATACTATCAGTCACATAACTTCTAAAAAGTAAAAATTGTAGCACGTGTAAAGAGTTAATGAGTTCATTCAACAAATCTAAAAAGAGCTCAATATTAGTCTTTCACCTTAACCTTAAAACTTCTCGCTCCTTGTTCAGAAGGGGCAGGTGGATCCATAAGACCTAGTTTCTGCAGCATGGTCTGGGAAAACGGAATGTTTGGCTGAAGTGTATCTGTGTGTATTGCAGCATAAATTACTATAGGAAAAATAAATTACTATAGGGAAAATAAGCTATTTCTAGCTTGCTAATCTCAGAAGTAGCTGTACATCTTGTAAATAAAAGCAGAACTGTAATTTTGCTGGCTGTCTTTGAAAAGAGTTTAAAGTTGTTATAGTTGAGAGATATGAGTGAGTCTGTTACAAGGAGGTTTACAGTTTATATCTCTGATTTGGAGCGTTTAACAGATTAAGCAAAATGTCTGGGAAAGTAATAGGAAGCACTCAAGGAATCTGCAAGAGATTTGTGTGATCTCAGCAGCAGATATTTTCCGGACATGAACCTTACTAATATTTGTCATGGGTACTTAGGAATCTTTCTTGTCTACCTGGGGCTTTTTAAGAGAAGTCACCATGCAGGAAAAGAAGAACCAAAAAACATACATACCTTCTTTAGTATGACTACTGTAGAGGTCATTAGAAGGAAACTGCTGATGATGTTTTGTGGTAGGGTAATATTACTCCCTATATATGCATGTCAGTGGAAAAATAAAAGTCTCATCGACTATTATTTACATTAACCAATGTCCTGATGTTTTATAACAACTTAAAAGTAGGTCCTCACCTTGAGACATTTCTACCATACTATAAATAGCATATTATGTGAGTGGTTTTGAATAGCTTCTGAGCTGTAGGTACTTCAGGAGATTCAGAACAGATGTTCTTTATCTGCAAAAAGGTTAGGAGTGTCCTCTATACTTACACATGAATCGCTGCCTTCATTGTGTTTTCATGATTGAGTTTTTTGGTCCTGTTGAGGTTTAGTGGGTATTGGATGTCTTGTTTATGGAGAAGTGTTGGTTAGATAGCCTCCATAGAGCGTATGTATACAGCAAAATACTTAGGAAGAAAAAAAGGAATTCTCCTTTTAAAGGTAGAGTGGAAATAAGGTGTGGTGTGTGGTGTATTTCACAACTATGGGAGAAAAGAAGTGTAAAATGAATATTCAACTAAAAAGTGTCTACACTTTATGCAATGAAAACTGCCTTTTCCTTATCTTCTTTTCCTTGATTTGTCTTCTGGTTAATATAGCAAAAAGAGGTGCAAAGTACCAGGCACAGACTTGTTCTGTGACCTGTGGCAGATGATGTAATCTCTCTTTGCTGCCACTGAATATAAGAAATATGAAGAATTCTTTCCACAGGGTAGCAAATCTAAACTTGAAGTGGAAATGTCAAAGAATAATTTATGCAAGTTTCACAAACTGGCTTTCTAGAGATTACAAGTATCTCTGTTTTCATTATCCGCTGCAATTTCCTGAGGAAAAAAAAAAGTAAAAAAAAAAGGTACAGTTGAGATAATATTTTGCAGAATATATGTTGGTTTTCCTAATAATATCCTGAAAAATTCAGATTAATGTATTTAGTAAGGAGGGTGAGGAACGAGGGGTGAGGAACGAGTGAGTTATTTGTTTTTTTCCTACAAAAGAGCTAAAAAGCAGAATTTGGAGGCAGCATTGCAATGGCTGGCTGTATGGCCTAAGGGCTGGGTACTTCAGCCCTTCATAATTCAGGTTGCCTGATCTGATGATTACTTAGGACAGTTGTATAATAAATGCCAGTGTTGCAAAGTAACTTGCTTTGCTGGTTTATTTATGTAGGCATTTTACTGGTAACAGTAAATCCACATAGAGCACTACTTCCCGGTCCAGCTGCCTACCTGTCACTGTGTAAGTTACTTGTGGTGGCTCTTTGCACATCAGCGTGTTGAATTTATGACCATCTTATTTGTGTTATTTTACTTGAATTTTTTTGTGCTCTGAAGAGCAGTCAACTAGACTTTGATAGATTACAGAGGACCTTCGGCAATGGCAATGGCTTTGCTTTGGTTCAAAAGGTTTACACATTCCCATTTGGAAGGTAGCACATACACAGGTATTCTTCCCAAGAATGCCAAGGCAGTGGAAGGATTGAAAAAAAAAGTTTATTTCAGATGCAAGGACCACTTCTTAACGATGCTGCAAATACTGGGCCCCTAGGGGAAAAAAGGCAATGCCCACCCTTCTCCAACACTTTTTGTCTCTTCTGTCTCTCCTCCCCACCCCACCTTTGGCCCAAGGAGTCCCTGTACGTGAGTGCAAACACGTTATCTCACTGCATACCACAGAGAGAGAGAGCTTGCTCACAGGTTCTCCCTGCAACTTACTCTGAAATGCTGAAGGAAGGAAAAAAAAAATCTAACTTGTTTGAGAAGGCATTTTGCAGTCATCCTAAGTGAAACAAGTTCTAGCTTTCCATTAAAAATTCTTGCGCAATTGCACCTATCCCTACACCATTCTTACACTGGCAGTGAGCAAAAGTCTCAGGACACCTGAAACACTGATATAAGGTCAGACTGATATAAGTTATTATTAGGTTTGCTCTTGTAATGTCCTTCAATTTTACATCTTCTATTGAATTAAGAAAACTAAAGAACAGAGTAAGACCTAACAAGAGGTTGAAACATGGCTGTGCAGTTGAAAATAGTGTTCAACCACAGTTTTCAGTCATAGTTGAAACCATAAGTTTCAGCTTACAAGTAGTTGAATAGTTTTGAACTATATCATGGTTGAGAAATGTTCTAGAAGACTATAAACACGCAATACAAATAGAAACATCCTCTAGAATCTTTAACTTGTCTCTGAATTAATTGTCTTTTCCTTTAACCTCCTGTATCTCCGATTTTCCTCAATATGCATGTTTCTTCTTGTGATAAATTGGATATTCAAAACCAGGTGTCAAATAATGATAGAGGTTGGAAAAATAATGAATGTTATTACTTAATCTGTAGCTGTCAGGCCATAGGACTGGCAGGGGTCACTTTATTTTCTCTTTTGTCCTTTAAATGAGCTGTTTGCGGAATATTGTTACTTCTCTAAGTGAGACTGTGCAAAAAAGAGACTGTCACAAGTCCCAGAATTAAAATTATTTTCTGTGATGTGTGCTATATCATGGTGTCACTTATTTCTATTGCTGTGGTCAGAAGTATGCAATGTAAATGCATTTGGCCTATTTTATCGCAAACATTTTTATTAGTATGTATGTGGGCACTGTTATTATCTATTAATATCTTCACCCTGGACTGTTTCTGGAGTTAATATTTAGCTAAACATGTAAGGATGAGTAATGTTTGGCAGCCTGCATTTCTCTCTCTAATTTGAACAGATGGTTTGAAACAACATTACAGGTTCAGGCCATCAAATTTGTTACAGTGTTTATGAAGTATGGCAGTCATTTGGGAACCTGTATAATATTCTGTAGTGGTCAAAATGAGTTTTGAAAGGAGCCATTTAAAGCATTTGAAAGTTCTCAGCATCTGACATTTTGACTACAAAGAGCATTCTCTTTTTTCAGAAGTTAGTCACTAAAAAAAATAGTCGAGAAGGCATAGCTTTTCTCAGTCATTGCTGTGAGCATTTTGTTTAATCTCTGCAATAAAAAAGGGATAAAATCTTATGTGTACAGATAAGTTTTCGTAACCAAAAACCTTTATCTTTTAGAGAAAAGGGGAAAGAAAAACAAATAAAAGAGAGGAAAAATTAAATAACCGTATTTTTTAGAAACTCTTCACATTTGCTACTTCTTGCTTTGATATGTTGATATTAGTGACTCCTTCCTGTCCTAATCTATTTCTCTCCAGTGGCATTTCATAAGCTGACATCTATATTTATTGTAACAATAATATTAAGATACTTGACAAAGCAGTGGGGAGGTTTTTTTATATCCTGTATGTCTGTGGATATTTGTATGCCTTTCGGGTTTTTTTCCTGAAGAAGTTAAACCATTCAGGTGTACTGCGTTGGCTCCAGAGCCTATCAGTTTGTCTTAATAAAGCAGGGGTTGTTGCTCATGCATTCCTCAAGAACTAACCAAGAGAGCAGAAAAGCTACACAAGAATTTTTTTGTGCTTTCTACTCAGTACAGACCTAATTCTTCTCTCAACTACATAGTTCTTACAAGTAGTCTCTCTGAATGCTAAGGAAGTGGCATATCCTTTACTCTATGGATATACCCAGCAGAGGAAAGGTTCTGTTTCACCAGTAAAATATTACACAAACTGATGAATAATATTTTGGACAAAATAATATTCTGAACAACTTCACAGCTGTTGGTCATTGTATTTAAATCTTTAATTAACAGACTGTGTGTTTTTTTTCAAAATTATGTTGTGCTAGATTACTTTTAACACCAAAATAAAATGCAGTTCACTGACAAGTCCTGTGGTGTTTGTCATGCTTCATAATTAGAAATAAACTTGAAAATTATATTAACTCTGTGTTTGATAGCAAAAAAAAAGCTGAAATTATTTCCTATGATGGATTTAAGTACACTAATTCATCTTGTCACCTTGTCTATGTTAATACTTTACATTGTACATTTCAACTAATTTTGGCTTCACATGGACCTAATAAATTGGCTTACTAGTATGTAGAAGCATTGTGCAGATCATCATAAGCTTTCACAGCATGTAAACTTAATGTCTGAAGCTATACTAAATAACTAAAATTATTCTCAGAACCTTTTTTTGTTGTGTGATTTTTGATACCAGTTTTTATAAGTGTGCATTGTGGACAATGAGAAATATTGACATAGGTTTCTGTAATCTTTTGTAGATCCAGAGAGGGCTTGTTATCTACATATGCTTCTTCAAAGGTGCTGATGAGGATCTCATTCCAAAAATCGGTATGATATAACCCTTCTAAATTCTTGTATTTGAAAAAGAAGAAAAGCAGTAAAGGCAGAGAAGGCAGCAACTGTTTGGACAAATAGAAGTCAAGAAGCCATGAAATGGCATCATTCTAAATCAATCACCTGCCTGAAAGAACAGTTTGGTCTGTCTTGTTTCTTTTAACAGTTGTCCAGGCCTCTCACTCTGCTCAGGACTAACTTAGAAAATCAATTTCCATGATTATAACATTCTAGCAAACAGAGAAAATGCTGCACCTGCTATTTAACATATTACGTGTATCAGGCAACAGGTTCAGTCCAGGACAGAACTGAATTTCAAATAGTTCATGGCTTGATTTGGTAAGTATTTTGACACTGATCTCAGTGTATGTGCAGGATATTTAAAATTATAGCCAGTAGAGGGAGTTGGGTGACTAAACAGTGTCCTCATTTCAGTAGTACCATATACACTATTATCATTTCTAATGCAGTTTTCTGGTTCAAAAGTGATAACAGCAATATCTGCAGTTCTTGCCCTCTTTTCCACGTGCACTTTAACATTTACATAAAAACAGAGAAGATGCTGTGGATCAGGTCAAATGATAGTGATTTCTGTCTTCACCCACTACTGTTTTGTCTTGATTTTTGTTTGTTTGTTTGTTTTGGGATTTTGTTTTTGGTGTTCTGTTTTTTTTTTCACTTCTATGTCATTTCTTCTCCCTCCTGGATCACCTGGAAAAATGTGTAATGCCACATATTCCAGATGAAAATACCCCTTTTCTTTTCTGTGGCTGGCTGATATTAGTGATTTGGCAAAAGGTTGTGTAATGATAGCCTATTTCAGGCCAATGGTTGGGCCCAGCAGTGCACAAGTGCAGGTGCTACTGAAAATGCTGAGAGGAGCTGCTGTGGGATTTGTTCTTGATCTTGGAGGGCACAGTCTTTCTGAGATGCTAAATAAAGTTGAAATTCGGGTGTATTTAAATCTATGATATGAAAATTGTTTTGTGCTTGTGAGGGTTTCATGAAAATGTTACTTGAGAATAAATACATTTCCAGCTGTGGGGCAGCTGAAGTAGGCCAGAAAAAGAAAGTTCTGTTTTCTGAGGACATTCACCCATGACCATCCTCCTCAAGTGCCTGGTTTACAGCATATTTTATATTTTGAATCTGTTTAAATGTGTGTTTTTGGTTCCTGAATCACAACTCAGCTCTTTTGGCTTCGAACAATGTTAAACATGGAGGCATAACTACTATCCTCACAGCTTTTACAGAGTTTGAGGAAGTTTTGGGGTAATGATTTGATTTGTTACAGAAACATGGAAAATCTAATGTTAGTGAAAGTGTTGATTTTATTTGCAAATTTATATATTCTGGCTTATAAGCCAAATTGCATCTGACCTTCCTGCCCACATCCTTTCTCAAAAGACAAACTGGCCCCTGCACATCTCCAAGTGGACACTCACTCCATTTGAGACCAAACTGTGGAGCTGTGCCTTCAGCACAGATCATTGCTGGGTCCTGCTGCGAACTACTCCAGCTAGTGTGAAAAGACAGTCGGGGCACAAAGCTCTCTGAAGTGCCCTGAGAATGGTGTTGTCTCCTTCAATGTGTAGGGTTATGCAAATGCTACCTACTTGAGTATCAGGCAGTTTAGTAAGGGCCATTAAGTGCACCCTTCTCTGGGTTCTTTTGGGGGTGTCCAACTAAAATCTACTTGAGGATTTTAGATAGCAAATCACTTCCCCCAAAAATAAAACTTTAGACATTTGATATTAATATACATATCCTTAACATTCCTCACAACGCTCAGAGATATTAATTGGTTAATAGTATTTATTGACTGTCCAGGTTTCATTTAATTAATAAACAGTTTCTTGAGTGGTTTGTCACACATCAAAATATTTTTTGAATCTTGTTTATGATGTCCTGTCTAATTTACTTCAGTTGTACTAACTCTTATTTTATTTTTATTTACAGTCAATGTGCTGTTGAATGTTAAATTAAGTGAAAATGAGAACGGCGAGTTTGTTTCTGTTCTTGATTTACCGGGCGATGTACTTATCATACCTCAAGCTACCCTAGGCGGTAAACCAAAGGGAAGAAAGATGCAGTACCATGCAAACATTGAAAAAGAAAAAGGGTTGGAACTTTATTCTCAGTTTGTGACTTTGTGTGAAAAAGAACTGGCTGCCAATGCCAAATGCGTGGAAGCAGGTGTTCATGTCAAGCATGGCACATACGGGAGCAGGCAGGTGTTAAAGCTGGATACAAATGGACCTTACACTCATCTGATTGAATTTTGAAAAAATAAATTATATCTCAGTTATAATTCCAGTGTGGGGTTTTTTTTCCCCCTCCTAAGCATTACTGTGCTTGAATACTTTGGGAGATAAAGTGTAAAAAGGGCTTTCACTCGTCTGTACTGGTTTTACCAATGCCATTGAATACAAGGATGCCTGAGACTGTTTTGCTATAATGAGTATGTGTTTTATGCTCTTATGCCTCTGAAGTGTACTCAAAATAATTGTTAATATTGGTCCAATAATTTGAAAGGTTTATTAACAAGGATGGGGTAATGCATTAATTCCTTACTAAAAAGTAATGAAAGAAGTATTACATGTATAGCTTGAGTAAGTGGTTTATAGATTAGAAAAAAAGAATACTGTAGATATGCTTATGTTTCCAGATTTCCTGAGTCAGTTTTTGCCTTTCCGTTTTCTAATTATAAAATGGCAATGCTTTCTAACTAACTAATACATTGAAAGCAAAAAATCACTGAATTTTTAGCCTCTTAGAGAGTAGGTACTAAATAAGAAAGCCCATCCTCCTCATCGAGAGTGTGTAGGGGTGGACGACTTAAGGTAGTACTGGGCTGATCATGGGCTATGTAGGGAAAAATAAGTGAGGCACATCTAGAAACCAGCAGTACCACTGAATTGCTTTCTTGAAGTTTGCGTTCTGACATCTCTGATGTGTTTTGATAGGCTGCTTGCTACAGCTTGGTCTGTGTCCTTGTTACTGCGGTCTTGCTGTCTACTCAATTCTTTCATAACAGAGCCTCAGGAAAAGATCAGAAACATTCAAATGAAAACAAAAGTAAAGATGGTACGTTGTATGCAGCCATCTCATTGTTCCCACTGCCCCTGTTGCTTCCTTCAGGCTTTTTGTCTATTGAATCTACCAGGCAGAGACTAGTTTTCGTTTTATAGACAGTGTTGGTACATTTGGGGCCCCATTCTCAGCTGACCCCCTATGCAGTACAGTTATAAACATTATTAACAGATGGTATTAGGAAGATATAATGGGAAATTCTCTCTTGTAAGGCAGCAAGAACAGAACAGCTATATTAAAATGTGTCAAATTCAAAGCTGATTCAAATATGCTCATCCTGTGAGCCAAGTTTCTCTTTTACTGCAGCATTATGGCTTAGAAGGATTCAAAGTGAAATTAGACATTTATATGGTTTGCAGTAGTTATCCAAAGTTGCCATTTAAATAACAAATTATTCTGGAAAAGACCTAAAACCTCATGGTTGGTGAGGATGCCAGCTTGTACAATCCTAACTTGTAGGTTAGTAGTTACAAATATTCTGTGCTAATCTTTGTTTTTGTAAAAAAACGCTACTGAATGTGTAATCTGCAGACTCAAACTATGCCATGAGAATCACATTTTTTTGAACAGATACAAAGCTTGTAGTTTTGATAAGAGAGTAATGAGATTTTTTCAGATTACATAATATATGGTTAATAATTACAAAATACATAAGGATGTTGAATTCCTGACAATTGACACTCTCAGAGTTGAAAGTAACCATTTACACAAATGGCCTGGAAATATTAGCTATTAGGTCCCAAATTATATGTTTATTCATTAATAATTAACAATTATGATAGATGCAATATGAATTATGTTCTCAGTTCCTATTAGCCACATCTGAGATTGTCATGATGTGAATAACTAATACAAATTCATTTTTATCTGTGTGCATGAAAAAACATTTTTATTCCTCTTTCTTTTGGAGGTCAAATCCTAAAAAGTGCTGAGTAATAACACCTTCCAGAGACTTTATAGGAATTGTGGGTATTTAATATATCTCAAGAATTGATTCTTTGAGGTATAATACAAAGTCTGCAGTTTTAAATTTTTTTCCTGTCTACAGAAAGATCTTTGGCAACCTGACAATTCATCCTCTATATTTCAAGAACTCTGTGAGTTCTAAGAGGGATAGGCTTGAAAATGTTAAGTGAGAAACAGACTTCAAACAAAACTCCATCTCATACTGATCTCTCATATAAAGCACATAAAATCGAATACATGTTTTGGTTGTTCTTAGGACCAGACAGAACTCTGGAATTTCTGTGGATATTTTTGTATTATCTGCCCATTTCTGATTTATTTTTGTATCCATCTTGGAATACTGGTTTCTGCCGTCTTCTGCTCCAGCAATTGGCAGCTTGTTGAATGTTGTGCCCTTTGTACTGCTTTATTTATATCTACTATTGATTCACAATCCATTTACTGAAAGAAGCCATTTCTGAATAACATGCTGGACTGTACTGATGAAAAAATCGATTAAAATTACTTTTTCAAAGCCAGATGCTCATTTATTTCTGCCATGAATATATGCTTTAAACAGGTGATCTGACACTGCTTTAAATAGTTTCTATTCTATGACTAGACAAAAACTCAAATAATTGCCCTGTTCTATACTTACAGGCCATCTATTGAAAGATGCTTAATATTCCCCACTTCCTTGAAATAACCTATAAAGTCAGGAGTCATCCTTATACTATTATGCCTTCAATTCAACTGTCATACAGTAATTCCAGTATCAAGTTTTTGCGACCTTGTTTGCGGCATACACACCCAGTGTGTCTAAACTGAGTGTGAGTGGACTATGAACCGGGGCTCATAAAAACTTACTACTGATTTCAGGTGCAATAGCCTGTTTTGCAGTCAGCAGTATTCCTGCTCCCTTCCCATGCCCTTTCTTGAAATTTTTACCTCTGCTACTATATACAGCATGCAGCATATGAATTTACAACCTACAAATGTTAATCCAGAATTGGAAGTTAATAAACAGTATGTAGACCGGTAACTAATAACACTGCTGCAACTGTATTGCTATTACTAGTAACAGTCCATAGGCTTTATCGCAAGTGTTACAAGACCTCAGGACAAAGGCTTATCACACATGCTTTGTCTGAACTTAGTCTTCTCAGAGCTTGCTTTTACTTGATTTAGCTGTAACAACAATTTTTCTAAGGGCAGGAGACTGTGGCTGATTTGTTTTACTTTTGCGTTGTATGGTGTAACAACAGTTGTTATATAAATAAGTAGTTATTCTGTATAGAATGATATTTTTAGGACTGTAACATAATGTTACAGTGTACAGAACAGCACCAGCCTTGAGAAGTGAAGACACTGACAGCAGTGTAAAGTAGAGGCAGGGGATGGTAAGAGATGGGGCACAGACTGTCTCCGGAGCCCCCCAATGCTCAGTTAAAGAAATGCAGACCTGAAGCTGGGCAAGACTTAGGGGTAAAAAAAGAGAAGAAAGAATGGGTATTTAAGGTATACAAAAAGCAAAATACATAGTTGCAGGCCAGTAAAGAAAAAGCAAGGTGTAAAACTTTATTAGAAAACATGCAAAAAATAGCCCCAGCTTCTTTTTTTCCAAAGGAAGTAAAAGGAGAGAAAGAAGAATAAACCGTAACACCAACATCATACTTCTGAAGGCACAGGACTCCAGATGCTGATAATCCACTGCGCTCCCTCTACCAGATGGAAGCCACATGAGGTGAAAGGGTAAGCACAACTCCAGGGAAAGGGGTAGGTGTAGGTACTAGGTGTGCATGCATAACAATTTTAAGTGTAGTATTATTACTGAGACTTTCTATACAGTTTATTTTTATTTATTTCCTTTCTTTTTCTACAATAATTAGATTTGGACTGAAAATAATTCTTTGATTAAATTGCTATGGTTGCAATTTTAATAGATTTGGTGTGACTTTATGCATAGGGTGGATTTCTTTTTACCCATAGCAACATTTTGCACATAACAGTTTCTGCAGAAAGTTGCTTCCCCATGTTGAAATGGCAGCCACTTGATGGCCTTCTGGATATTAACCAGCCTTTGTGGTTCTTTTCATCAGCTCCTTTAATGCAGCTGTGATGTCTGATCTCATTTACCACAAAAACTGCACAAAAGTTTCTTTCTTCATTGTGACTCAATGCAACAACTGCTCTTTAGCCCCTTTTTGAGAACAAAATCAGTTCCACTTGGATTTGTGAGTATGATCTGGTGAACCTCAATCCCGCCTCTGATATAAAAACAGCTTTTTTGGCGAAGGAGGTAAGAATCTTTTAAGCTCCATTATTTTTTGCTTTTATTTTCTATTAGTCTCTGCTATACGGACTCCTTCAAATACATAATGTTTCTCTTCTGATGCTGGCGTAGCAGTATGTCATAGGGAACTAGAGTGGTCTCCAGACTTGAGGTCTGTCATCAACCTGTGTTGTGACTGGCCTCATTTCTTAACTTCTTAGCATCTCAATTCTCATCTAATAAATGAGTATTTATTTTTTTTTTCGATGTGTTAATCCTTAAGACTATACATTGAGTAAAACAAGGACCATCACTCAGTTTAGTGTATTCACTGCACAGTGGGACAGTACTGGGCTGTTTCTAAGATCCACCAGTTGCTTTATACTAGAACTCAGGGTGACAATTGCTGGACAAGAACAGAAAGCAGAGCTTCCTCCTTAATATTTTTCTTGGGAAAACAGCATCTAAAATTTGATACTCTCCCTCAAGAATTTAGTGAATTTAGTTTTTCGTATTTATTCCTTATTTTCTTGAAGCTGCCTGAAAGCAACTCAAAATTTGGGAATCCCTACAAGATTCTGTTACTAGAAGTGCCGTCCAAATACAGTTGAAAGGTAAATGGTATATGTGGACAAGAGAAAGAAACAGCAGTTAGAATAGCCCAAATAGTTTGAATGGATTGCGCATTTTCTATTTAAACCAATGCTGTCTGCTAGTTCAATTACTGCCAGTGTGCAGCTTTGGGTAAAGCAATTTTCTGCTCCACTTTTTCCATCTGTGAGACAAAGGAAGAGTGAAAACAGGAGAAAAAGAGGTTTAAAACCACTAGTTTTTTTCTCCTCACTAAAAGCAAAAAATCACCTCTGATCCTCTTTTTTCATCAGAAGGCCGTATGCTTCCACCTCTCTTCACCTTTGTTGGAGCTACAGGAATTTGCCTTTCCCTACCTCCTACTTAAGCCTCTGCCTCACGAACGTGACTTGAGCTAATGTCCAGAGAGCACTTTGAGTGCCTCAATGAACGGTGTGGTACCAGTATAAATAACACCCGATAGTATTTCTAAAATAGGAATGATCCAGACAGCATGGAAAAGCAAATAAATGGCATTCCTGTTCTACTGTTCTAGTTCATATATGTTTATGTATCTCATTGCTCTGAATTTAAGATTGCTTTCTATTCACTTTAATTGCACTTACCAGTGTAAATGCCACAATAGATGCCCTATTGCGTCAGTATGTATTAAAAATGTGCAAGTAAGGAGCTTAGGGCTATTTAGATGTGCTCCATTAGGAGAGATTGGCAATAAAGGTTTTGTATTAGCAGTGAAAGCAAAAGGTTTTTGAGAGGCCTTAGTATTGCCTTAGCTGGTAATCCATCCTCTAACTTTCTTATTTCCCACTTCCATTTTGGTAGCTGTATCTAATATTATCTAGGCCTGCATAATACTTTTATTTACATTTTAGGATTAAAAATAATAGCAGGACTGTGTAATTGCTTGGCAGGAATTCAGGCCTTGCATTTTGCGATAGTACAAAAAGCAACTGTGTTGGGAATAAAAAGCAGTTTAGCAGCGTTGTAGCATAAAGTAAAATTATATATTATTTTTGATGTACAATGTGTAAAAAAAGAAAGATTGATACCTAAGGCATTGCAAAAGCTAGGACAGGCCAAAATGTATTGGATTCTACATGCCCCCAGAAGGCAGCTACTGCAGGGAACTGAACATTTCACTTCTGGGATTAGAAACACATAGTTACTGTCAAAACTGAGGGAGCAGGCGTGGACAGGCCTGGATGCTAAGGGCTGCAGCAGTTCTACAACTGAGCGTTTTATAATGATTATAGGCAGATTAACAACCTTAGATTAAAACCAAATGTAAATTGCCTGTAGCTGATGGTGTAACTGTTCACACATTCAGAACTTAATTGTCTCACTCTGTACTTAAAAAACGGTATGTTGACTGTATAACAAAATTGCAAAGAGAAAGTATAACTAAATGGTTAATCTTGTAATTAATCTAAAGACATTCCTTCTTAATTATTTTAAAATATCATGGAATTTGGCCTTTTCTGCTATGTAATTAGTTGATGATGTTACATTGGCTTCAAATCAGGCCCCTAGTCCTGTGATTCTTAGTCATGCATGGTCAGTCACACTAAATTCAAAGGAATACATTCTTTTTTTTTCCTCTAGAGTCACTGAGGATTATAAAGCTGAAAGAAAGAAAATATTTAGCTCAGAGGCATATGTGACTGCATAGATATTCTACTATGTCTGGAATTTGTACAGCAGAACTGATTCAGGCTCAGTCAAACCACTTTACCAAAATAGACTAATGAGAAGACTAATCAGTAGGTTTGTGCATTTCAATTATTTGCCAGTTGCTTATTTTATTAAGTAATTTACTACTGAAGCACAGTCAGGACTAATGGGGAAAGGGAAAATTGAATTAATACATGGTGAATATATTTAAGTATCCTATTTTTTTCTGGTTTAGAACAAAATACTATAAACTTGCATGACTATTTTTTTTTATTTCATATGGAAAAGGGGAAAAATAAAAATGGCATACATAATTGCTGAAGTAGACACTAATTTGAATCAGTGCATGGTTAACATTCTGTTGACCAATTTTGGAAAAAAATCATATTAAAAATCAAGGTTAGCCATAAATCCAATAAACACAGACTCTTATCCTCATGTCAGCACTGCTGGCACAAAGGAACCCTAAACCTGATGTACCCAGAGATGGAAGGAGTGTCCTGTTTTAGTATCCTTCGTTATTCCAATTGAATTATATCATCTTAGCATTAACAAAGCATTACTTAGATCTGATATCATGTGTCCAGGGGGGCTGGGAGACATAATTCTTAGGAAAAATTGAGCAAGACTTTACTTCTTAATGAGTGATACTTTGTTTTTCATGTGACATTCAGCATTAGCAGATACTAATCTTGAGTGGGTCCCTGCCTGCTACCATAACAGGGTGAATAATAGACATAGTAATGATAATGACAGCAATAATATTCCAAAAATTATCCTAAACTTGGTTTTGCTTATTTGTTTCTGGGTTAAACATGTTCAATTCTTCACAAATATTGCCAGGTCTTTCTGTTACCTCAGGACTGCTAGCCAGAGCAGCCTTTGTTTTTCTGGAGTTCATTATGGAAAATGTCATAATACCGACAGTCTTTGAATATAAATTGTTTAGCTGACCTTTCTCACAAGTGAATTGCAGATCTTTATGAGTAGCAAAATGAGGTTAACCTAGCAAATAGCTCTTTCCTGGGAGTGTACGTCATTTTCGATACCAGGAGTTAACACCTTTACACCAGTAGGTGTTTGTAGAGTTGCTTTCTCTGAAATATAATATGTAAATAGTTTGCTGCTTCAGGTATAAGGCATTTATATATTCTTCATTACCACATCCATTGCCCGATTTTTTTTTTTAAAGCATCAATGCTTATGTTGTTTTATCACAGTCGGTTTAGTAAAAATGAAACCAGTGTCCATATATGGTAACACAGCCTAGTGCTCATGGCATCTATAGCACAATGTAATTGGGCAGTTCTGTGTGCACTCCTTGAAATATTTCTCAGCAGTATCATCTGCATGACTGGACACAGATGTTCCCAGAGGATCCCACTGTATATAAACTTTACATGTTGAACCTATTTGAAGATCCATGTAGAAGCTTATGTAAGGGTTAGACACAATTCTGGCTCCTATGGTTATATGTCCTGGGTATTATTCCCTCCCCACGATGGCTCCCTCTCTATAACTACCTGAAAGGAGGCTGTAGCAAGGTAGGGGCTGGCACTTTCTTCCAGGCAACTAGTGACAGGATGAGAGGACATAGCCTCAAGCTGTGCCAGGGGAGGTTCAGGTTGGACATCAGGAGGAATTTTTTCATGGAAAGGGTTGTTAAGCACTGGAATGGACTGCTCAGGGAGGTGCTGTAATCACTATCATGGGAGCTGTTCAAGAAGTGACTGGACATGGCACTTAGTGCTGTGGTCTAGTTGACATGGTGGTGATCAATCAAAGATTGGACTCCATAATCTTGGAGTCAATTTCATTAAAGAAAATCCCTCCAATGGAAACTTTCCCATGACCAGTGAACTCACTTATGAAAATTTGGAAGGGTGGAAGTCATTCCCAATGATGTAGCAACCCCTTCCAGCTGGAGCACTGGAAGAAGTATCTAATGCAGTAGGACCAACCAGGAGCTCCAGTTGACCTGGTCCTTTAGATACAGAATGACTCCTTGACTTGGGATCCTGTATCAATTTGGGGTCAGAGCCTACAGAGATGAAACTCAAGAGTAACAACTTTTGCAGATTTGATAGGTACTTAATATAAAGGTGCTGATCCTGTTACTGTCCTGTGTAGTGGCCAGGTGCCCTCTCCGGGAAGTACACCTGTGGGATGGAGTGGCAATCAGAAGCCATGGCAGACTCTTATGACAGTCAGGTACAAATCCCAGCAATTCCAGCTTAAAAAAAAAAAATCACCGAGAGGGATTTCTTTTGTTGCTGTTTTCGGTGGGAGAACGCTGAGCGCTGGCTCCCGGCTGTGCCCCGCTAGCGCAGCACTGCTCACCGCCCCGGCGGCGGCAGGGCCCGGGAGCGGCCTCGGGGCGGTGTGTCTGTGCCTCCCGGCGCCGCGACACCTCGCCCCGGGCCCCGCGCTCCCCGCGCCGCTCCCGCCCGCCTCCCGGCAGCCGCGGGCGCTCGATGGCTCCGGGCCCGATTGCACAGCCCTGAGCACCGGAGACGCCCTCCATCTCCTCCTCCTCCTCCTCCTCTCCCCTCCCCGCCGGCGGGCGGCGGCAGCTCGGGCTCAGGACCCGCGGCCCCCCCGTGCCGGAGGAGGGTGGGCGGACGGGGCCGAGCCCCGAGAGCGGCGCGGGAGCCCCGCGGGCGGCCAGGAGGTACCACGGGCGGCAGGTAGCGAGAACGGGAGCTGAGGTCGCCAGTCCTGCCTCCGGGGCAGGGGGCGCGGGGAGTCCCGGAGCCCCGGCGGCCGTCCGGAGCGGGGCTCGGAGCCGCCGGGGGAGGGCGGGGATGACCCAGAGCAGCGCGGTGCCAGCCCCCTGCCCGCGGGAGAGGATGCCCGGGTTCGGCGCGGCGTGAGGGGCTGTGTGAAGGGGGAGCAGGGCCGAGCGGAGCCGGGAGCTCTCTGCGGGGCTGTGCCTGCCCGAGGCCTGCGCCTGAAAAGTGCTCGATCACCCCCCGAGCCGCCTGGGTGGGTCGGTGGGTGACACACACAACCGGCTCTAAAGCCGGCGGCGGGGCGGCTCCTGCGCTCCCGCAGCACAGCCCGTCCCGTCCCGGTCCCCGGAGCTGCGGGGCAGGTCTCAGCCCCGCGAGGGGAGCGAACAGGGGTCTTCTCGCCGCGGGAGGGGCGGCAAGCCGGGCACAGGGCTGGTGCCGGCCGGGTGTCATGGGGGGCGGCGGCAGAGCAGCGCTGCCGGGCGGCCCGGGGTGGGCGAGAGTGGGTGTCTGCCCTGAGCGGGGCGGTACAGAACCTAAGGCTGCAGGGACGGATTCGGCATTTACTCCCAGCGAGGTTCCATGATTTTAGGGTCTTTTTTCTACTGTCTTAAAAATCTGGGTAATTAATAATATTTGGGGAGGAGTAGCAGTGTTGGACATTCTGGTATGCAGAAATGTTTTTGCAGGCTTTTGCACTTGGAATTCCTCGTTGTCCGGATAGGACGAGTAAGTTTACACCATATAACTGGTAAAACCTCGCACAGGGATGTAAAACCTGTAAAGTTGCATTAGTGTTGGCATTTTTGAATGAGGGAAAGAATAACATGTTTTAAGTTTAGTGAAAAGGGAAGTTGTTTGGGAAATGGTTGGAAGGATGATAGGAAAGGAGGAAGGCAGATAAAAGTTGAGTTCAGCTTTGTGTTTTAATTCATTATTTGTAGTGATTCTTTAAGTTTGGGTTTCGCTTTAGTAGCATTAAGTGTTTGCAGTTCTGGCCATGAACTGTACTTTTATTTTAGTCTCACATGCCAGAAATATTTTCCCTGTCTTCAGAAATAGTCAAGCTATATTGTATGTTTTGGTGTTTTGCTACATGATGTGTAATACTCTCATGTATGAAATAACAGTTGAGACCCGGAAGATAGATTACTTCTGCTTGTGTGCTGAATGGAGTTTGGGTTTCTTTTCCTGGTTGGTTGAGACAGTGAAACAGAGCTGGAGGGAGGAAGCCAGTTTGATGTTCTGCTATATCTAGCGATACATTGAAAACTTGTGCTTGATTATTGAACATAGGATTGTTTTTATAGTCAGTAAAATATCTGACTTACTGACCATGACTGACTACTTCCAAACACATCAAAAACTCTATTAATCTATGCAGGATTTTTTAATATTCAGAACATCCTAATGAGGTAGGAAGTTAGAAACATGTTCTCACAAAAACACTTTCAGATTGTGGGATGTTTGTTCTATTTAGTTTTTACCATTGTGGTTTTTACTGATTTTAGGGAAGCAGAACCTTTAAAAAGACACGAAATGTGTCTGTATTGACATTGCATACCAAAAAGGCATGAAATCTCTATGCAGTTATATTTTTTGAGCTGTTTTGGAGTTTTCTTTGGGGAACAGCCATGTAAAATACCTAGAGAAAGAACAATTGCATTGACTTATGTCAGTGATTTATGCTTGGATAGTGGACTCTGATCTGCCAGACAAGTCTCCTGCAAAGTCTGCATCTCCGAGGGCTTCTACTGCTAAATTTCTGTGTTGGTGTGTTTCAGTGCAGTTGAAGTCTAGTCGTAGTAATAGCTATAATAATTTTTGAGGAAAAATAAGTATACTTTTCTGGGATTTCAGGACATGTTCACCAAAAAATCCCTGTGCCTTATTTTAATGCTAAGCTAGAGTGGATTCAGCATTTACTTTAATGGAAAATTGGTAGCTACAGTCAACCTACACGTTGGATAATCCAGATGCATAGGTATCACCTAGTGTAATTCAATTTAACATTTTAACAAATAATTTCTTTTCCTGAAACTGCTGTCATTGTGATAAAAACAAAACCACAAACAACAAACCCCATCCTGTCAGCATACTCAGTTTGCTGTATTTTTGTCTATATTAGATAAACAGTATTGTCTACAATGTTCTCAGGAATACAACTATATTTAGACATATATTGAAATTATTGTTAGGATTTAGGTGGATGTTTATACTTTGGTGGTTTTCATGTACTTGCTTTGCTATGACACTGGCTTTCAAACCTGCATAGAAATAAACCCAAAGCATTCTATGTGTTTTTATTCAGACTGAAGCTACTTATTGCTTTTTGAAGTTTAGTTAGTCCAGTCTTGGGGGGAAAAAAAATCTTGTAAACTCTTTTTGTCAGTATCAAACTTCCAGATATGATACCCATTTTTATGACTATTAGAAGCACTGGTTAATTATTTATATGTGGTTTGCTAGGTTACCTGTAAATAAAATAATGTTCTGAGGTCCCTGTAATGGAACCAAGTTTATCTTTTGACTGAAACTTTCAGAAATGAACCTAAATAATATTCAAGAGTTGTGAGGGCTAGGGGGGACAGTGTGCCAGTAGTGCCCACTGTGGAGCTCAGGAAATGGCTGTCTTATATTTCTTAGTAACTGAATGTTGCTGCTTCCTGGTTTCCTGGAATAATTCTTCTCATGTGGAGATAAAAATTAAAGTGATGACAAGAAACATGAAAGCAAAGTGTATGTACTTTTTAACACAATGAATAAATGTCTTCTGATTTTTTTTTTTTTTTTAATGTCTTGAATATGTTGCATTGCTGAAACAGCTATTGTATTTCCAGGCACTTTTTTCAGGGTATTTTTCTCTAATTTTCCCTCAAGCCTTGACCTCAAAACTTCACAGAAATCATTCAGCATTCCTAGAAGATGGTCTTGTCATTTCTTTCACACTTCAGCAAATGTATATTGTGTTGTAGTTCTTACAAGTGTCACTGTTATGTATGAAGGTTGTGGGTGGTCACATTCTTTGTGTGAATATTTTTAAAACCAGCAAGTCCAGAGCAAGGATTCTGATAGATTTCTCTTTGGTCTTTGCTGCCTTTGATCTTTATTACTTTTTCAGATACAGGGCTCGTCCTCTGAAACTTGGAAGTCAATAATAGCATTTTGGTAGGAAAATCAGTCATTTGGAACTGTTCCTGTGGGAGTAAACAAGTACTTTGTGTGAGCATCATGGTTCAGAAAACATCAAAATACAGCCCCTTTGTTTTGCAACACAGATGAAAGTAGCTGAGAAGCTAACAATAATTCTGTTTGGGCTGCATGATATTTGTTCTTTAAGACAGCCTGAAACACTGTGTGAACGCAGCAAGACCTACATATGTGAAGATACACTTATATGAAGTGTATGATATGATGCAATATATGAAGATACACTTGGCTTGTAACTTTAACGACTACCTGCATAAATGCTACCAAATTTTCAATGAGAGGATAGATAGATAGCTGTCCTGGGGCAAATTACTTCATCCAGAGCACAGCAGAAAGCCTGAAAGAATAGGGTCTTGTTTCAAAATTTATGATTACAGAATCATGTTTCTAATCTGAATAATTGCATACAAAAATAAGGCATAAATGGAAGTAGTCCTAGTCTGAAATCTTCAGCAATAATTAGAGAAAGTGGACGGTTTTGCAATAATCTGTTACTTTTTCTGCTTGTAGTCAGACAGATTCTTCATTGCTTTTTGCTCTTTGGAATAAGCACGTGATGCAAGTTTGTACATGTTCCGTTTTTTTTTAAAGAGGAAGATAGTTTAATTTGTGAGTGGAACTGAATTCCTCTATAACATAGAATATACAACAAAACATATGAGTACTCAACTATGGGATTTATTTGGTGTGTTTTTCACATGCTAATGCACTTAAAATCTGATATTAAGAGTTACAGTTCTGCTTGCTTTAAAGGTCTTAGTATTTTGGACCATCTTCTCTGTGGCCTGATGTTCTTTTTCCATGTCCTCTGAGTTGTGGTCTTGTGATGACTTTATCCTGTGGCCTGTTCTTGCCAACTGCTGCCAAACATGACTGTTGGTCCCGTCTTCTCTGTGCTTGGCTTCAAATTTTCCATACTGCTGAGCAATGTAACATAACACTGCTAAATACCTGGCATTCGTAATGGCACTATATTAATTTTGGGTGAAAAGCACTCATCAGTTTGATGCTAAGGAGTAATTTGGTCCACATTGATGAGACCAATCAGTGACAAATTCAAGTATGTGTGTGTATACATTGACAGACTGGGCTCTGGTTTGATGAGTTCTTCACAGTTCCTCTCATTAAGGGTTTAATCAGTTAAACATACCAATGCTTCTGCTAAAGAAACAGTCCTCAGAGGGGTTAACTTTCTCTTTTTTCCCCTCCTCCTCTTCATGTCTTGGTGCTGAAATGCCCTACATTTGCTTGCGTGTTTGTTTGAAAATGCATGCAAGAAAGCAGTGAAAGGGCACATGAAATTCCCAGCTTTTTTTCAGTCAAATGAGAGGCCAAGAGTGATTAGCATTGCTGAACATAAAATATGTACAGAGGGCTCAATGTTATGTTGGGACCAGCAGTTACCTGCTATTGCTTCATGTAGCTCAGCGCAGCACAAAATTTAAGGCTTGTGTATATATAAAAAAGCACAAGTTAGCTGAATGCTGAGGGTCCTGCCACACAAAGGATATGGAAGTACTGACATGCACTGACACTTACATTTAGCTTTGCCTACCCTAACTGAAGATTGCGAGGCAGACTTTGCTTTGGTGAGTTAGTTGGTGATACTTTGTATAAGTCAAAAAGTAAACAAAGGCTGTCCGGTCTTTCCAGTAATAATAAATACCTTTATTTGTTGAATGTTCTCACTTCAATCTATTTCCAGTATCTAAACTCCACGTTCATCTATGCTGGAATTTTCTTTTTTCCTTAGGAAATTACTGAAATTCTATCATTGTCATTGATTGGAATCAGATTATTTCTGTGGACTGTAAATTCTAGCTAGATTACAGCTAAAGATAACCAAATTCTTAATTTCCTGGGCCATCAGGTCTCCCACTTGAAGTAGCTGGGAGTTCGATCCTGCACTTTTTGCCTTCCCCAGACCTCGGTGCCTCTTTCTGTTTGCCTACTAGTATAAACAACACTCTGTAACTATTGGATTTTGGTCTATGTTTCATTCATCAGTAGCTAAATTTGGCTGGTTCTTTAAGGTTTTTCTGCCCAGCTGGCAAAGACCATCATACTCAGTTTCTCTTGTGAGAAGTAAGTCCAAGGGGGCTGGGCAGGAGTTTTCTTTATGTTTGGAAGACACTCTAAACAGGTGTGCCCCAGGGCTTAACACAGACTTGAGCATCGATGTCTCTCCCTGCAGTCAGCTCAGATACATTGGTAACGATCATCCCATTAAACTTTTAAAACAGTGCTGCAGGAGTAACATTGATCTGAGCTGTTAATGGCTACAGCTGAATGTGTCAGGCTGGAAGGCTTTCTCTGGAATGTATTAGTTCACTTGTTAGATAGATGATAAAAATCTTACTTTCTGAGGAAAAAAATATGAATGTGAAGTCAGTTAAAATACTGCTGCAGTGCAGTGAGGGACAACTTGAAGCTAATGGATGTGCTTCAGCTCTGTTTCTCAGCAGTGGGATGGTTATGGTGTTTATTGTATAGATTGTATAGTGAGCTCAATGGCAGCTGTTACGAAAACACTGGTTATTATTACTGGTCATTTTTGATCTTACTCATTGCAGTTAATCATTACCGTTTTTACCTTTTTTTACTGTTACTCATTACCGGCAACGAGTAACAGTGATAATTTCTTAGAAGCATAATATGTGTTTACTTCTCTGCTAGCCTTTGGTACAAAATTGAATCCACAGGTTTATCAGTGAGCTCCTGATCTGTGCCATGCTTCAAACTGTCACCTGTGGGAAGCAGCTGAGGGAGCTGGAGCTGTTTAACCTGGAGAAAAGGAGGCTCAGAGGCGACCTTATTGCTCTCTACAACTACCTGAAAGGAGGTCATAGCCAGGTGGGAGTTGGCCTCTTCTCCGGGCAACCAGTGACAGGAGAAGAGGACACAGTCTTAACCTGTCCAGGTTGGACATTAGGAGGAATTTCTTCACAGAAAGGGTTTAGTTAGACATTGGAATGGACTGCTTAGGGACGTGGTGGAGTCACCGTTCCTGGAGGTGTGTAAGGAAAGACTGGATGTGGCACTTGGTGCCATAGTCTAGTTAGTGAGTTGGTGTTAGGTCAAAGGTTGGACTTTATCTCAGAGGTCTTTTCCAGCCTAATTGATTCTGTGATTATCTTTATGCTTTAGGCCAGATTTAATGCTGAATTATGTCAATACTTGTGAAACTTGAAAAATATAAATAATTATTATTAAGATAAATGACACTTTATTTTCTTCACTGCATAGTAAATGTAAAGGATGTGGACCCTTGTTTAGATTGTACATTAGATCCTCACCTGAGTGTCTTGCCTAGAGAGCTGATCTGATTTCTGTTTGAGTAGCACTTGTTCCTGGCGAAGAGACAAACTGCTGGAACAATGAGAGATCAAATGTGAAAAGTTTTGAAAGCAAATAAATTTGTAAGTACATACTTGATCTGTGTGGTAGTTTCCATTACTTGTGTTGCTCTTCTTTGAAATAATGAGTCATAATTTAAAAGCTTTCTTTTAGTGAGAGATCGGTTAGGAGTCTGCTTTATTGCAGATTACTTTTTTTTTGCTTTTTGTTTTTTTATACATATGCAAGATATGCTATGAGGCGGAAGAAAGGGGGAAAGTAAAAATCACTAGGTTGCCACTATTGCTCATAGTTTTTCACTGGTTGTGTATTAGTTTTTGTCTTAGATGTCCATGTGAAAGAAATACAGCACTCTATGGTCTGCTCCCCTCAGATTTTAAAACCTGAGAAGATTACCTAGCTCAGAAGGAACTTGATAAACATAATAGATCTCTTTTTTTTTTTAGCCTGTTATAACTTTGTCATGGGTAATCTGTTGGTTCTCATATTTGAAAGATGGTTGCTAAAGACAGTTCCTCAGATCAGTCTTATCCTGGATGAGTCACCTTGTATTTAAAGACTACAGATCCCTCTTTTCTCACTGTGGTTTGTCAGGATTGTCAGAAACTGAAGTGCTTTTGCCTTTTAATGCTTGACTCACCCTATATTCCTTTCAATTTACAGGGTGACATTCCATCTAGAGCTTGTTCTAAGAGCTTTTCTGAGCTCTTTTCAGTCTTGAACAATCCTGCTTGCCAAATTTTCCATCAATAAATGAAAAATTTCCATCAGTAATAAGTAGGAGCACCTTCTGTCTTGTCCAATAAATCTTTCTGACAGTTTTGTTGTGTAGTGTAAATGCAAAATAAACCTACATCATAGGAAAAAAGAGGGATTTTTGATTGATCTGTTCTTGTAGCACCAAGGGTAATGTAATTTTTGTAATTTCTTCAGTTACCTGAAGACAAAACCAAAAGGATGGTTCTTCGTGCTAGTTGGCAAATGAAGATTTTATCAGCCATGTATACTTTTTCATTTTGGTTGATGGCATAGTACACATCTCATTCAATTAATTTTCACACTTTTTTTTCCAGATTTCTTTTTTCACGTTGAGAAGCATCAAAATTGTAACACCGGGGAAAGGCACTATCAAATAATTCAACATTTCTAAACATGAGAATATAGATGCATCTTTACATGCTTAGGTTGCACTCGCATCAGTTCATTGGCATATGATGATGTTCAAAAAGCCACAGTGGCTGACATGATATTCACTCTTCCGCTGTGTGTGCCTGGCCCCCTGCGTGTCTGTGCCTCACCTCTGAGCTGGACACAGTCCCACCTGTGTCTGGACAGTGTGTGTTTTGGTTTGATGTTTTCTTCTGCACTTAGAAATTGCCTGGTAACATCTTGCATACATAACAAGGACACATTTATTATTAATCAAATGCAGCTCATCCCCATGTTCTGTGCTTGTGTTCAGCTTTGCATAGCCTTGTAAGCAGTCTGTCTTCTGCATTGTTCTCTGCTCTGGCTGCAAAAGCAATAAAAATAAGTAAAAATTTCCTACAATCTTGCTTTTCTTCTCACAAGTTTGAATGCATGTGCCCTTTTTTCACTGTTACTTCTGTAGCTTCATAACTGTCCCTGGTGGGCAGACTTGCTCTTATTAGAGGGAGTCTCAGTAAGTGTTTGGGATAAGTTTTTTGCATGGAGGAGGGGTTATACTGTTTTGTATGCAGCTTTGTGGAACCAAGGTTTGCTTGTTGACCAGCACTGGAAAGATCAGATCAGCTCTGGGGGTTTTTTTAAATTTTTCTTTTTGCTGCATGTCCAGGTTTGTTTCTACAAAACTAAATCTTGCATAATAAACAGTGAGCCTTTGTAATTCAGTACTGATAGTTCTCCTATGAGAAATGTTAGCCTTTCTGGCCTTGTTAGCAGGGGTTCATTGTAAAGATCAGCAACTACATAGTAACATTTTTCTTTCTTTAACTTAGACTAAAAAAATAAGTCTCGATTATTTTTGCAAACGTATGTTTATACGATTGAACTGTCTCATTTAGAGACAAATTACAATAATAACTTCAGATGGCTTTGTCTAGTCAAGTGCTAGAAACCCCTGAGGGTGCAGGTTCTGCAACCTCTCAACACCAATCCCAGTGGCTGATAATCCTTACAGTGAAAATCCTTTTTCTTCTATCAAGGTGTAAGCTTTCTTTTTTTAATTATGCCACTTTTGTATTATTCCCTCCCATACACCTCAGTAAAGATCCTGTCTTTATCTGCTTGGTAATTTTCTCTTGTGAAGGCGGTTGTTAAGGTCCCCTTGAACCTTCTCTTCAGCAGGCTGAACACTGATTCACCAGGATGAAAGAACTTTTAAAATAGCGTTCAACCTGTATTTCATGTCCTGCCAGAATAAGTTAAAGTTGAATGAGTTTTAAAAGGAAATGTTTTGCCCATGGATTCTTACATTAAAACTATATCTAGAAGCTAGGAGAATGGATTGATAATCCTCATGTCTTGTATCCATAGTATTGTACATGAATTTTTCAGAACAAATGAATCACCTGTGCCAGCTCTGCTGGTTTTTGGTTTTGACTTGAATGCTATCCTGTTTATGGCTATTTGTTATAGCATTCCAGACTAATATAATTAATATTTTGCACCTCCACTTTTTTAGATACATTGAAGTAACGGAAGTCTTACGAAAGCACTGAAATACTCTTGTATTATGCTGTTTGAACTTACTTTTTTTTTCTGGTTTAGAATCAAACTAAGTTAACAAAACAAATAACAAAGGGTTTCAGTAGTTAAATGAATCCAATTGCGTGGTGTATGTTGTGCGCCTGCCCAATTTAAATGTAACACATGAAGAGCTAATATTTATGAAGCTCCAGTCTTTTTTGCTGGGCTATCACTTAATAAAAATTTTCAGTATTGCAAGACTTTGGAATTCTTGTTGTCTGTAGAAGCTACACTTGTATCTCATGCGCTTTCTTTCCTAAAGTTGATCTTTGTATTGATTATTTTCCTAGAAAATCAAGTTCTTAACATCCTTTATCCAAAAACCTGAAGCAGCAGAGAGATAGTTTTTACAATGAGGAGACATTATCTTCTAGGTAAGTTAAGTGCCCATGTCTGGCATCAAACTATGATTTTTTCAGTTGGGAAAAACATCTATGAATTTTAATCCTGAGCTGCATATGTTAATTGGATAAGTTACTGTGGTAGTAGGTGGTTTAGAGATGGTAGACATTGGGACATGCCTTGGGTGAGGGGAAAAAAGGAGCATTTGTAACCTGTACATGTAATTTTCATGCTGAGCAGTGATGAAACTCCGCTCAAATATTCAGTGTAATATGTAATCCTACTTTTTTTGGTATGTCGCAAAAAAAGTGAGGGTAGAGCTAAATTCTGTGAATGTTTTAGGAGTGATATGACTGGTAAATTATCAACTTCTGTGTACCTAGTTAGATGAAATATGTATATAAATATGTATAATGTATGTAATATGTAATATATGTTTATTATATAAGTATAATGTGCTACATGTATTTATATTTGCTTGTCATTTTATAGTGTGGTAACTTGTCAAGTGGCTTGGTATTTCAGGTAGATTTGAACTGACAGTTCACTGCAGTAATAAAGTGTGACTAATTTTCTTTGTGAGTTAATTTTATATAAAAATGCATAGAAAATAGTAAAGGTAACCTTCTGCTGTGCATTTGATGACAATCTGAGTACTGAATTATTTACCAGTGCTTTGTATTGCTTTTTACTGTTTGAGGGATCATTTTACACTGTAATATTGTTACTGCATAGGAAAAAATGTGTTCAGTAGTCTTAGTGACCTCTGAAAAGGATAATTTTTTTTGAGTTTAAAATATAATTGACCGTATTTAACCAGAATATCCCTGAGTATTTTTGTTTGTGAAGCCTAGAGAGTATTCTATTTTGTATTTTGAGGCTGTATGGCATTTAAATGTGGAAATTCCAAAAATAGTCTGCAAGACATAAGTAAAACATAACTTCTTTTTGGATTTCAAGTTTTTGAGTGTCTTTTTTCAGTTTTGAGGTTTTTTTCCATAAAAAAAGAGTACATTAGAGGTTTGTTCAGCAGTGAAAATCTGGGAGGTTTTTGTGCCTTGCTTGGCACTGAGAATACCTAAAGTGTTTGAATTAATATGTTAACGTTTATATTTGTGAATATAATTAAAAGGAGTTTGTTTTATGTAGGTTGCAGCTGTTGCTGCACTTAGTTCTAGAGAGCAAAGTCGCAATGTTTGGGCTGGTCATTACTTTCAGGTATACATGTGATCAAGGACTAGAAAACTTCACTTCTTGCAAAACAAGGAGAAGGAAAATTAGAAGTTCAGTGAGAACCCCTCTGATATATTCTGAAGTATATTTAACTTTAGCTGGTGTATTATATCAATACCATTATCTCATATGAAAAACTTAAGTACTACTAAAGATACCTTCATAAAACTGTTATAATTTATTTTTGTATATTAAGTTTTCCTTTGAAAATTTCATTTTAATAAACCAAGCATAAATATAATATGATATGATCATTGACTTTCTATTAACTTTTTTTTTCTCTTTCTGTTTAGCTGCTCAAACTTCTGATTCATCAGATATTGATGAGGAAGAAATCTTGACTGATTAACACAGCTTCGGTAGTTTGTTGGGTTTTCTTTTCATTCTGCAGTGTTTGAGAGAGTTGAGGAAAATTTCAAGGAATGGAGTTAGCTCACAGTTTATTGCTTAATGAAGAAGTGTATAACCAGCTTGGTGGATTTCAAAAAGCAGAGTTCATTTTTGAGTGGTTACAGTATTTGGAAAAACTTTTACCAGTCACTAGCAGAGTAAGTATAATGAGATTTGAGAAGAAAATCTCGTTATATAGTTATTTCTTTCTGTCTTCTTGTTATTTTGTTTAAAACCAAAGAACAGTATTCAATTTCATTTGCTTCATGTCTTTTATTTACAAGCAATGAAAGTATATTCAGTGTTAGCAGCAGCTTTCTAAATGTTACAAGTATTTGGTCACAGCCCTTCAAGAGCCACTTGTCCAATGAAGGGAATTGTAATTATTTTTAACTCATTACTGCAAGATTTTGCAGCCCCATTGTGAAGAATGTCAGTCATGCTTCTACCTGGCATTGCACAATTATTTGACAGTTCTCTAGCAAGCAAGAATGTAACATCTTTCTCTTCGTTTTTTTTTTTTTTAAATTTTCCTAATCAAATGATAAAAGATCTGTTTCCAGCCAACTCTCCAATTGTTTGATACACATTTGGTTAGTGTATATTAAGTGGGTTATATAGATATGTAAGAGCAAACCAACCAAAGTAATGGTATTTAAGTATGTTTTTATTTGTGATGAAAATATGTAAATGAAATATGGTGCCAGACTCTTAATTTTCTTAAAAAAAGAGTATTAAAATAATTTATATAAGACTGGTTGATTGTTTTAAGGGAAGTCCTTTCCTTTCTAATGCTCAGATTCTTGAAACATGGCTAAAGTTCTTCTTTGCTACTAAAATTACTATATATCTGTTAATTGTTTTATTTTAAGCAGGCAAAGCAAGAAAAGGAAACTTTGTTTTAGAAAGATATAAGTATATAAATGCCATGGGGAAAATAAACTTGCATTGCTACTAGAAATAGTAACACTGAAAAACGTGTTGGTTTTTTTTTAAGAAGAAGAATAAAATAGTCACATACTTGAAATGTCTTTTCTTTAAGCATAAAAATGGAATAAATGTTCATTTGTAATTAAGAATGTCATTATCGGAATGGTAATAATGAAAAGTAAAGATAATTTACATTAATTATCTTTAACTAACTTTTAAATTTAAGTGAATTTTAACTGGTTACTGATCTTATTTCCAGGCTGATATAAGGGAAAACCAGAAGAAACTGGTTGAACAATTGACTTCTTTATTAAACAATTCACCAGGACCTCCTACCAGACGGCTTCTTGCCAAGAATTTAGCTGTAATTTATAGCACTGGAGACACTTTTTCTGTTTACCAAACAATTGACAAATGCAATGAACTCATTCGGAGTAAAGATGACTCACCAAGTTATCTGCCTACAAAACTGTAAGTATTTTTTTAGTCCCAAACTTCAAATTCAGTAATAACAGGAGAGACAGATCGACATGGTGAGCTGCATCTGAATTCACTACCACAATATACATAATAAAACAAAGATTGTGCTAGTGCTAGATGTTGTATGTGTGCATCAGGAACCAGAAGAGTAGAAGAGAATTGGTGGTCTCCAGTCAGACAATTGAAAATCAGGCTGGGGAGATACCAGCGATGGATAACAGAGTTATGAGGGCCCAGCTGTTTGAAAAACAAGGAGAAGGTAATAATATTGCTGGGCAGATCAGACAAGTACAACTCCAGGTACAAAATACAGTTACTGAGTACATTTCTTAATCCAACTGGGAAACTGGGTGTAGTTAAAAACCTTGGTAACTAAACGCCTGAAGCCTAGCTGATGGAACAGAGAAACATCAACTGTTACTTCAGAATGGGAAACCAAATCTTTATGTGCAGAAATGGTGTAAGTAACCTTCATTCCTGAAAGAATGCACATCTTTGCCTATAATGAAGAAAATTAAAGGTAAAGGTAGTAAAACATCATTGTGCATTAATGATATGGTGTTGAAAGCAGAGCAGAATATGTCTTCCTCCTTTACTTCACATGCTAAACTTGTTTCGGACAAGCCAAGTAAAGATTCCTGAAAATAAATTTTGCAAGGAGTAAGTTGTATGTTCCAATACCATAATTTTTTTTTGTTTCCCTCTTGTTCCAGGTGACCTCTTGTGCAGTCTTTTGAGTTAAGAATAAGTTTGCTATAAAGGGTCTAAGTCTTGCAAAATAAGTTACTGCTATACTACATCCTCAACTGTGATACGCCATTAACAGTATAGTTGAGTTGTAGTGTGGGACAGAGCTCTGCAGGTCTTCCTTGCGTCAGCTGCAGTATGCCACAGTGGAGGCAGTGGGAGGGTGTCGGCACAGCAAGGAGGGATGATGGAGTCCATTGGCTGTAAAGCAGTAATGGCAGATATCCAGAGTCAGAAGGCAGAGGAGTAACTGGGGGACAAAGAGAGAGGTGCCGTTGTTCAGAGTGCTCCTGCGTATGTAAGCAGTAGTGAGGAGAGGAAATAAGAGATGGCAAAAAACGTAAGAGTGGAATATGGTTTAGTTCAAAACAGTTTTGGAAAAAGTATTTCTGATGCAGCTGACACTGAGGCTGAGGCTACACAAAAATAATTGGAACTACAGAGCTGTTGACCGAGTAAAATCTTTCATCTTCAGTTGCAAATATAATAAATGCTTGGTGTTCAGTGGAGAAAAACTGCTTTTTTTTGCACGATCTTGATTAAAGTGTTGTCTTTGTTTGCCATCTGTCCTTATTTAGCATACATGCCCATGTTGTCTCGTAGCAACACTTAACCATCAGTGTTCACAATATGTTAATACACCCGGGAACTCCTTTAAGTACAGTTCCAGTGAATCATTCTCTTATCTCATAAATTATTACTTTTCTTCTTTCTTTGATGGAAATGTTTTAGGCAAGCACTTTAAACACAACCTTAGCTAGGTGCTTGTCTGCTACTAAAATTCAATGTGGTGTGAATGCTATACTAAATCAGATAAACAGTCATGCAGTGTGAATGCAGCTTATTAATTAACTTTAAATGATGAAGTTTTTAAAATATTCACAAGGGCTGCTTTTAAACTATAAGCATTTGCCTGGTCTGCAAACTTTCATAGCTTGTCTCAGTGCTATTTTACCACATGTTCAAGTATCTTAGCTCTGGATTTTTTTTGGTGCCTGTCCAAGTACAATTTTTAAGACAAAGTTTAAGAGAAAACAGTTTAGATGTATCTTTTACAGAGAGTTGTGTATCTTTTATAGAGAGTTGTGTATCAAGATGAGGTGTGTTGCTAGGCAGGTAGAAACAGGGGCAGAGAGGCTTTTCCCTGCAAAACTTGTAAAAATTTACAGCCTTCCTTGGAAACTTCTGGCTGTTGCCTACAATTTGACTGTTAAAGTATGTCCATAGTACAGTTTTGGACTGAGTGAAGAAACACTTGTGGAAAAAGAAAATAGACAACTAGAGCCATGGTGCAATCCTAGAAGGCAGGTACAAGAGCTTCCTCAGTCCTATGCTTTGAACTTTCATAAAAACTTCAGTGTCGATGTGCAGAAGTAACTGTATTCCCATCTTTAGTTGACTAGATGTTGCTTATCAACAAATATGGCCACTTTGTTGCTAGAAATCACTGTTCAGTACTGATTGACTCTTTCATGTGACACTGAAGCAGTGCGTGGCAGCACAGCCAAACTTCTAAGAGTGTTTGCGAGTTATATCATGATGTAATAAGGTAGTTTATTTGGTTGGGGGGTTTTATATGTCTGTTAAATATTCCTTCTTCAGATTATGATGCAAAATAGATATTATTTAGTCTTGAAGCTAATTAAAGGAAGTATCTGTGACCATCAGATACTCAATTTAGTAATAAGATGTGACAATTGTAATTTTATGCCCAGGCACACCATGAACAAAATTAAAATCCAAACTGTTGGTGTGTACTGAGTTGAATAAAAGCAATAATGAAAAATGCTTTTTTAATGAAAATAGTATTTTGGTATGATAAGAGATAAAGAAGGCTTTGTTTTTCTTATTGTGCTGTGTAATATAGGGAATTACTCTAAATATTAAATGTATTTTTCTAATTAATAATATATTCAGTTGTAAGATTTTAAAATTATTTATATGAAACTTGAATTCAGTTGTGGAATAAGCAAAATGTTGTTTTGTTGAAGGGGATGCTGAGCAATATCTGCATATTTAAGTAGGTCTAGCCAAAGACCTGAAAGCTGATTAAAGAGATAATTCCTTTTTTCCTTGTAGTCATAAAACTAATTGGTTTAGTTTATAGATCTGTCAGTACCAAAGCAAAGTGTTTTCCTTAAGTAATTATTCAAAGGAAAACACTCTTTCATTAGGCAAGTCTTTATTTCTTTATTATTTTTTTTGCTCAATATTAGCAATTTTTGCTTTTGCTAATGGAGAGGCCAATGAGCACACGGAGTCCGGCTGTCAGATATTTCACCAGGATATAATGAAAAGGACATGGGTTTATAGTTTTATTTCCTTCTTGTGTATTGTGATACATAAGTGACAGAATTGCAATTACTAGACCATTTGCAGTCTACTATTGACCATGAAGTTGTAAGTAAATCTGTGCGTGACTACTTCTGGCAGCAGCTGCCGTAGCACAGTGCCACAGACTGCATGACACAGAGCATGCTTAGTAAGAAATTAGTTAAGTTTTATAGGTGGATATGGAAACTCGATTCCTATTGTAAAATTTATTGGAAGATTGTATTACCTGAATTCTTGTATTATCCAAGTTATTTTCCCGACCCTTGTATCTGCATTTCTCGTAGAAGGTATGTGCCACACACAGACCATCTTTATTTCCCTTTTCATAATCCACTTATGTTTTTGGGACATTGTGTTTAGTTATTTTGCTGTTTGCCCATTGATTACATTAGTCTCTTAATCCCTGTCATCTCTTACTGCATCCATTTTCACGCGTCTTTGGGTTTGCTTTTGTTTTAGTGCTGCGGTGGTATGCTTGGGCTATTTATACAAAAAATTGGGAAGAATTTTGGGAAACAGTTTTACTGACACCGTTGGGAATGTGCTTAAAGCAATGAAGAATGCAGAGGTATTGGAACAGCATGTTTAAAAAATGATTGGAAAAATAACAGGATGTTTACTGTTGGTAGCTGGACCAATGAGTAAGAGAAAATGCATGATAACAAAATATGAAAAAAAATCAGGGAAAGTCAGATAAAAATCAGTGTCTAAATTCCAAAGAAGAACTAAAGAGTTAATGGATAACGGCTAAAAAAAGGATGAATTATAGCTTTTCTCTATCTGATTTCATGAAAATTAGAAAATGTAATTGCATTATTGATGAGTACCTTTTTGCTATAGCTTTGCTTTGAGTTTTGTACTTGTATTTAATATTTTTTAATGGAACATAGAATTACTATTTTCGTTTGCCTGTAGAGTTTTAGGGCAAGTTATCTGCTTTAACTTGCTTCAGCATAAATAGATCTCCAAAAGTCTAAAAGACCCAACCACTGTTTACCTATTTCAGTAATTGGCGTTTTGTATTTCCAAGGATCTTAGGCTTACAAAACTTTAACATTTCTCATTTTCATTTTTCAGTCTCAAGGTCGTTATGAAATCATGCTTAGTTTGCAAAATATATTAAATGGTTTGGGAGCTGCTGCTATCCCCTGTCATAGAGATATTTACAAAGCTGCCCGATCATGTTTGACAGATCGATCCATGGCAGTCCGCTGTGCTGCTGCAAAGGTAAACCACTCTAATAGCTGTTTTTATTTAGGGAGTTACTTAATACAATTCTGTTTTAATGGGTGATGAACACAGCAGTAAATACATTGTTTGCTTATCTTTATTTCTTTGATGTTAGCTTGGCGGCAAAAAATCAGGTAATTTTAGTATGAGGCAACGTGGTTACTTTATTAGGGAGAACTCTGTGTATTCTGTAGCAAATGAAAATTTTTACTGACTGCTTTCCCATGTTGAAACACTTTTATTTCCCTTTTTTTTGTCTAGTGTCTTCTTGAACTTCAGGATGAAGCAGTATTTATGTGGACTACAGACCTGGATAGTGTTGTGACCTTATGTTTTAAATCCTTTGAAGGTTCCAATTACGATGTTCGATTAGTGGTTTCAAAACTTTTAGGCACAGTATTGGCTAGAGCTCTAACATCTAAGCAGACAACAGGTAAAGTATGTACTTTATTTGCTGAGTCCTCATTCATAAAAATCTGTCAGATGATAAGAAATTCTCAAATTCTGTTGAAGCCTGAAGTAAAAATCACAATTCAAGCTTCATCTGGCTGTTCATATTTCTGGTTTGGTCTTTTTTGTAATTTTTTTCTTCTGAAGTGCTGTGCTTTTGGTGGGATATGTATATATTTATTTTATAAAATAATAAACAAGGAAAAGTATTCAGTAAAACTATTTTTCTCTAGTATAAGATTGTCATCCTATGAAGAGAAATTAGTAACCTGAGGAATTTAAAGGCAAGATTAATGTAAGCAGTGTAGAAAGAACCAGGATTTGAGGCAGTGTCTCTGTGTCAAACGAAAAAGTTAAGAACACCTTCAAGCTGTTTTTCTGCACTAATCGATACCGCATTGGGATCGTCGAGCAGTGTTAATATGATCAGAAGCAGAGATTAGCATGCAGGTTTGCTCACGTAACAGCCATGTAGCAGTTTTTGCTGACAGACAGTACTTGAGCTAACTGAAGCATCCTGGCACAAAGTTAACATCTCTAATATTTGGTGTCATTCAGACTGGGTGGTTTTAGTCCAATCTTAGAAGCCCAAAGCTAAGTATGTAACTATAATCTAAGCAAAATATAACAGAATGCAGAGTAAGTGTGATTCAGATTGATTGTTCTGCTTTTAATGGCATCAGAGAAAACCTTCAGTGCAGATAAAATCAAATGCCTTTAAGTCCAACTTACTGTCTTTCAGAATACTTGAGGCTGTGTTATTTGCATTGTAGACTCTGAAGTCTTGATTTATGAAGTATATTCCTAAGAATCTTTTGGAGAGAATTATTGTGTTACAGAGAACAGCACTTACCTTTTTTCAATAAAGTAAAAAAAAAAAATAATATTCTGACCTCTTTATAGATTCTGTGGTTTTCTTTAATCTTTGTAAGAAATGTAGTTGTTTTTTCTAAAGCACTAAGATTAAGTTATATAAGAAGCTTATAAATTATTTTGTTGGCTGTTTCAAGGAGTTTTTTCCGTATTGGAGTTATTTTTAGTTAAAAAGAGGTTACAGCTAAGTGAGGCAGAAGCTAGGTGGGGACTAAAAGGGGCTGGGGGAGAGGTAGAGGGACCAGTACATGAAGAAGTTCATAGTCTTGAAGTTTGTGTATTGTATCTGATAATATGCTGATATTGAGTTGTTCAGTTTTTTTCTGGACATAATTATCTCGAATCCTCTCATTCTTTTCCCATGTCAATGCTTGCAAGAGAATGAAAAATGCAGTGAAAATTTTAGGTCACTTAGTTTGTGTAGTGTGCTGTCATCATGCTGTTTGCACACACATCCTACTATGTATTTTAAATGAACTTTCTGTCAAGAAACAAAGCAATTAAATAGGAATTGGAGATAAATAATTTTCCTGGCTGTTTTTGTTATTCTCATTCTTTCAAAGAGCTTAACGCCAAAGTGAGTTGCTTTTGTTTCTAAGAGAACCTGTAGTTGTACCCTTACCTGGCTAAGCATAGCAGAAAGGTAATCTGCCCTTCTGAATTTTGGAATAGAGGTTGTCTTTGGTGTTAAGCTGGAATATGTTAGTCAGGACTTCCATGAAACTCTGAATGGTAGGAGTAGACCATACAGACCTTTCTGCAAAGGGAGCATAGATGGTAAATACTGAGGGTGGGTAAATGTAAGTATGCACACTGAGTGGTGACTTAGACTATTTAAAGGTAACTAAAGGAGAAAAACCTTATAAATGTTGTGATTTGCTGGATCACTGAGTCCTGAAATATCTTAGTTTCTGTTCTGTTATGAAGTTAAACCGTATTTGGATTTGATTGTGCTACTGAACTTATTCAGGTTATTTTTTCTAAAAAGATGAGAGTTGAACCTCTCTATTTGTAAAATGTAGCAAGATTTTAGAACTATTCCTCTAAAGATTTACATCTATTCTTAGTGTCCACCAAGCATAACCTACGCAGAATCTCTTTGGAAGAAGTGATGGAGCTATTGGGAACTGGATTTCTGCGTGGAAGTTGTGGATTTCTACGAGCCAGTGGCGATATGTTGAAAGGGACAAGTTCAGTCAGCAGAGATGTTAGAGTTGGAATCACCCAGGTTTGGATATTATGGTTTTCTGAGATTGCTAAACATTTGTATAATTGTTTTGCTCTGCATATATTTCTCCTTTCATCCTTTTTTGTATCTGTGATGAAATGTATGTACTTTAAAATAAGGATTTACATCTTATGTTAGAAAGCAAAGAAAAAAAAAGATTTCTGATCTTGCTTATTGTTTACATGATAGTTTGAAATTTTACAAGTTAAATGGGTATTACTTGTGAAAGCTTCGTGTGATAGGAATTTCAAAGGAGTGATATAAATAAAATCCTTGAATTTTTAATTTAAAACTTAATATTTTATGTCTAAAAATTAAAGGGAGAAGTTACAATAAATCTTTGAACTTGGAATAGCTTTGTTCTGTATAGAGACATACCAAGTCCAGTTTTGAAAAAACGGTTCTGCTTGGAGGAAGTGCATGAAAAATAAGGAAAACAGAATTTAGTGGAAAAACCCCAACATCTGTTTTGCTGTGTTGCAGGATGCTCAAAGGATAGAATCTTGTTAACTGAACAGGAGTGAAGTCAGACCATATAGTGCATAGTGGTAAAAATTGTATACACTTTTCAGATAATATCAGGTTGGCTTCATCCTGTAAACATTATCTTAAAAGTAAACATGCTAAGACATAGATACTCAAATGTGAAAACTGTGAATCAAGACTATAAGTGTGATGAACGTTTACATATCAAACAGCTGTGATTATTTGAGGATTACAGTCCCACAGCTATATGATAATCCACTTTGCCAGGAAGGCAGTTTTTTAGTACATATCAACTTCTGCAGTGCCAAAAAATCTTTAAATTAGCTTCAGTTACTGATACAAGCTGCCACACTTTGCACTGAAACAGCTAGAAGGTGCTCAGAATTTGTCGTCTGTACTCAGGTCGTGCTGAGTGGAAGCATTAACGTCTGGCAGAGAGACAGAAAAGCTGGGGAACAATAATACCTTGACAGCTATTTGCCTAGAAAATGCATGCCAGACTCCTAGGGTGTTCTGTATCCATGGTGGGTTTATTAGTTTGCAAGGAATGGATATTTCAATTCAATGTTTTGACTATTTTTAGTGGTTTTTGGAAGTTGTCTCCTTTCTCATGCATTTCTATGTTAACAGATTAGTACCTGTGCCAGATGGTACACTCTAACTAGAGAACAGTTTAAATAGTGCAAAGTTTCTACAAGAAAAACTTGAGAAATTGTGTATTTATCAGTACTTATGAGTAGAAAACATTTGCGGTTATTAAATGTATTAATTAGTGAGTTTCATCTTATGAATTTAAAAATAAGAAAGTCACTGAAGATGATTTCTTGCATATAGAAGATTTTATATTTGTTCAAGACACAGTCTTTGTCCTCTTAAATTCCTCAGTTTTTGAATCTGTAAAACCAGGGTAATGTACTGGTGCATTATGAAGCATAAGTAGTATTTGTCAAGAGCAATTAGCTCTAACAGGATCTAATACTATAATTTCTCTGTCCACAGTAGTTCACTTTCTTTTACATGAATAAATTTGTTGTTAATATTAGACACAAGAGGCAAATACAGAAATTGGTTGATATGAGTAGTAGTAGTGAAGTTTCTTATGAGGAATTTTGTGTGTTCATTTGCATATTATCATTTTTTGTATTCCCTTCTCTTGATCTATTCATTAAAAAAAATCCAACACATGCACATGGAAAGCAATTGTGGGGGAGCTTATTATGTGGCAAAATAAATGGTCTTGTGGTGATTAGATTTGTAAAGTGATTCTGCATTCTTTCTCTTTGTTGTAATAAACATAGTCTTTTTATGGTTTTTATCTTTTCTATGGTTTGCAAAGAAAACAATTAAAATTCTTTGAGTTGAGGAACAGTGCTTGGGGGCTGCAAATATTCCCTGACTCAAACCCTTTAATAACAAAATTCTCTCCAGGTTATGAGTTATAGTTTTGTAATATAGTAGTTCTTAAAATGCATTCATACATTAAATTTGGGTTCCATGTGCAGAATGTTAAATAGCTGGAAGCTGTTGTAAAGTGAGACCAAACACAATGTTTTACATAACAAGTGCCTGTGCAGGGTAAACTGCCATTTCTCACACTCTGGAATGAAATGACATGGGCAAGCATCTTGAATTAACTTACAGTTGAAGCAGACTGCAATATTACTGGTACAATTTTGATAGTGATTTAAATTATTTAAACGTATGTAAAAAATTGCAGATACCAGAAGTCAGAACATATGTGATTTATAGATGCATAAATTTATAAGTCATCTCAGTTTAGTGTTCTAGTTGTAGCAATGTGCAGATTTAAGAAGATATATAAGTGGGATAATTAGCAGGGATTTCCCAGATATTTTGCTCTAAAATATGTTTCTTTTCAAATCTCTTTCAGGCATATGTGGTATTTGTCTCTACATTAGGAGCACAATGGCTTGAAAGGAACTTCCCTGCCTTCCTTTCCCGTATTCTAGATCTTGTGTCTCAGTCTCACCCCAAGGCTGTTCAGAGCCCGGTGGATGCTATCGGCTGTCGTCGCTGTGTTTCTTTCATCCTTCGAGCTACAGTAGGAGGCCTGCTCGGGGAAAAGGCTCAAATTGCAGCTGCCAAGGAGATTTGTCAGGCCATCTGGAAACTGAAGAAAGTTGTGGGTATGAGTCTAACAAGATTATCCATTTGGACCTCTTGTTTTTCCTTTTTTAAGTGATTGTCCAACTACCTAATCCAGAGACTGCAGAAATAGAATATATAGTGCTGATTTATTACCATGATAATGTAAAAGGCTTTTGATGGACTGCTTTGTTTTTAGTTTGGGCTGGTTATTTGTGTCTGTGTGTCTGTGTTTCTGTATATGTTTACCCACACAAGTATAAATGTGTTTTTTAACACTCCTTGCCAGGCAAAAGCAATTTTAACCAATTACAAAGAAAATAAAATAATAAATATATGCTGTAACAAAATACAGATAGTATTTTAAAGTAAGTTAAATTGGCAGTTAATGTATGTCTAGCCAGATCCTGCCTTCCTGTTCAGAGCAGTTGACATTACTGAAGGTTCAAAAAAGAAACATTTGTTCCTAATTGAAAACGGAGCATTTCTCCTGGAGAAAACATATCCCCTTGGAGAGGAAAAGAAAGAGAATGCTGAGCATAACCATTTGTCCCCTGCTGTACAGCTGCATATTGTATTTGAGTTAAATATTTAAATGTTGTATGTCTAAACTTACATACTCATTTGTGTCTCAAAAGATGAACTTTCAAAAATACATCATATTTTTCCTCTCCCTCTTTATTCCTTGTCTCCACCTTCTCACTCACTTGCTCTCACAAGATTTCATTCTTTTCTTCCCTTTTTTCTACTATGCACTAAAATCTGACGAATTATCAAAGCAGGTCCTCTTCAAGTCACTTTTAGCAGGGCAGAGAATAGCATGCTTCTTACTAGCCACTGTTCCCCATCACATAAAGATAAGCAGTTTGGTAGTTTCCACTAAATGCAGGAGGGTAGATAAACATCTTCTCTAAGTAAAAACTCTTTTCCAATCCGTTTGTTTGATTTTGGTAATGATTTCATGGTGATTTTCTTGTACTGTGTTATCAGATGCTGCAATGAGTGACAGTAACTTGGAAACAAGACTTAATACAACAGATGTAACAGCAAGTCAGCATGTGCTTGTGTGTGCACTTCAGGAACTTGGAAGTCTTATCCAAGGCTTAGGAACGACGGCAGCACCATTACTGCAAGACTCCAGTACAGGTACAAGCCCTGAATTATTTTGTCATCCAGCGTACAAAATACATTTATATTCCTTTGTTCATTGTCATCTTCTTTGATTTCTTATTTTTTCTTATTTCTTCTTTGATTTCCTATGGCTATTCTTCTGGCTCGGTCTCCTTACCAGGATCTCTGTAGTTCTTCTTTTCTGTATTCTTCCAATAAACTTAAAAAAAACCCAACAAAGCAAGCAAGAGAAAAAAAGGGAGGAGGGAAAGTTGGCTACCTAATATGCTGTAGGAAAATTTCAGACATTACCCAGAGAGTTCTGTGTCTTCTCCAACCTGTACAAGTGTATTTATTTAAAAAAAATAAAATCTGTATCAAATTTAATTCCATTAAGGGTTGTATTTAGAGCCCAAGACTTCATAATGTTTATAATAAATCAGTCTGATTGAGCTGAGTATCTTCATCACCCTTTATCATTTTCATTCAGCTGCATATTTTTCTGGATGGGTTCGAGTGGACATCTATTTCCACCGCATGGATTTCTGCTTCCTTGAGAATGCTTACAGATGTTTTCTATGCATGTTGGTGGATAACTGTGTAATATGTTAGGTTTTCTCCATAATGTATCATTTCATTCAGGGTAAATTTTTTTGGGAAGTATTGAATTATTTAAATTTGTTAAGAAGTACTTCGCAATAAAAAACAATAGTACTTTTTCAAGAGAAGTATAGAAATTGGATAGTGTTATGTTCACCAGTCCCCTGTATAGATTTTTGCTTGTTTGACAATCTGCTTGCCTATTTCAGGTGTATTCATGCATTTTATTTTTCAGGAGTTCTGGAAGCAGTAATTTCTATCATTCTTCATCCCAGCATTTCAGTCAGAATAACAGCAGCTTGGTGTTTGCGCTGTATTGCAGTAGCACTGCCCTCCTATGTGTCCCTGCTGTTGGATCGTTGCGTTGAACGTCTTAGTACATTGAAATCCTCCCCAGAAGCAGTAACTGGCTATAGTTTTGCTGTTGCTGCTTTGCTGGGTGCAGTAAAACACTGTCCTTTAGGAATTCCACATGGAAAAGGGAAGGTATGGTTTGAATACTTTACATATAGGCAGTTCTTGGATGTTTTTGCAGTAGTACTTGCAAGTTTTCTTTATGATGTGCTCACAAAACCCAGTATACTGATGAGAGACTTTGCTTCCTCAAGGGGAGGACTTCGAAGTATACCATAACTCATATAAGCAAATGTTTTTTCTCAAATGTGTCAGGATTGTGAATTTCTTAGGAAATGTCACTAATGATTTTATTAAGTACTCATATTACTACCTTTTTCTAATGGAAAATTTTGTTAGGGGAGAAATTTCTTTTTTGGGGACAGAGCAGTCTAAGAGAAGGTTTATGTGGAGAAAGTATTTCTTGAGTAGTTATGTTTTGCAAATTTCCAACTAAATTCTTTACAACAAAATTAAACCTTCTGCAATTCTGTCTCAGTTTGACACTGGCTTAAATTAGAAAGCTGACATTTCAGCAGTGTTAATGGTGAGGAAAGGCTATTTTGGAGTAAATCCAGCTGAAATGTGTCAGACTTTGCCAAAGGAAAAGATCTTTCTTTTATGGAAAAAAAAAAATAGAAACACACATACAGGTCTGTTGGATGCTGTTATGTTTCTGGAAGGAACGTTGTTCAACCACAGAGTAAGCCAAATTAGTATTTCCTAGGCCCATCAACGACTCTCCAGTGTACAGTTTAGTCAGTGCTTAAAGCAGGAACAGACATTATTTATTGTCTTGGAAATCTTTGGTCAAGTCCAACAAAATGTTTGGTCAAGTACAACAGATACGCACTTTTATTTGGTTTTACAGAATTTGATAGAAACCAGTTTATTGCACTATCATAGTGTAAGATGCTTGTACCAATATCCTTAGTAGTGCAGATAGGATATACAGTGCTCTGAAGTTTTAGGGATATGCAGACATAGAAATACAGACCAGGAGAAAAGCTGTTTCCATCTTATTGGCAGTTTTATCTATGGAGTTACTCATATTTGGAAAACTATGGTACTTCCTAAATGTCAGCAGTACATGGTAATTCTTTGCGTAATGTAGAAACTTGCATTCTCTCATGTGAAAATACCTGTTTTGGAGTCAATGGACATTGAGAAAATATTCTCAGAATTCAGAGTCCCAACTGCAAATTGAAACAGTTTGTAAATTTTAAAAAACGAAAACACTTGTGTTTCTTAGCTTTTAAGAACTTTTCCTGGTGATTACTAAAAGATCACGCAGAGAGAGCAGAATGAATACAGTTTGCCCACTTACAGAGATAAGAAGTGCCATTCAAATACTATATACTTAAGCGAGCTAAAGTTTCTATTTAACAGAGAAACACAATTCTTAACAAAGATTTCTTTTAGAGGAGTACAGTAGGACGAAATAGAGCCAGAAGGAGGTATGGCAGGGCACAAAAGAATGTGTGGGAGAAATACTGCATTCTGTACTAAGCTGGCAGGGGTGAGAACAGAGCAGTTGACAAAAGCCCTTTTCCATTCTCTCCTAGGAACACTGCCAGATTCCAGACTAGCTCCTCTTCTGAGGAGCTGAAAGAGATCAGTGTTAAATAGAGCGGTTTTGAAAAAGAAGTATCAAACACAGGCAATAGTGATCTGGATAAAAGCTGTTTTATATTAATTCATTTTTCTTTGAGAGAGCAGTTAGAGTTGCAGGTGGAACCTGAAGAAAATAATTACTGAGTTTTTGTACATTTAACATTCAGTACTAGTGCTTATGCTTCCATTAAAAAAAAAAAATCCTTCAAAAATAAGACATTCCTCCTTGTACACAGAGAGAAAAATTGCCAGAAATCATTAAAGGACATCCTTTCTAGGATTTTTGTTTTACAGGTAATGTAAGTATACTAAGTTTTTAGTGATTTTTTTTTTAGTAGTATAATTTAACAAGGGTACTGATTTATTTTAGAGTCAAATAAATCTATCAGGAATCTATACAAATAAATTTCTTCACTTACAACCACATGGTAGCATTATGGAATTGGGGAAACTAATACTTTCAGACTGGAAAAAAGACTTCAGATGAAGTTTTGGAAGCGTAAAAATTTCAAACATTCATGAAACAAACTTTCACATGCAAACTTCTGTGTCATTTTCTAAGTGGGCAAAAAATTATAGAAGGATATTTTCTATACTGAGGCTTTTAACTCTTGATAATGACACTTCTTACTTGTAATACTGATTTATGGGCAGTTTTGGAGGCCAGACATAATGCAGAAAGTAGGAAATACTTTTTAGCCAATGTGAAATGTAATTGAAGCAAACTACTTGCAAACTACTACTTACAGCATTAGTAGCCATACTGTGGTAATTGTCTGTGGATGCCAGGTGTGTTCCTCCATGTAAGTTCTAGGTAGCTTGTGCTTTGGTAACAAGGTGCTTGCACTAAGCACTTAGTGGGCGTGTGCAATTATTGTTGAGCAGCTAAGATGGGATTAATTCTAACTATACTATTCTAACTCATTTATTTAGCCATGCCATTTGTTGATTTGAAAAATTGTCAGAGAGAATGATAGACCTTATTCTAAAACTGTGATAAGAAGATCATTACTGGTCTCACCACTTCTTCTGAGCTGTAATTTGTAGGTGTGATGCTATTCTTTTTCTACATATTGACATAAATAGAATGTCAGAATACTTCTATTCTTCCAATGCATATTCCTGTGAGAATTATCAGTTGTCATTTTACTGCTGATAAAAGAAAGGGTACAAAGCAGCCGAATAACTTACCTAGTACTCCCCAGAATTGTTGAAGCTGTCCCAGACGAGTACTGAACTCAGGAACTGCAACTTCATGAGCCTGAGTTTATTGCCATAGTGTGAGGGGAAGATGGCATCCTATCTGGGAACACTGGAATAGGATTAGGTATCAAAAGTATTTGAAAAAAAAATTGTCATTACGAAGATGCTGATGCTCTGTTTTTCTGTTTTACGTTGAAGGTAATCATGACAGTAGCAGAGGAGTTGTTGTGTTCTGCTTCTCAGAACAGTCGCATTTCACTGCAGCGAACGCAGGCTGGATGGCTGTTGATAGCTGCCCTCATGACATTAGGTAGCAGCTTTCTGCAGTTTTTCTTTAACTCCTTTAAGCTGTTCGATGTTATGTCTCTGATTGTCGTTCTTTTGAGGTTTTGTTTAATTGACCACTGCCAAATAATTAAAACCCCCCAAAATGTTTGGAATGTTTAAAAAACTTTCTGAGATAAAAACGTAATTTCTCTCAAATTTGCTGTTAGTTCATGGGCAGCAATGTCTGAAGACTAGTGACTGAGTGGGACTGCTATTAGTTAAATGTACAAAATGAATTTCAAAGTCTTCATGGTCATGAATTGTTAAACATCTGTCCCAGCACAAAATGAGCTAATCATTTGTATTTCCCTCTTGTCAGGCATTTGAAATCTTACAGAACTTTCTGATATATCTTAATGGTCATATTATTGACTGTGATCAGTAAGTTACTGATAAAGAATATATTTTATTAGGTTTTGATCATATTTTTAAGGCACCTTTCATGTTTCAGCTATTACTTCTGCCCGACAACTCCCATTTTTTTGTAATGTTATTTTATTTAATTAACCTAAAACAAATGCTTGCTTTCCTGAACATCACTGTTGATTATTACATCTCTTTTATGCTGATGATCCACCAGCATTATGCTGGTCTTAGTAAAGCAGAGATTGCAGTTGGCTTGGTAGCATACTAGTAAATGTGTCAGTGGGTATGCAGTTATTTGTGAAAATGGAGTATACCAAGATAGTAAACATCTGAAAAATTATATATGAGAAGGCTGGAAAAGTAGTATAAGGTTTTGTTCACTGCTGTAAGGATTTTGTGAACATAGGAAAAAGGAATGAAAGAGAAAATTTAATTTTATTAATGCTACATTGGCATAACAACTGTCAATGTTTATAGGTCCTGCAGTTGTCCAACATCATCTGCCACGAGTGCTGTTACTGTGGAAGTGCATCTTTCCATCATCTCCTAAAGACCTAGAAACAGAGATGACACGAGGGGATTCATTTACCTGGCAAGTAACGCTGGAAGGTCGTGCTGGTGCTCTCTGTGGTAAGTGGGATTTACTGTCTTTGCATATGTATAGTTGGGCTGTTCGTTTATTTTTCCTTCTGAAAGAATGAGGACACTTCATACTTATTTTTTTTTTCGCTAGATGGTAGAGGGTGTATTCAGTCCCCAATATATATGCTTGTCTATCTGTATTTACATATGTATATATGTCCTTTGCATTGCAGAAATATTAATCCTGCTATAGTTATCACCCCTCTCTCTCACTGTTAAGATTTATCATGAAATGCAGAATTCAATAGTAACTTAATTTTAAAAGTAACCCAAACAATTAACCTATAATTATTTTCTCTTTAGAAAATAGGTATTTAATACTTCATAGTCTCCAGGTGCTTTTGAAAATTAGAATCAAGTTTAGTTTTTCATAAATAATGAAAAATACTTGTATACATGTTAGTTGGTTCCTAAAGTACAGTAATTAAACTAAATTTTAATGGAAAACAGTAAGCAGTAGGTCATGTAATCATCCTTCGCCTATCTTTTTATTATTATCAGGGAATTACCATGAAGTTGAGTTACATAATGTAATTCAATTTGTAACAAAAAGCAAAAAATAGGTCCATTTATGTATGCAATTAAAAGTCAGACTATGAATGTCCAAGCTGAGACAACAAAACAGTGCATCTGTAAACGTGACTTTTTTCATTTGAGATCTTTATCAGTTTCTTCAATTTTATAGGCTAAAATATTTTTTAATTTTGTTTGTTTTCTTCTACTTTAACGTTATTAGTGATGTAATGATGTGATTACTTTGCTGATGTGAATTTTTTCCTGCAAGATACCTCACACCAAGTAAATTAAAATCCAATTCCTTTTCTAGCTATCAAAAGCTTTGTTTCCCACTGTGGTGGTCTCCTTACAGATGAAGTTGTTCGGAGACTTCTTCCTCCTCTCCCAAGTGCTGTTGATTTATTGACACAGTAAGTGTGTGTACAAAACTGTTAAATGGATTCTGGTTTTGAGAAGCTACAGAGTAATCTCTATTTGACTTAGCCCACTTTCTAAAGAACTTTCTTTTCAAAGGACAGAAATCAGAGTCAATGTGTTTGCAGGTTCCCAGTGCCATGTGAAAAAGCTAAGGATGAAGCTATTGCATGGGTTTTTAAGTTAGTGTTTATATTCTACTTTTTTTAATCAAACATGCACATTTGTGTTTATATACCATCATTTTTTATAAAATAAAGACAAAGTTCAAGAATATGCCAAAAAAAAATCTTTTAGACATGGGCACTTTTTATATATATATTCAGAACTAAGCTGGAAAGGGGTTTATAATTTTTAAACTTTTGCCTTTGGAATATAGGGTGACTTGATGCATTTGGGCTCTAAGCTCTAACTTAGAAAAATATATCCACAAAAATTTATTGTCATAAATATAGATACAATCAAAGAAAATAGAAAACCTGGTATTAAATAAGAATAATGCCTGGGAATGGACAACAGACATTCTGTCAGAACATGTGAAATAAATTGGTTTCTTTCTACTATTGGTAATGCCAGTCAGAAGTGTAGTTATATAACGTGTACAAATTTTAAAAGCATTCGGCAGAGTGGTACAAATGAAACTGGGGCGTTACATAATGCTTGCATCTTTAACATCTCTGATGTGCTTTTTGTATTTTAAGGCTCTCTTCAATATATAAATCATACGGAAATGCTTTAAAAACACCATCAACAATTTACAGACATAAACTTTATGAATTACTAGCAGTATTGCCTCCAAAGACCTATGAAGGTATGTATTTCCATACAGAGAGAAATCCATTAAAAATACCATGGGCTCTTTTTTACGTTTTTCTTCAACATAAATTCAGGTAGCAAAAATTAATTCCACCCTTTCTAAAAAACAAATGGTATTCTATTTAAATTTGATGAATTGTAGCAAAGTCATTGTGGTTTTGAAAAGGTAGTGTTCATGATCTTTTTTCCCCCTCTCCTATTATAAATACAGGCTTCTGTTACAAATATAGACTTTTGTTCTATTTTTGGTTGAAACCAGAAGGCAGACAACCTTTCCATTTCAGAGTAGTTGAAAATTTTTTTTTTTGATGCCTGTTCTATTTTCCACTGAATCCCGAATCCCAAAGGTGTAATCTTAGTTTAAACCAGTTGCATATAGTCTGTTGAAATAATTTAATTAACTTAAGTAAACATATATTACAGATATATTAACCTGATCCTGTACAGATTGTGGACAGAAAGTTCGTATTTAAAGAACAATTTCAACAAAGTTTGAGGATTGACTTACTTTTTGTAGAACATAACTAGAGTATTTAAAATCTATGCACTGTAGTTAGATGGGTCTAACAGTTCAGCTAAAACATTAAATACCTTTGTGGTCTTGGAGTTGTTTGCCGTACAGTACTGTATGGACTGCAATAAGGAACCAGAGTGTTTTTGACAGCTGTGAAGAGAAGTATAGGGTATTTTTTCAGGACAGAGACAGGGTCTAAATTAGCTGTGTCGTCTGTATTGTGGAGGGAATCCGTACTCTAATTATCTGCTCCATCTAGTGGTAATGGCTAAATGAATTGGGACAAATCCCTGACTTACACCTTAAAGCTGCTGTCACATTGGAAGTCTGTATATAACACTTGAAGCGTGGTGTATAATACTCATTTGTGATTTGAGTTTAAAAGACTGAAAATGACACCTCCACCCCTTGGAGCAAGTTATTCCTTTTGTTCCTTTATTACAGGTGTAACATTTTATAGAATACAAGTATTTGGTATGGGTTTGGCAGTTTCTTGGTGTGTTTCAGATTTCTGTGGATGTTCTAACTTTATTGAAAATACACTGTGTTTTACAGTGTGACCTGCAAAGCCTGATTCATGTGAGAGAGCATCCTAGCTGAGGGTGCTGCATTCTAGATCCAATAACCAAAGAAAAAGCTTGAAAAGTTTGTTACAAATAAGTGGTCACCCTGCTGAAAGCTTTGAAAATAGCCTTAGAATCAAAGCAGTAATTTGACAGGTGTAGTCTCAGACATAATCACCCATGTGTAATACAGCAGTATGAGAGTATGGAAAGAATGGAAATGCATACATTACCAGAACTTATTGGAAATGCATACATTACCAGAACTTATTTCCAAGGTCTGCTATGTATTTTAAAATATAAGTGGGCATCATTTAAAAACGTGATGAAAAGTTTCTAAGGTAAAATTTGGAACAAATGCCATTCTTTCCATATTATTTCCAATATGAAAACTTCATGCAGAAACTGTATGTCTTTGCAAATACCTGGATTTTTAGAAATAATTAATTTAGGAAAACAATATCATTATGAAACCCAGGATTCTTTTTTCAGTGTCTAAATTCAGTCATTATCAATAGGAACAATATTAGGAGTACTCCTGTGTTGCACAGCATGTTGCATTTTGCATGACTGAGTAACACCCTGAATGAGAAACTTTCCCCAGTTCATGGTTCTATTTCTTTTGTATTTGTTTGCTTTGATCCAGGTAGTTAGGCAGAGGCTAGAAACCTGCAAACTGTTTCTTCTTGGGAAAGCTGGTGGTGGAAACATATACCAGGAGTTGTAACTCAAGCTTTTAGCATTTGTAAATAACATGCAAAACTTGTTTTCTTTAGCACAAGAGAAACAAAACAAAATACCCAGGAAAATAAACAGTTGAAAACAGATTCTTTATTCATAGACCCCAACTTCTTTGTCAATTCAAGCCTTTAGATTTCTGAGACCTGAGACACTAGGACTTGTTTAGGCTCTGCTTGGTCCTTTCCTGCTCACTTTCGGCCTCTTAGAGGCAGTTTCTTTTACTGTTTTCATCACTAAAAATCAATATCAGCTCAAACAGCAGAATTTTACGAAGACCTACCATGAGTGTGCATGAATAGTAACTGATTTTTTGCATTATTTCAGCGATGACAGAAATGAAAAGAACATATTAGGTAAACTTGAACATTGAACATGTTTTAGTTGTTGTATTCCATTATGTCTGAACAGTTAAGACTTTGCAATTTATTTGATCCAAAGTATGAACTTTTTAAGCTGGGGAAAGCTCTTTCTGTTTCTAAGAGATGACGAATCATATTTGTGATCATGTTCATATGTCATTAGTTTCGGATTATAATGTACTCATGTTTTTGAGGCTAAACATGTATTTCCTGTTAGTTAATATAATAAGTTTTATAATGTCCAGATTGAAAATTTCACACAAATAATTTCAATAGTCTGAATTTTATTAATTTGTTGATGTTTTGTGTTGTCTGAAATTAATGTGTTTTGTCAGACAATTCATTAGGTTTGTCTTCATTCTTCAGCTTTTTGTGCTTGTTGCGTTCCACTTCTAAACCATAAAATTGAATAAAAGCATTCACTTCTCTTTCTTAATAGGATGAGATGAATAGCTAAATGCTGCTGGAATAGCATTCTGGCTCAAAATTTTGAATGGCTTTACATTGGGAAAATATTGTTTGACATGCTGAGTATTGCCAAATGTCTAAAATAAATTTTAGGGACTAAAATAAATTCAGCAACTAAAATAGATTTAAATTTGGTTAAAAAATGGGTATCTCAATTACATTTGGTTTTTTAAATCTCCTTCCTACAAAAACAGCTTTAAAAAAAAAAAATTGTGATGAGCAATAATGGAAGAACAGCTTCTAATTGTTGAGTACAGTGGTTTTTTTAAAAGGCTCAATTTCTGTCCCTTGCACACAGTATCTGTGCACCTTACAATATATTTGATAGTGCTAACTTTTTGCATTTAGATTTGAGTAAAGCATTTTGAAAAAATTACGTAATTGCTTAATTAGTCAGGGAGGCAAGCAAAGCAACAGATGCCTGCAGGGAAGACAGGCTGATGGGGCCAGGAGTTTGGTAAGTAGGGGAGATAAAGTCAGCTTTCTCAGAACAGTTTCAATTTTCAGAGAGGGTAAAAAGGCTGGTTGTAGCTTCCAGCTCCAACTATACTAATTCTGCTTGTGCTCATGGGGTGCTGATAACTGTGTTGTCCCATTTTTTGGAACTTCCATGTGTTGAGAAATGATAAGCAACTTTAGTGCAAACATGTAATTGTGTGATTATCTAAACTGAATGCAAAGAATTAGATATGTGGAGTTAAGCTCCTCCTCTTAGTATTGATATTTCCCCCTTCTTGAGGACTTGACTTTGCAACCTTAATGCTCTGGAGGTAAATTCTTATGTAATATTTGTATAAAGACTGTGTGCATTCTTTAAGATCAGTTCTGCAGTTTTTCAACACAACTTAATTATAAACCAGACCTTTCTCATCACATGTGGTTCAGTGCTGGAAATGTTCTCTCACTACAAGGACTGTTTTAATGACCTAAAACAATCTGAGTCAGAATGCCCAGGGTTGTTGTTTGTGTATAACGTACAACCTTGTCAGAAATATTAAGTACAAAAATACATGAAAGTCAACTACCAGTGTAATTTATCATAATGTAACCTACAGTAAATTCCTTCTGCTTTGCTTTTTGCATGCTAACTCATAAAACAGGGGACCACGCTCGTCAGATTTTCTTATTTATCAAACTTATGGATGTTTTAAATTACCTCTGCTTGCCAAGTCCAAGTATTCCCATGTAATCATGTAATACATTCCACAGCATTAATTTTAAGCAAATGGAAGAAAATACAGCTGTGTTTGTAACTGCCTTTTTTCCTCTACTTTAATTGTAAATGTAACTAATTTACTGGATTATGACTCGTATGGTATTTTGCCTTCTGTAAAGGTAAAAGTCTTTGCTTTTCAGCTTCTAGATTGCTGTATGTGCTTAGCTTGCTTATCTCAGGTACTGCTCTGTTGTGTCCCCTGTAACAGAGAGGGTTCTCCAATTAACTGTTTGAAGAATTAAGAGAAATGTTAGATGGATGTTGCTATTTAAGTATAAATATCTTGTTCCCAAAGTTGCTTGTTGTAAGTAATTAACCAGAAGTTTTGAATCTTTTTCCTTTAACTTAAAGGAAGTTTCTGTGCTGTTCTGAAAGAGTTAGTGACTGACTTGACGGTCCCAGATAGCCAGATTGATGTCTCTGCGTTCTTGCTTCCACCGCTTTGTCATGAGAATGATCTCATTTTACTCGGTCCCTTACTGCAGGAGACTGACCACCGATTTATCGAAGAACAGGTACTTTTTGTTCTGTTGTAAAGGTAGTATTATATTTTCATGCAGTTCTAGTTTTTAGGGTCAGCGCTTATTTAGACTTGGTAAAAAATATGCCTATCCCTTTTTTCTTCCTTACAGCTCCTTTTAGGTAGCAGCATAGCTAGTGGCAGCCTGGAGTACGACCCTTATGCAATTTATGAGAAAGCTGGAAAAGGGGACTCAGTACCTAAACCACTACCTCCTGCATTGTCTGTTATCAGTGCAGCAACTCGACTTTTTGGAGTTATGTTTTGCCATATAGCAGAATCTCACAGGTAAAGTAGTAATTACAATTGGTGGGGAATTTGGGAGATGTTATGAGATGGTCACGGTGTTTGACATTGAATACAGAAAAAAACAGTTAGGAAAAAATAATGAATTGCATGAGTGGGTCCTGTAAACCATGTGAATAATATAATTTAGACCACCAAATTATTCGAGTTTCTCTTTAAAGTTACTGACAACAAAAAAGCACATCCAGCAAGAGGTTACTATCATAAAAAATTCTGTTGACCAAGCAAAATGTTTTGTTCTGATAGCCAGATCAAAGTGGAAGTTATTTTAAGAGCTATTGCACTATTTTTATGGTGCTTAATACATAATTACTAAATACCTTAGAAAGAAAGAGGGACAAAAGGAGTAGGAAGCTGCAGCATAAGGAACCCTTATCCTGCCTCATTCTTTATAAAAAGTAGATGGGAAGAAACAAGAGTGTGTGTCTTACCACAGTTCTGTCAAGGTACAAGAATGCTTGGAAGGGATCACAAAATTCTCTTGGGTTTGTGTGTATGATCTTCCTACTGCACACATGGCATTTTGGTTTGTTTCACATTTATAAGCACACTGATTGCTCAGGCGTAGATTTCCCTAAGGTTTTTGCGTGCTGTTGCTTCTTCTGTATGCTGCTGGTAATATTTTTGAATGCAGCTTTAGAGCAGATCAATTATTTTTTAATTAAACAGCTTTATATTTTCGAAGCCAGCTGTAGTTAGACCTCAGATCATGATCATTATAGGTAGTAATGGTTTTATTTTCCTGTGTGGAATGAGTGCTTAGTCTTGACAAGTCACGAGTGTTAATGTCTTCACTACCTAGAATGCTCGGGATTTAGTGTAAGTTTGAGGCAGCTTTTTGAATAGGAGAATACCTGCCAATAAAATTGCCAGGTGATTCATTGTTCTTCTGACTTGCCTTTACTTTCTTATTGTGTCTTCACTGCTTTTATTGTGGATTTTTTTTCTGTTTGGGTTTTTTGCCCCAGCCATCACCACCTTGCTGGTTGGTTTTCTTTGCCTGTTTCTCAAGACCTGAGCTAATTGCTGCAGATAATTGCATTTTCATTTTCTTTTTCTTTTACCTCCTCCTTTTTTTTAATTGTAAGTGAAAATGCAAGATTCCCATATACAGTTTGTTTTAATAATGTCTGTTTAATGTTACTTAGATATAAATGATTATCTGTGAATACATATTTTATAAGGAAACAAAGGCAAAAATTTTATGCTCATAGATCAGTTACTTTTTCTAATACAGAATACACAAATTTTTTGTAGGAGAAAGGGATGCCAGTTGAAGGAAAATGCTGGAGTTAATTTACTCCACCTCTGTTTCTGTAATATATAGGCTTTGTTATGGGTTTTAAAATAAAATTTAAAATCTTGATTTATTTCCTTAACTTTCAATTCTGTGGTTTCTTTTCTGTTTTTGTTTAAGGCTCCAGGCCTTAGAACAGTTGTTGAATTCCATAAAGCAAACAAAAGGATCACGACAACAAATAGTACAACTGCACGTGGTGTCAGCCTTTTCTACTTCCTTAAAGGTAAATCTCTCTCTCTCCTTTCTTTCCTCTCCTGTGTTTCTCTCTCTCTGTTACTAAAATATGGTACCTGTTGTTTGAATGTGTCAACTGCTGTGGTTTAAATCTAGCCACGCAACCATTCGCTAACTCCCCCCACAGTGGGATGGGGGAAAGAATTGTAAAAATAAGAAAACTCATGGGTTGAGATAAAGACAGTTTAATAGGGAAAGCAAAAGCCATGCACACAAGCAAAGCAAAAAAAGGAATTAATTCCCCACTTCCCATCAGCAGGTGGGTGTTCAGCTGTTTCCAGGAAAGCGGGGCTCCGTCATGCCTAACAGTTACTTGGGAAGGCAAATACCATGACTCCAAACATCCCCTTGCCTCCTTCTCCTAACTTTATGTGCTAAGCATGATGCCATGTTAAAGGAGAAGCTGCTGCCTGAGCATTCTCACACTGTTCAAGGAGTGGCACACAGACCATCTGAGACTTTAGCTGCTGGAACTGGAGCCCCTTCACTGTGGGCAGCTCCAGTGAGCCAACAGGTGTCCTTTTCATCTCCTTGTTTGCACACACACTCAATCTCAGGCATGCTTCCTACTTCTTCTGGCTTTCCCATAGCAGAGTCTCAGTGATCAGATTCATAAAACCAAATTATTTAATAAAGTGGTAGAGCAGCAGGTCAGCTCAAGCTGGATGCCTCTGGAGAGGCGCCCAGAACAAAAATCCCCAGGAAATTATACCCTTTATGATTTATGGACCCATGCTTCACGTGTTCTCCACACACCTTGGGTGCATCTCTTGGTCCAATGGTAATTTTTGATCTGGAGTTTTCTAATACATTATTGGGTTCTTTCCCTGTTTTCATGGAGGTAGGCTGTTCATTGTTCTTGTCTTGAGGAGTTGCAGCTTCTGCTGATGGCTGTAGTCTCCTGATATTGTGGTTTGCACGTCTGATGCACCTGCTCTCTGGCAGAGCACAGGGAACTAAAAGAGCCCTAGTCTTAGCATAAACATTACCTAGCAGCAATTGAAACATCAGTGTGTTCTCAATATTCTTCTTGCACTAAAGACAAAACAGCACTGTACCAGCTACTAGGAAAATTACTTAGCAAATTAATTGTATTCCAGCCAAAAACATCTCTAGACGTAAGCTCAGAGCTACTGGCATAAGGCTTCAGCTAATCCAGCCACTCATGCTAAGCCAGTAAAGCGAGGCAAACTGCATGTTAAATCACACAGTATTATAACTCTATGTACTGCTTTTACTTAAAACTTATTTATGCTCAACAACTCTCTTTTAACAGCTAAATGGTATGGAATATCCCTTTTGTCACTTGAGGTCAGCTGTCTCGGCTGCATCCCCTCCCAACTCCTTGTGCACTCTCACCCTGCTCACTTGCAGGGTGGTACAAGAAACAGAAAAGGCCTTGGTTCTGTGTAAGCACTGCTCAACAATAACAAAACCAACTCAGTATTATCAGCCCTGTGTTCAGCACAATCCAAACATGGCCCCATACCAGCTACTGCGAAGAAAATTACCATTACCCTAGCCCAAACCAGCACACTACACAGAAGTTCTTGTTTTGATTAACAGTCAAGGTGAAGATCAATCCTATTTTCTATGATAATATATTGTTTTATGTTGTCATACCTTTCTGGAGTGCTAAGGAGTAACTGTTTAGTTTTCACCTTTTTTAAAATTAGTTTTAGGGAAACCTGTTCTAGTACACTGTAGTGTACCAACATCCCCTACTAGTGTCATTCGAGTAAAAGAGAGATGGAAAAATTCTGTTTGTGTCATTTCTATCTTTATCACTGTCCCTTTCATATTTCTTATTGTATAAATAAAAATTAACAATTGGTAAAAAAAGTGATCTCAGAACTATCTGCGATTTGTTGCTTTTCCCTAATGCTTTGTTTGTAAGTGCATTCTTTCGTGTGCAGTTTTGATTCTTCCTTTCTTATTGTTTCTTAATAAGGCAAAATGTTTTCAGAATAGGCAAGACTTTTCATCGTACAATATTTGTATTTGGAGCGTATTTAATATGGAATCCAGATAAGAATATGAGCAAAAGCTCTAGCAGTCATTTTGGACTGAGATTTTTCTTTGTGTCTCTCCATTCTCATTGGTTTTCTTCTTGATATTATTTCCTAAATTTTATGCTTATATGTTGGTTTATTGTGTTCTACTGCAATCTGTTCAGCATTTCTTAAAATAGTAATTTTGATATCATAATGCTGTGCTGTGATGTACACTTATGTTAGTTTAGATGTCTAACTCTCAAAACAACAAATAAAAAGAGAGGAATTCCTCAGATAAAGGGGAAGAAAATAAAATTCCTTCAGCAGGTCTTGTGTTTTTTGCATGATAGAAAAGCACATTCTGATTCATATTCTGTTTAATATATTTAATATTTATTTTTAGCATTTGGCTAACTGCAAGGGAAGTTTAGGTTCAGAAGAAGTTAGAAGGTCTGCCCTGGCATTGGTAATGGGTGCCTTGGAAAGCAATAATCCACTCCTCAGATGCGCTGCTGCAGAGTGTCTGGCCAGGTTGGCACAGGTGGTTTCTGACAGTGCCTTCACTGCCGGATTAGCACAAGTCAGTTTTGACAAGTAAGTTCAAAAAAAGTGTGGTTACTAGTTGAGATTATAAAAATGTTTGAGAAATCTACCTAGGGACTATTATAATAATTTTTAAAAGATGATTTCCTTCCTGAATTTGATGTCACTTCAGATATTAACAGGGAACAGCACTGCCTGAGTTCTGCATGTAGTTCTTAATTTTGGTGGTCTTGAAGAAAATTATCTAAGTAACCATGTAGACTTTGAAATAAATTAAATTGTCTGCTATTCTAGCAACATCATTTAAGTGTATCTAAAATAATTGTGGTACTTTCTTCAGATAAGAAATGATATATGAGCTTAGAATTTTGGCAATATAACAGTGTCTAATTAAATGTTTTGCTGGTTATATACCAGAAATTTCATTTGTTGATGTGCTTATTGCATAGTAAGAGTCTTGGTGATTAAACTAACAGCTTTCTTTCAATTAATAGGCTAAAATCTGCTAGGGATGTGGTATCAAGAACAGGTCATTCTTTGGCTCTGGGATGTCTGTATAGGTACCTCGGAGGAATAAGTTCTACTCAGCACCTGAATGCATGTGTTGGAATCCTGTATACTTTATCTCAGGACAGTACTTCTCCTGATGTACAGGTACTTGCCAGTTATATAAAAATGTTATGTTACAAATTAATTGAATTATATTCTGGGGTATAAGGTTTCTTGTAAGAGTAACACTTCACAGCCTCTTAGGTATACCTCACAGGTAATGGTTAGAGCAGCAAAGGCGATGTAGAAGATAGCCCCTGCTCAAAATCCACCTTCAACAACTTCCCTACCAACAACTAGGGTGATATGTGGGAGGTTTTTATTTAATGATCAGCGAGGCTGATGAGGCTAAGATATACTGGCATCAGAAACAGTATCTGATGTTTTAGGAATTAATTCATTTCACATTCACCTGTATCTTGACCTTAACTAGATAGTACCTAAGTTTTTTTTTGTTTGTGTCAGGTTTTGTCTCTTCTACAATGTTTACATCCCATTTTTTGTTGAAGGGTCATGTAGTAGATAACAGGGATTTGTAGCCTAAATGCTGTAGAACTTGGTGAACATACATCCTTGAATAATGCACGAAGTTTTGAAGACTAATTCACATTATTTCTTTGTGGCTAAAACTGTTATCTATCAGAATAGCTTTAAGAGACATTGAGTGTATCTAATGTATCTGTCTAAATCTCAAAGAATTTTTAAAGCTTTTTTCACAATACCTTTACACAAAGAGGAACTGTATGTTGACATGAAACAGATGTGGCTACTGGTGCAAAGTAACTGCAACTAAAACAATAGGTTGTTTCAGCAAGTCTATTTTTTCACAATTCTTTTGTTCTTGCACATGGAACTGTAAGAAACTTTAAAAAGAGTAGGCTGTATTTAAGGAATAATAATCACTGTTAAATTAATTTACTATTAAATTCAAATTTTTCTTGATTAACAATTACAAATTTGAAATGGTTGTTGCATTGCAGAATATACAGTTCCTTGTAAAATATTCAGAATTACTTATTCAACATCAGATTCTTAGGGTTTCTTCTCATAACCTCTCCATTTGTTCCGTTGGAACCTAAAAGTGCAACTTTTATTGCACTTCATTACTGAATTTCACTTGAACTATCAAGTTTTTAAAAGATCTTATGTTTATCAGATAAACATTACATGACTTCTCTTATTTTACAGGCATGGGCACTACACTCTCTGTCACTGATAGTAGATTTGGCTGGGCCCTCGTATCATGTGCATGTGGAACCTACTTTATCTCTTGTTCTCATGTTGTTGTTGACTGTGCCTCCTGCTTATGCTGAAGTTCACCAAAGCCTTGGTCGCTGTTTAAATACACTTATTACCACGCTGGGCCCCGAGTTGCAAGGTATATAACATACAAAAGCATCAGCTTGGTTTGGATTAGCAACAGAATTGCTAAACATTGTTTGAATGTGTGATTGCAACTGTAGCAAGTAAGCAAATGCTAAGATTTTTTCCTCATTTTAAGACAGTATCTCACAGACCATGACTTTATGCAATCAAGATGACATGACTGCTAGTTTTCTAAAAATAGTGTGTCTTCTTGACATCATTTCCTCTGTTTGAACTGGTTCTCCAAGCCTTGCCTCGGGCTGAAATTTCTTACATGAATTTTTACATTTTACAATTCTTACATTTTTACATATTCTAGCATGAGAACAGAAGATACTCATATTTCAAGAGTTAGGAGCCAATCTGTTATGATGCACACATTTAAAATTTGCATCTAAATCACCTTTTAGATAGCTGGACACTGAAATTTCCAGAGAGCAATGTGATCCTTACTCATTGATATCAAAGTGTAGCACAGACACAGAAGTCATCCTTCAAGAGGATGAACGTTGGCTGGCTTGGGAAAAAGAGGTTATCATTTTTATTTAAAAAAAAAAAAGAGATGTTTTAAAACAAAAAAAAAATCCTACTTTTTTTAATTCCAAATATAGGCAGCAGTACAACAGTTTCAGCCTTAAGAACTTCCTGCCTCTTGGGCTGTGCAGTGATGCAGGATAATCCTGACTGCCTTGTTCAGGCTCAAGCCATCTCTTGCCTTCAGCAGCTTCACATGTTTGCTCCTCGACATGTCAACTTGTCTAACCTTGTAAGCTGCCTATGTGTGAGTATATATTTACTAGTCTATATCCTTTTATTTTAAAACATTTTGTTCAGAAACACTTAAAAAATGCAGATGTTTCTTTAACCAGACAAACTGATCATTGTATAGGGCTGAGGTGTTTCATGTCCTCCTACAGGCAAGTATTCTATATTTTTTCTTTTTTTTCCCCTCAATTTCTGCTTCCCCTTTATGAGATGAGCACATTCTGTAGAGATCTTGGCCTTCTCAACTGCTTGCAAGTGCATTCTGCTGCTCTTAAGGCCAGTTGTCTGGCAGGATATACCATTCATTACAAATTTCTGCTGGATTTTTACCAGCTGTTTTATGTTGACCATTTTTTTCCTTCTGCTGCTTTTTATGCCTTGGGTGAAGGATTGATTAAAAATATTTGTGTGTACTGATTACTGAGAATTGTTTGGTTTTGTTCTTTCATGATGCTGAAAAATTATAGATTTCTCTGGTTTGTGATTTCTGTAGCACTAATGCTTCAAATGTACTGACATCTTGGCAGTCAGTATAAAAATTTCTGACGGTTACATAAGTAATAGTCAAACCAGGTCTTTGGAAAAAATAAACAAAACTCTTTTTCAGTCCCATTTGACAAAGAAGTGGGAGAGTTTATGTGCTGTGGGGTTTTTTATTTGTTTCTTTTCATTTTCACTCAATATCTCTCTGTCTTTAAGGAGTTTTTGTTCTGAAGCACTTAAAAAAAAAAAAGCAAAAGTAATTTTCTGGTAGTTATTAGCCCTGGTGGATTTTTGTGGGCTAGCTACAAACAAAAAACCACAGAGACAGTAAAGTATGGTGGGATTTTCTTTTAATCTTGTCTATATTGACACAGTTCTTATTCACATCTTCTGCTGAGTAGCTCTTGTGTATTGATACTGACAATATATTAATTTTGGATAAAGTTTAGATTCCTCCAGTTTTCTTTATTCAGTTTAACTGGCAACATGATTGTGGGAGGTAGAAAAAATTGAAGAAGGTCTGTCAGCCCCACTTTGTGATAGGCATGAATATGCTAAATGCAGAAGAACTGGAACTAATCTGAAGTGTTCTTTGTTTTAACATACACTAAGAATTATTTTCTCTTCTCTGGGTAAAAACCAGTTTTTCTTGCACTGATAAAATCACAGCAAACCATGTAAGTCACTCTCCTGCTCAGAGGATGTGTTAGCATTTCGGATCATTTGTAAGTTTGTGTACAGTCTGCTTCTGATATTAGTCTCTGACTAATATCAAGTCCCTACTAATACAGAGGATGTCATTATAAAGTTGTTTATATGATATTACTGATTTTTATTGTTTTTACAAATGGTCTCAAAGTACTTCATGCAGTACTTTATGAGCTCATGATGTTAAATTACACAATTAAGAAAAAGCATGGTTCATAGCTCGAGTGTGTGTGTTCATTCATCTGTACACATGTGTGTGTTCCCCTCTAACCCAGAAATTATTCTGGGCTTCACAGGGTAGGAATCCAAAGAAATCACTGGCCTTAGGTGGGTGAACTTTTCTTATTCCCATGAACTTTTTATACAACTAGGGACCATTTTGCTGGCACTGACAATTCAGTAAATACCAGTACGTCTCTGAAGAGTATCATAAACAAGGTTTGAGTGTGTGCTTTTCAGGTCTGTGAGAAGATAATTGCACAATGAGAATTCTGCATTTGTAGAACTCGCCATCCATCCATGTAGTTTCCACCCACTAAACCACCATCTCACTAGGGAAGCAGAATAAATTACTGGATCTGAAATCTGCTCTTGACTCTGCAGTTTGCTCGCAAGGTGACCCTCAGCTAGTCATTCTTCATGAGTTTAGACGTCTGCAAGTTGGAGAACGAGGTGTGACTGTCCTCCTTTACAAGGCATTTTGAAGTAGCATATAAAAACTAGGCACTAGTGTGAATATTCACCACTGCATTCCTTATTTGGGGCAGAAAAACAGGAGAGGCAAAGAATCTGTGGTCAGATGAGTGATCTTTTCCTCCTCTGTCCATCAATTCTCACTCAATTTGAAAACAAATGTGCAAAGAATTATTTTTTTTTCCTATTTTTAGTAGCATTTAATAGCATAACTCTCTTCACCCTATTTCCTCTCTTACCTTCCTCTCGTCTCTCATATCCCCCCTCTTCTACCCCTCTTTCTCTCTCCCTCTGTCTCTTCCCCCCATCCTCCTCCCCTCACTCTCTGCCTCTCATTAGCCATGCTAACAATTTCTGTGAGCAGCTGCAAGCTGCCTCCTCCACCTGTCTTCCAAGCCCTTAGAGGATGAGATGGTTCAGGTCTCCAAAGTATTTGGACAGTTCAGGTTGTGACTTTGCTAGCACTGGTAAAACGTGACTCAGGCAACGGATACAATGTTTCACTGGCTCAGTTTTTTGTGTTACTTTTTTTTATAATTGTGTACATGTCCCTGTCATTATCTAGCTTCCCTTCTTAAGTTTCTGAAAGTGTTCAGTGTTGGTCTGTTGGATCTTTCATGAGGTGTCTAACAATAATGCTTATCCTGCTGTTTGAATTCTTGGCTCCAGCAGAATAGAAATCATATGCTTTTAATAGTGTCTAAAATTAACTCTGAAACTTAGTTGAGCACAGACTTCTATAGGGCTTATCCACGTAAGCTTATGATGTAGTATTCCTCAACATAGTGAATGGCAGTTTGCAGCTCCAAGATATTAAAGTTATTTTGAAACACAATAAGTATACATTGTCAATAACTTTGCTGTACTGTTGTCTTGGTACTAATTTTAGAGGCAGCTGGATTGCAATTTAAGTGTGTTCAACTTTAAATATAAGATAAATGAACTAAGCAAATTAGGGTTTTGGTATATTTGAGGTAAGATTCTGAATTTTAATATAAGCTGAATTTACATGTTATAGTCTCCATGTGTGGTTGATATCACTGTGATATCTATATTTTGGTTTTGTCATGACTGGTTTGTCATTTGTTTTTTGTGCAGGAAATCTTGTTGGATAATTCTGTGTTGGTAGGTCCCTGTGCCTTGTTAATCCTAAACTTTTGCAGTTTGCAGTGGTGTTTTTATTTCATCTTTTATCTTTCCTTTTAACCATTTTAATGTAATTTCTTTTAGCATGTCAAGTGGCATTTTGTTGTCATCCTAACCAGATCCTTCCTAACTTTCTGTAGATGGCAGGCGTACATTTCATTTATGTGCTTAGTGAGGAATAATTTCGTTTTTAATGTGTTAAGCAGAGAAAGGGGACTGTTTGTTTGTTTAAGTTTTAACGTGATGCTTGCATTTTGTGTCTGTCATTGAGTCCTGTCCCCTGCTTAGAATGTGGAAGAATGAGAGAGATGAAAAATGTGCATCTTGTGTTATTTGGTAGCCTGAATTGGGTCCTCTCTTTTTTCCCCCGTTAAAGATAAGCACGAAATTTATGCATGTCCAACTTAAAGTAAAATGTGTAGCCTGCTTGCCTAAGTGTTGCATTCAAAGCCTCACTTGTTTTAAAGTTTCAGTTAAAGTATCTTACAGACACAGTTGTTGAGTCAGATTTCTTGTAAAAGAATTGTGCAGTGTATCTTTTGACGTATTAAATCTGTAAATCGAAGTATTGTAGGTTCACGTGCATGCATAGGAATTCCAAAGACGAAGTTTAGTTTTGTTAATCTAACAAAGCTGAAATTCTGTATGACTTACTCTTTTTGTCCTTAAGTTGTTTTTTTAGAATATATGTTAACTGATATATATTAGTCATTTTGACTAACATATATTGGCCTGTTGCTGACAAATGAGGAGCACAGTCTTATGTCAAGGTTTTCCTGCAGCAGACACTGAGCTCTGTTTTAAGCATGGTAATAGCTAAGGGCACACAAATACGTAGTTGGAGAGAATAATTTTCTTTTTATGATAACCTACACTTAATTTAAAAGAAGCTGCATAAATATTGGTGTAGCCATCTTGCCTGACCACACAGCTAATTTATTGTATCTTTGAGATTCCCTTCAGATTTTCTTAAAATTGAAAGCAAGCAAATAAAAATCAGAAAGCTCCACTCTAACAAAAAAACCTTGAGGCTGTGTCTTGGGTTTTTTAAATGGTTTTCCTTGTTTCGGTAATAATGAATCTATGGTCATGTATTTTCCAGTGTAAGAAACACACACTGGCCTGGTAGTTGTAAAATATGGTGGTGCTGTGAAATTTTTTGCTAGAAACTGCTCAGAAGAGCTGACCTGTCTCAGTGTGATACATTCACCAGTAACTCATCCTTTCTCTCACCTTCTCTAAAACATAATTTAATGTAAACTGAGTATATATTTTATTGCAATGAAACGGCGGCAGTGTTCTCTTTGCCCTTTCTTTTAAACTTCCTATCATGCATGGAGTTCAGATTTACTAAAGCCTGATTGACTATCTCACCCTTGGTTACATTGGCATTTCTCTTGTTACATCTGAGGATGATTTGAGTAATTTTCTCTTGTACTGAGTTTTCAAGCCCATTATATCTACATCCTGTAGTCAAAGAATAGAGTTAATTGTTCATTAGACCATGATTCACCTGTCATTGAAGTTAGTCGGGGTCTTTCTACCAATATTGGTTGGGAGTTGAATTCAGCTCCAAAGCAGTATTGTAAGTTGCCTTTGGAGAGAAAATGCTAAAAGCACTGATACGTTAAAATTGATTACGGGTGTTGCAACACATTTCATTTGAGGGTAGGACAAAAAAAAAGCTGAGCAAAAAGAGCATCAATTACATGTTTACTGATGTAACAGATTTGCCATAACTGCAGTTGTTCAGAAAATAGCAGCCTTTCTGAGGTATTGCTGTAGAGATTCGTTAGCCATCTTACTGTATCTTCTTGCATGTTTCAGATGAATCTCTGTAGCTCATACTTATTACTGAGACGTGCAGTGGTAGCTTGCTTACGACAGCTTGTGCAAAGAGAAGCTGCTGAAGTATCAGAATACGCTGTTGCATCAGTAAAAGAGAGCAGAGAAGATTTTACTCCAGGTAATGTGTTGAAGTTTTGAGATCGAAGAGCTTGACACACTGACAGTGAATTTTGAACTCACTCTGCGATGGGTATGAAAACTTTGCTACGCTCTTGAAATCTTGAACTCGAAAAGGTTTTCTACCTCAATTCTCTTTATAGTACCAAAATATGATAAAATGAAGAAAATGAGAAAATGCAAGTGGAATTTCAGCCTATCTAGCCAGTAGCTGTTGTAATAACTTTTTGCTAAAAGACCTGAAACTGATCACTAGTTTGTCCTCATGGGCCTTTCTGTGGTAATAAATGGTGGTAATAAATGATTTCACTTCAGATTTCAATTCAAGCTCATTTGGAAATATTCCAAAAATATAGACTATAACCATTTTGTAAAACTGCTGATACGTAAAATTCATAATATCGAGCAAATAAAAATTGGTCACAGTAATTTAACAAATTATTTCTGTGTGTCTGTCCAGTTTTGTGCTTTGTCGAAGAATAGTTTTAACTTCCCTTTCAAGTTATAAACATTGTTTTAGGATTACCTTATGAAGTAAGATAATTGAAATAGCAGTCAAAATGAAAATGAAGTCAGTATGAAATATCATATGGCCAAAGCTAATTGTTTTGAGGAGCTCAGATGCAATGGTGATGATAATGCTGTGAAGTTCAGAGTAGGATTTTTTTGTTTGTTTGTTTTCCCCTGGGGTAACTTTCTTCCTGTTTTTATTGTGTTTCTGTAAAAACTCAACTTTTGTTTTGTATTCAGATACAGTATTAAAGCAGCTAATACAATTGTTTCAAAAATATTTCAGGGCTAGTAGGTATTTGTTCAAAAGATACCCCGTGTGCAACCTACAGTGAGGTTTCTGTTATCATTACTGCAGTTTTGTGATGTACAACATTCAGCTCACACTTTGTTCTTAGCAGATGTGAACATCAGAGAAATAGGCCTGGAGGGGGCATTGCTGGGCTTGCTGGACAAAGAATTGGATCAAAGACTGTGCCAAGATATCAAAGAGACTCTGACTCATATGCTTACTTCAATGGCAGTTGAAAAGCTCTCTTTTTGGCTGAAGCTTTGTAAAGACGTCCTTGCTGCCTCTGCTGGTAAGCCCTGATACGCTGTAGTTGAGAACACAATCAAAATAAGGTCTGCAGAAGTACACTATGTCACCAAGGAAAGGTATTCATATTTCTTGAATGTTTGGCATTTATGAAGTGTATCATCATCCTTCATATTGAAAGATTGGACCCTTTAACTTAGTTCCTTCAGAGAAACGAATATGCCTTTCTCCCTTCTGATTGCCTTTTCCCTGTTGAATAAGTTTTTGTCAACATCTTGGCATGTGTTGCCTGTTCATATTCTTGTTGATTTATAGTCCTAATGTTAACTTATTTCCATATTAGAAATGTAAATGCAGAGTATGTTTGAGATCATGAGTCCTTTGCAATTACCTACAAGAAAAATATTCAGATGGGCTCTTCTATTACTAATAGGAATGATGCAGACCTACTATATCATGATGAAACTCTTGAGCAGGCAAAATTAATTACTGTGCTGAATATGGGGGCGGGGGGGGGAGGGGAAAAAGGAAATTCTTTTACCTGCAGTGCAGGAGGAAAATAAGGATTTAGATTTTTGATTTGGAACATTACTAGCTTCTAATTCTTTCACTGCAGTTCTCAGTTTACTTTTGTGGTATTGAACTTGTCTTCCAGCAACTAATATCAACCAAATGTAGGCAGTTTTGTTATATTTTAATTCTAGCATTTACTTGAAGACATCAAGGTTGAAGGGAGTCACTGTGAATTTGAGGCTAGAGATAGACTTTGAAGAGATTTCCTTGTGAGTCCTTCTGTAGTTTTCAATTACAATAAGAAAGAATATTATATTTTGGGTTTTCTCTCCTGTGTCCTAAATACAGATTTCAATACAGTAGCTTCAGTAGATACCACTCAAGAAGAGGAAACTGCCAAAGTGGATGATGCATCTGTTTTAACATCTGACAGCGATGACAAGTTCCATCCTTTCCGAAATCCACGATGGTCTACCAGAGTTTTTGCTGCAGAGTGTGTCTGTAAAATTATAAGCCAGTGTGAAAATGCATGCAGTGCACATTTTGATGTAACTTTGGCTCAGGAAAGAAAACAACGTGATTCAAGAGGTATGTGTTACGTGCTGAAAGAATTCCATAGAGTGCGAAGTATGCTTAAAGTAAATATTAGCTCTTTGCATCTTAGTGAAGTTTGTAATAAATTTGTTGTTTGTAATCAATGAAGCCTTTAGTTATTTTAATTAGAAGCGTGTATTTATTTCAGCATAGAGCAGTTTTTGTCTGCTAAAATATTGGCGTCTTACTGCACCATTTACACTCACTTTCCTGGTTATAGTACCATGGCATAGTCGTAGGAAGCCATTGTTTCTGCATAAGCACTGGCAGTCAGAAGTGATAGCTGGCACCAGCCTACAACATCACAGTATCCGGGAGTATGACTAAAAAAGCACCACTTTTTTTTCCCCATAATTTGCAAAATTATCAGTATAAACACTGCCATTTTTTGGTAACTCTCTATGTTTATCTGGAGGTGTTTTCCTCAATGCTCTTTCTTAGAAAATCTGCCTCATACATAAAGATATTTACGCTTCATTCTAAGTACTTTTTTTTAACATATAAATGGAAAGCAGCCTAGATCAGCTAATATAAGATATCCAAGTAAGACTGTTGTATGTGTAAGCTGCCTAAAGTGATATGTTAAGGTAAAATGCAAAATATTAATTTGGAAAATGTTTGGATCAGTCTTATAAAACACAGTATGTCTAAATGTAAATTTAATAAAACTATTTTATTTTTTCTCTTCTCAGATGACTTTTTGGTATTGCATTTAGCCGACTTGGTTCGTATGGCTTTTATGGCTGCCACAGATCATAGTGATCAACTTCGTCTTTCTGGGCTTCAAACATTGCAAATTATTGTTCGGAAGTTTGCAGCTATTCCAGAACCAGAGTTTCCAGGTCATGTTATTCTGGAGCAATATCAAGCCAATGTAAGCACCATTGCTCATAACTTAGAAAAGTTTAGAGTTACAGTCAATCACTAAAAGAAATTTGCTTTTGCAGTGCATAAGCGTTGGATTTCACTTAGTTTGTTACTGAAAGTATTGTTAATTTCTTTGGACTTAACTTCCTTAGAAATCATCTTTTCAGTTGGCATATAATGTCTTGGCTCCAAAGTTTTTCAATTTCTGGCATTTTCCCCTCTTGAATACAGCAAAACCAAAACAGATCACTTGGTAGGGTTTTTTTGGAAAGCATTGGTTTTAAAGAGTGATAGTATTGCAAAAAATATTAGAAACTACTGTAATTTTCCATTCTGCTCAGAAGTAGCCTTTGCACACCAATGATCACACTTGGAGATCTCGGCCAATAAACAAGCTAGAGGTGGTAAAAGTATGGATTATACTCAAGATGTCCATTTCAGTTAAGTCTTGGCTGAGACTTAGAGAAAAGATGTCCTAATCATTTTGCATTCCATACTGCACTTGTGTTAAATATGGCAGACAGCTGTGTTAAGCCTCATCTGGCTTCCGTTCTTCAATTTCTGGCAGGGACTGAATAGGTCAGATCACTTTCTCTCCTAGACATCCTAACCTACTTTAATCTTGCTTTTGCCATTAGAATTCTATTTTACTGGTGCTTCTTTGTGGGAAAGAGGTGCCTTGGTCTAGTCTGCAACTATCAAGGGGAAAAAATACCCCATCTGTCCTTGCTGTCCAAAACCATCAAGCAGGTCAGAAGTAGAGCTAATGATTTTCCTTTTAACCTTCAGTACCCTTAAAGTGTTTATGCTAATACTACATATAGATCTGATCAGCTGTTCCATGGTAGTTTAAGAGATGTGAAACAGTTAAATATCAAGTCTTTATCTTCTAATTTTTTTCATAACAATATCATAATAGTCCAGAAAAAGATGGATATAGATTTTCTGTACTTGAGTAACTTAAATGAAGTCTGAGCTTTAGGGGGTCTTAAAAAGCTGTCATTAATTGCCATTAACAACAAATCCTTTTCACTTATTTTCACAAACTTGTGTTTGTAGTATTTGTACTACACTTTTCATTCCAAAGAGCATCAGACTTAAGTCCGAGTTTTCAAATACAGGCTAAAGCAGCAAGAGAAATTTTCATTGGCCATTAGTGAAATGGCTTTCAACCGTGAGATTAGATAAAATCTCTGCAACCTGGTCTCTATGTTCTTTATTAAACAAATGGGGTTTGTGCTCTCCCTTTTTTTCACTTTCCAAAGTTGACCAACTTCAGCTGTTTGTTTCCTTAAATCTGTGTTCTTTCTAAGTAAGGAAGTGTCACTGATTAGGCATCTTGCAAGTCTTTCATTGTTTGGAACATTTTTTTTGTTTCGGGGGCTACTCATGAAGCCAAGCATTCAGAAAGGAAGAGGTTTCTGTTACAGTGTTAGACTGTGCAAAAAATAGAATCAGCTTTGAAGACCCCTCTCAAAGACAGCCATGTCTTCAGTGTAAGCAAAACAATGAAAGTATGACTGCAGCTGTTTCTCTGCTCTTTAACTTCACTGAAACAGTCTGTGAAAAAAGGAACTGTGCTTTATGAAGGAAAATTATAACAAAGTCAGACTAGGAAAAGGAAGTATTTAGTTAATTGTTCACTATATATTGAATGTTGTATAACTTCTCTTTAGGTTGGAGCAGCACTTAGGCCTGCCTTTGCTCCTGAAACTCCTCCTGATGTCACAGCAAAAGCATGTCAGGCAAGTGTTGAAAGTCAGAAGTCTTAGGTAATAGACCCTCTGAAATATTTTTTTTGCTTGATACACAACACAAGAAAAAGAAATCATCTAGCCTCAAATCCTCAATGCACAAAATGATGTTACCTCTATGTTGTGACAAATCAAAGATTTTTTTGCAGTGTGAAGTCTTTAGAGAAACTTTGTAGCAGTTGATACTTGGTTGTTATTTGTGTCACCCCACTAATGTTTGTGGCTTTCATTACTTAAGTATACTAAACTGTAGTGTCATTTAACATTTATTATTTTCTGAGAGTAAATGTATCTTGCTAGAAATTAAATCTGGTTTTCATAATTTTACAGACAAAAAAAAAAGTCTCCAGTGGTGGTTTTTTCTTGTTCCTCATTGTTTCTGTTTCACAACTCTAGGTATGCAGTGCCTGGATAGCAAGTGGTGTAGTCAGTGATCTTAATGACCTTCGAAGGGTTCACCAGTTGCTTGTGTCCTCTTTGGTCAAAGTGCAGGCTGGAAAAGAAGCACAAAATCAACAATATAATGAAAGCACCTCAACTATGGAGATACTGGCTGTGCTTAAGGCTTGGGCAGAGGTTAGTATAGCAGCTCTGTAATGTTAGTCTTGATATCTGGTAGGTGAGTTGGAACCATTTAGGCAGAATTTTTGAGGAATTTCTTACAGCTTCATTAAATAGAAAGTGCTGGCCCTTTGCTTTGCCACCTCTAAACAGTACATGAGCTTTGTAAACTTGACCCTTAAACCATCGGTATTGTATTATACACTAAGAATAATGTCTCATACTTAAAAATACAAATTTCTTAAGATATTCTGATAGTTCAATATTCATTTAAAATTGCATGTTATAAATTGCTATGTGATGGTCCACTGAATGTACCATTTTAAATAGGTGTTATTTTTCTCATTGTCCGTTGGCATTCCATTTCTCAGAAATAGTTCTTGTAAGTTAATACTGTCAGTTCAGTACTGCATTGGTTAACTTAAAAGTCAGCTCATGTGAATGCCTGTTTTAATACATGTAAATGGAAGGTTAAATATTTAAAAGTCAACAAGGTGAACAATGTACATAATCTCCAAAAATGTGTGTTAGAAAGTAGTGATAAGGACCTTGAATGCTGATGCTTGATAAGCAGCTAAATATGAACATGTTATGTAGGTACATGATATTTCAGTGTATAGTCAGGGAGCTGTTTTGGAGGAGAAAATAGGCAATGGATAGTTTTTATGTGAACATTTGTAGAAAAACACCTCTTGTGTCCATACTTGAGAAAGGATATTGGCAAAATAGGAAAACCATTGGAGAAAATCTAGCAAGTGGGAATAAAAATCTTGAAAACATGCTTACCTTGAGAGATTTAAGTAGATTAGTCTATTTAATCTATTCAGAAAGAGATAAAGTACTGGGATCGATTTAAAATTATTAAATGAAGAAAATGTTTTTAATAGCATGTAACAACCTATCACTGGTAATAAGCCTGTGAGGCTCAATTGTCAGAAGTGAGGATCTGTAGATGGTTCCAGCCTGTAATTAAGATCACTAGAATTCTTGACAGTAAACTCCATATAGGTTTCTATAAACTTTTGTGACCTGTAATTTACAAATATTACTTAAGCCCTAGGCAGTTCCTTCTCACTTAGAATCTTACCTATTCCTTGTTTACAGAAATGGAAGGAATTCCCCCATCCTGCTGCTGCAGGGAGATGTGAGAGAAGGACTTGCTGAGTGCTTAGTTGCTGGCCTGGGACAACTCACTAGCAAAATTGAAAAAGATTCAGAAATCATGACTGCAGGAAACTAGTACTCACCAAAGCTAGCTTGAGATTCATTGAATCTAAATGTCTCCTTTGTAGCTGAGAAGAGCTTCTCTCCAGGGGAATTTTGGAGTGACTAAAGATGGCTCTTGGTCTGAAACATTCTCTGTTCTATCTTCATAACTGGAAAGGCATCTAGGGAAATTAACATTGAAATTAACCTATTGATGGTAACACCCAGAGTTTGCAAAGTATTGTTTTGCCAACTGATGGGCGATAGAGAGGCCACAGACACCAACAGAGGGAATGGACTTACTTTACTCGCAAAATTAAGGCAACACAAAAACAAAATAATGCATTTAACGTGGCAGTAAGCTTAGCACGCACACCATTTTGGCAATGAACAAACTAAGCAAAGTAATGCATCTAATCTTTACTATACAAGCAAAGAATAGTGATTAAGAAAGATACATCACTGGTTACCCCACTAATACCTTACCATCATCCAGACCTCTTCATTTGCTGGGGAGCCCTGAGTCACAGCGAAGGGTCAGAGAACCACTCCCGGTAACTGGGAAATCCTACGCAGTGCACCACTCGTGGGTGAGCTCTCCACCTTCACTGTGAGGGGGTCCAGCTTTTGTAGGCAGGATATGAATGACTTGCATATTTTGTCATGTGGAAACGTCTGGGGACAGTCTTCTCGACCACCCAAGATCAGGGCTTGGCCAGAGCCCAGGTGTAGTTTGGGTGATGTTCCTGAAGGTCTATGAAATATCTTGCAGACAGTCACTAGAGTATAACACAATCTCTTAAGCATCCGGTTTAACAGACAAGATGTAGCAAAAGATGTCTCACATATATGGTTTGAATAATAATGCTTAGCATAAGCAGTTTAGCTAATCTATGTATAAGGTTCATACTTAGCACAAGCAATCTAACTGATCTGTGGATAAGGTTTGCCTATTTTCCTGTATCAAGTAGGGACAGTACAGGATTCATCTGTAAGGAAATTTTGGCCTGTCTCAGGCCCTGGCATTTCAAGTATGCAGGACTGTACTCTTCATTCTTTACTGCTAACAGAGTAATACATAACTTTGAGAAGTCAGTTGCAAGTGCAATACGTCGTTGCAGTTAAAAGAAGTTTTAGGAGTGGTTTGACTGTTGTTTCCAGATCATGATTACAGGTATATTATTTGATAAGTTCTTCTGTTTTGTAGCCATATCTGTAACAGGGTTTGATGGTTGGAAGCAGATGCTGAACAAGTAACATATTTTTTAAGAACAGGGAAGTTAACTGCAGGTGTGTTTAGGAATTTTAGTAGTTTTTCCTTTTTTGGGGACTCTTGCATTGTGATTAGCTGGGGAGTGGATTCAGAAGGTTTAGAAAATAAGTGCTTGTTCACCTATGCCTACTGGACTTAAAGCTGGAATAGATTCTAGGAAACCTCATGTCCGTTCAAAGGGCAGTCATGTTAATGATCACAGCAGTTTTTCCCAAATGTAACTCTTTATCTATATATCAACAGGTTTACATAGTTGCAGTTGAAAAGCAGAAAAATCAAAGTGATGCACACAATCACTGTTTAAAAATTGCAAACTCTGCAGAAGAAAGCTACAGAGATGTTACATTTTCAGCCAGTGGACTTCTGGACTTGGTACAGGCAGATCTTGGAACACTAAGCAAGCTGTGGCTCTCTGCACTTCAGGATTTTGCTCTCTTAACTTTGCCTTCAGAATATGCATCACAGCTACCTGCTGAAGGTAAAAAAGCAAATCAGTTGTATTTTCATAAGCCACTTGTCTGCATACTGACTTGTAAGTAAGATTAAATTGTACAGAGAATAGGCATGTTTATGTGCTATCTAAAGATCAGGACTGCTTTTGAGAACATGTTTCTCACTGATGTGAAAAGTAGTTTTTGGTATTCTTATTTGTTGGGTTACTTTATTGTGGAAAAAAGAAATAGGTAATTTATTGGATTTTTTCCAAATAAATATAAATTAGGTGCCCTCATTAGCCTGAATTTTAATATTGAACATTAAAAGAAAAAGTTATACATAGAATACGTGCTAAACGTAATTTTAATTTTTTCCCATACTTTCACAATACATTATAAACATAATTTCAATAAAAAGAAGAATCCTCTTTTAAGAATGAGAATATATGATAGTTGAAAATAAATTACATCTTTAAAACTAACTTCTTTCCATGTAGGTGGTGCATTTTATACAGCAGAGACGATTGAAAATGCCAGACCTCATTACTACAACTCCTGGGCATTGATACTTTATGCTACAGCATTATGGCTTACTAGCACAGGTTTTGTTGTTGTTGATCCAGATGAAGGAGTTACAAATCTCTCTAGACCTGTCACCCCAACTACCATGTGTCAAGATTCTTCTACCAGACCCTTGGTGAAATCACCTGAGGATGTGAATACTGACAGATTTCATCTTATCTTGGGTTAGTGTCTATATGCTGTATTTCAAAATGTAATTCTTTCTAGATAAAACTGCTAGCAAATATTTAATTATTCACATTTTACTGCATCATTGAATATCGTGTCTCTCGGAAAAATATACAATCAGAAGAATTTTAAGTCCTAGTGAGAAAATTTTAAAGTGTTTTCCAAATGTGGTATGAAAAACACTCATTGTGGGCTAAACAAGCCCTAAACAAGAGTTTATTGCTCTGCCCACGAACATGCAAGTTCAAGGGTGAATTTTACTGTGGTTATACCACTACAGTTACAGAGTGTATGGATTAACATTAGTTAACTACAGTTTTACATCACAGAATATTGTGTAGGTTGGAAGGGACTTGTGGAGGTCATTTTGCCCACCTCCTGCTCAAGCACAGTCGCCTAAAGCCAGTTGCTCAGGACTGTGTCCAGGCAGCTTTTGGATATCCCTGTGGATAGAGACTCAACCTCTCTGCATAACCTGTGCCAGTGCTTAGTCACCAAAACAGTAAAGAAGTGTTTCCTGACATTCACATAAAGCTCTCTTAAGCCTCCACTACTGCAGAAGCTAATCAGGTAGTTGAATTCAGTCCCAGACCTCCAAATTTACACAATTAGACATTTGTGATTATATTTTTTTCCTTGATCTCTCATTTGTATTCTTCTTTTGTAATCCCTTTTTGGAATGGGTTTGTATGACCCAGTTGCATGTCTTCTTTTGAATCCCAGTTTTTCTGCAGAGAGCCAGATTCCTTTTGAACTCCATTGCTCCCTCAGTTAAAAGTGGGACCTCTGATACAAAAGCCGCCCATTTCCCCTGCTTCCTCTACTACTTAGTGTTTCAAATTTCACATACTTTACCATGCACATGGCTTGTTTATAATGCTTTTGAACATATTCCAGTTGTTCATTTTCACTCCTACAGAGAAACTGAAAGAACTTTAAAACTTGGGCATTATCTGTTGCACAGCTGTTCTTCAGAGTACATCGATCCATTTCCCAAGTCATACATTTTGGAATTACAGCTGTACAGTTGGGATGAGAATATGGATTGCAGTTTATATGAAGCTTGTCTCCAAAGTTTTGAGGAGTCCTGAAAGCTGAGGAAAAAAATAGTTTTATCTGCTCTAGGATTTGCAAGCTTAGGGTTCGTGTAATTCACATACTGCTAGTGATCTAGTTGTGGTAGTTGCATTTTAGTAAAATATGGAGATAAAGCCTCAGCCTTTGAGTTTATGCACTATTATTACTTTTGCCATTATTTCTTTCTATTATGTAAATCAGAGCAATGAGGCAAATAGTCTGCTACATGCTCATTATGAATTGTTCTAGGTCTGTTCATTGGACCTAGAGTTTTGTGTTTTACTCAGAAATTGCTGGGGTTTTATTTCTTAATGTTAGTAGCCAGTTATAATTGTGTCTTATACTGTTTAGAAGCTGGAATTCTTCATTTTGATGGAAATAGAGTTCTTGCCTGAAGATATTAGCAATAGCAGATGGATTCACTTAATATAAAATGCTATTTCTATGGCTGCTCAACCTACTGTGAGGTTACTTAGTAATGGACAAAATTACTCCTTAAAATTTCAAGCACATACAGGTTTTTTCTTCTGATGCTTACAGGAATTAGTGTGGAATTCCTCTGCTCTCCTCGACTGGATGCAGCAATGGAGAATATTATTGCCTGCTTGCATGCCCTGCAGGCACTCTTCGATGTTCCGTGGCCAAGGTCTAAAATAGGTGGTGATCAGGTAATGTATTAATGATCAAATGCCCCCCAGAATTAAGGCATAAACGGTATCTCTACACTCTGTTGTATTTCCAGGAATCTTGAACATGTAAGTGGTAGGTCAATTAGATGCTTTACTGAAATCCAAAGGTGTAGAGGGAGGAGAGAAAGAGAGCACATCATGGAACCTGTAAGAAGACAGGTGAGAGGCAGGGAATTGAGGACATTTCATCAGAAAGGAGTAATTGGATCGGTAGGATGAGAACCACGTAAAGACAATTCGGGGAAAGAGAGTTCTTTTACTCTCTCTGTCAAGGCACAGTTGAATTAATTCTGTTGTAAAAATCAAAGACATGCCCAAAATCTGCTCCTTGTTGATGGTCTCTCCAAGGAAATGCATATACTGTAGGAGGGATACAAAGTAGTATTCCCACCTTCGAGAGTGAAGAAGCCATAAGGTAAAGATTACTTGGGTGGGAAGGTTTAGTAATTTTAAGTGCCCTGTCTCTTAAATGACTGTGATTACTATTTTGTTGGGAGAATTGATCAGAACTGCTGCTACCAGGAGCTAGGAGCTGGATGTTGAAGAAAATGAAAACTCCTATGATTGTATCAATTACATTGTGTTTCTTAGTGAAATTAATCAGAGTAATACTGTTGGCTTTAACAAGTATTAACAAGTTCCTAAAGCTCCTGCATTAAAATTAAGATATATTAAATGTTTTTCTTACTGTAGGAGTTGGGTGTGGAGCTGCTGAATGTTTTGCATCGATTGATACTGACCAGAGAATCCCCTGATATTCAGCTTGCTGCCCTTGAAGTGGTTCGCTTGATTCTTTTTGCAGCTCAGGAACACGTGAAGGAAAAGCGGAGAAGTGCAGAAGGTACACTAATGTGTGAGATGTTTGAATACCTATTACCAGGATTAAAGCAATTCTTTCTTGGAAAACTGCATTCCAAGATGCATCTTAATTGAAGCGTTTCACAGTTGGTTACTAATTCTCATTTACTTAAGTCAGTCCAGGTGCCGGACCTAAGAAATTGGGGTGGTATGATAGATAGCAGGTGGTTTGGGTGTTCAACAGAGGAAGTGAGGTGGAAAACTGGAGAAAGTGCAGTTGGGATAGTCTTGTGTGGTGTCAGGGAGGGAGGAGTTTTAATGAAAAGCTGTGATCGGCTGCAATAGAACAATGGAGAGACTCCACACAGCTGTTACAAGCTAGATTCCAATAGTTACTCTGATTGTAACTTCCTAATGTTCAATTTCTAAAAGGAAAAGATTGAGAGAAGAATAAAAACACTTGTATCAGGTGACTTCATACTGGTTTGGTGACTCAGGATGTCGTATATCTATTGCACATGCTTTTGGCTTTTGACAGTCACTTGTGTAGTTTGCTTATTTAGAAGGATGTGTGTTTGCCAGCAGAACTTTGAATGCATACTCATGTACATACATATGCATCAAGATTATGATTTGGTGCTTAAACAGTCTTAAGAAGTAAACTTTTTGGAAAAAAGGCACAGCCTGCAGACTTCTGCCATATTTCTTCTTTTTGTTTTAGTTGATGATGGTGCTGCAGAAAAGGAAACATTGCCAGAATTTGGAGAAGGCAAAGACACAGGAGGACTGGTGCCTGGGAAATCATTAGTCTTTGCAACACTGGAGTTGTGTGTTTGTATTCTTGTCAGACAGCTTCCCCAGCTCAACCCTAAATTAACTTGTAGCCCTGCAGTTCAACCTGGAAAACATCTGTTACTCTCGGAAGATGGAAGTAGACTGGTAGCAGCAGCATTAGTTATTCTCTCTGATGTTCCTGCAATCTGTTCTCCTGAAGGTATGCTGTTTCACCACAAGAAAAGATTAATGAAAGAATATTGGGCTCTTCTCTCCCTTTGTTATTACCTAATTTTCTTAGCTTGATAAATCTGGCAGCAAGTTTTGTTGATTTGCTTGTGACAATTTCCTTTTCTAATTACTTTTTGACTGTCAGATTACAAAACAAGTTACAAAACTGAAGCAATTAAATGAGTAGTTTTTCTTTTCCTCCCAATGTAGCAGTACAATTAATAGATTCATTTTATACAGGGAAGTATACAACAGCTACATGATTATATTCTACTTGAATTGTCTATTCTGGAATTTATAATGCAGACATAAATTAAATTTAAAAGGGAAATGTGTCATGTTACCTTTCACTAAAAGCCATCATTTGAACATTAAGAAACCACTGTAAGGAGTTATGGTTGAATTCTCACATTAGTTGACTTTTACCCATGATTCATTTTGGATTCACTCCAAACTTTAGGATGGTTCCCCACCAACAACCTCCAATATCATATTTGTACATGTGATCTCCCAGTGCTGTTACAGCCACACATATAAACTATTTCTACCCTACTCCTCTGTTCCCACCTTAGGTATCTGTGTACACCTTATGCAACTTTTTGGTGTTTACTAGCCCTGAAAATGTCTTTATTTTGTTCTCTGCTAAAAGGTTCTTCTTTGGGGAGTATTATACTCCAAATGGCAGTTTTGCTATCATTGTAAGGTGATGATACGCTTTCTCTTTTCCCTCTGCAGCCCATTATTTATTGGCTCAAAGTAAATGGAAATAAACATAGCATCACTTAAATCTAAGGACAACTATCTCATATGAAAAATAATCTGTGATTTTTTTTTTCTTGCTGTAGTTCTTTTTTGTCTTTAGATGTTCATGTCATTCCACAAACCAGCAGCTTGCAGGATCAAGCCATATGGGATATTTACACTAGAGGACTTAAGAGGAGCTTAAGCTTGCTTATACAGTCACTTGAATAAGGAAGCAGCTCCCAAAGTCAGCTCATATAAGCAAAGAGAATTCCTATGTGTAATTGCATAATTTTTTCCCCCTTTAATTGGTAATTGAAGTTATAGTCCTGTGACTACCATGTCTCTTGCTTCAGGCTGTCATGATAGGTATGCATCATAAAATTTGCAAGTAAATGATGCTCATGAACAACATTTCCTACTGAATTCCAACAGTCAAATTTCAAAGACTTGGCTGTTTAAAAATAGAAGGTAGATGTCCTCAGCTTCAGAAAATACTTGTGCATATGTCAGAGACCCTCATTATTCAACAGGTGTCTCATGAACGTCAGTATATTAAAATCTTAAAAGCATAAGCATTTTGCTGATTAGGGAAGGAGATGAGCGTGTTGTGCCATATGCTTAACTCTGTGCTTTGCTGAGTCAGAACTTGAGATAGGAGCAACTCCTAAGTATGCAGGTTTCTAGTTTGTCTCCAATATGTGCAGAATTCTATATTAGTGTTGGGTTCCAAGATGTAAAAATAGATTAAACTGCTATGCCAGGTTTCTCCTGTGTTTTATTTTTAATATTTTTTTAATGGCCTGTCATTCTGACAGGTCAGTTATCAGATTGTCAGACATGAAGATCTCTTCAATCAAACTTATGGGACAATCTGCTTGTCTGCCTAGGTCTCCTCTTTTCCAGAATATTTCAGAGATTTTTATCATAATTCGAGGATTTTTTTTTTGCACATATTTATTCTGAGGTCATCTTTTTATTACTCTGACTAAATTCTTGACTTTAGTGATTTTCTGGAGCAATGACATCCTTAGCTAACCACGTGGGAGTATTTCCTTTTACCAGTTTTGAAATTACCCTCTGTTAATTTCCTTCCCTGTATTGTTTTCACTGCAAAATAGACTTGGATGCTTATGTTTTGTTTTCTGCTCTTCTTTGTATATACTGTTATATACAAAGAATATACTACTATACATAGTACTGCATATACTAGTATGTACCACATATACTACTATACTCGGTATACTTCCATAGCTTCTCTTGTATGAGAACAACCTCCTCAGTGGTTCTGATCTTTCTGTTCTTGCTTTTCTCTGAACAGGACATAATTCCATGCTTCACATAGTAAAATTCTCCAGAAAAAGATCTACGGTGCTAATTTAAAAGGAGTAAAGGTTTGACTTCACTTGAGCAGTCTGACTCTCTGTTTGCTATAGCAGGTCACACATTTTTTCAAATATTTTCTTCAAATTACCAGTGCCTCCATTAATATCGGTGCTTAAAAATTATAAATATTAAAAAGAGAATTCAAGAAAACTGCCTCAAAATTTTTTAATGTAAAAAGTACCTGCATTTTTTTTACTCCTGTGACATTAATTTGCATTGTTTTACAGGAAGTGTTTCAGTTCTTCCTACTATTTTGTACCTAATTATTGGAGTACTTAAAGAAACTGCTGTGAAATCGCGAGATGGCCAGTTACCTCTGGTGGTTGCTGCATCTCTACAAGCTCTTAAAGGACTCTTGTCTTCTCCAATGGCTCGAGCTGAGAAGAGTAGGACTGCTTGGACTGATCTTCTACGTAGTGCTTTGGTCTCAGTACTTGACTGCTGGGACCAAGGTGAGCACAAATACTGGGTTTGCGTATTGAAAAACAAAACAGAAACTGTCTGTGTGAAAGGTTGTTTGGTTTTATTTAGATTCAATTTATGCATGTATTGAAAAAAGATTAGTATGTTAGTCACAGAAGAATTAGCTGGCTACCAAGTACTGTTGAAACTATAGTGCAGTCTTGTCCCTACAGTTCGTATGAGAAGTCATCATCTATAAAAGTACAAATGAGGGTATTAATTTCCAGCCCGGCTGGAAATTAAGCACCAGCAGCTGCTTGCTCAACCCTCCCTCTCCCAGCTCCGCCCCCACCCCGGTGGAACGGGGAGGAGAGTCAAAGTAAAACTTACATGTTGAGATAAGAACAGTTTAGTAATTGAAAATAAAGTAAAATACAATAATAATGGTAAATTATGACAATAATCATAATAAAAAGGGAAAAACAAGGGATGCACAAGGCAGTTGCTCACCACCTGCTCGCTAATGCCAGACCCCCCTTCCTGAACCCAGATCGGCACCTCTTCCGGGTAACTCCCCCTAGTTTATACACTGGGCTTGACGTTCTATGGTGCAGAATAGTCCTTTGGTCAGTTCAAGCCACCTGTCCCAGTTGTGCTCCCTCCCAGTTTCTTTCCTGTACCTCCTCACTGGCAGAGCATGAGACAAGAAAAAAAGTCCTTGACTTAGCAAAAAACCAGAATATCAGTGTGTTATCAACACCGTTCTCATTCCGAATCCAAAACACAGCACTGTAACAGCTACTGAGAATAAATTAACTCTCCCCTAGCTGAAACCAGGACAATGGGTTTCCAGGCCTACCCCTGTGTTAGGTAGCGCCGCAATGTAGTTACATGGTACCAGGGCATAAACAGAAGTTATGGCCTCAGTGTACCATTGACCATAAAAGACAGCTGTCCTGTGGCAGGTTCTCAACAGAGAGGTGCTGCCCGTAGTAAGACAGAAGGGTATTTAAAGCAGTAGTGCAAGAAGAATTTCTTTTGTCCTAAAGTTAGTTTACTGTGTGCTGCTGCTTCATCTTCCTCAGTTTGTAGTATTTTTATCATTCTTTATGTTTGCTCTCTAAGGTGTAATTTGTTGTTGGAACTTTTCTTTATAGAGCTGGTTTTTCAAGTTATAGCAAAAGGATCTATGTTCTTAATGCAAATCTGACATGCTTTCAAAAAACATTGTAATCTTAATATGTCCTACCAGCTGTTCAAAGATATTTATTGTACTTTATACAAAGAAACAATGGAATAGGAGTATGCTGTTATTTCTAAATATGTATATAAGCACCCCTGAATTCCCATTTTGGCCTTGGCTTTTATTACAGGAAAAGTCCATATCACTGCATCAGAGCACATTGTGTATTTGAAAAAAGATGTTCTTAAAGAAATGTAGACATTGATATTTCTGTTCCATCTCTGTTTAAGTAACACTTAAACTCATAATATTACTTTTTAATGCAAATCTAACCCTCTTCTTACCTTATTGATAGATAAAGAACTCCAAGAACTCGATGAAGTTAGCCTGCTTACTGCTATTACAGTATTTGTTATGTCTACCACCCCAGAAGTTACTACCATAGAGTGCCTTCAGAAGCGTTGTATTGAGAAGTTTAAAATAACACTTGATTCAAAAGATCCTCATGTAAGTACTGGTGAAGTTACAGAATACCAGTATTGTATTAAATGAATTTTAGTTGTGTCACTAGTCCTAGGTATTGATTGAAGTTAATTCTCTCCTGACTATATCTGTTCTGTTTTGAAATACAGTTTGAACAACGAGCAAAAACATGTCCAGCCGTGCATTTAATAATTTTTTATTCTGTATGCAAGTCTGTATTCCTATGATTTTTTTTGTTTTTTATTGCATCAGATGCAGCACTTGATAAGTACAAGATACAGTTGTGTAGTGTTTCAGGCACCTGTTTGATTTTATTTGTTCATTTTATCTTCAACACACAGATACTATCTTTTGCACAGGAAATCACTCAGCTGTGAGTCTTTGGGAGCTGTAGCAAGTACCACTATGTAACTGTTACTGTCCCATAGGCATTAGCTCTTGACCACTGCTGGATGCAGCATACTGAACTAGATTATTGCTTTGTTCTGACCTAGTATAAATATTTTCATGTAGTGGCTTTAGATTGTAGCTCCACAGTTCATATATCATTATTCTTCACCTAAAAAAACCAATGTATTAGGGAAAAAAAGTATTTATACAAATGGCTTTTTTAGGTGTTGGGAATTCTTCACTCTCCAAGTTCAGCTCTGAAAATAACATGCATTAAATTTCATCTTTGTGAGAATGTAAACTGTTTTTCTTGCATCTTCTCTTTATATATTTGTATAGTAATAAAAAATTAAATAGTTACCTTTACTTGAGAAATAGCTGTAAGACAGTACTTTTTTATATATCAATACATTTCTAGTATTGTCAACTTCCGTTTCCACTGTTAGGAAACTGGGGATGCCAAATAGGACTGCAAGGAAATCTTAGTATGCATTTTCAAATTTTATGCAAGTATTTAAGCATCTGAGCCCTTCAGAAATTGTGTAGGAACTTGGCAGTTCCAGTCCTGTTGATTTCCAATGAATGCAAGCTATTGGACAATCTGAGGCATTTTAAAGTTGTGTCTCTACAGTTTGACAGGGATATTGCTTACATTTTAAGCACCTCTTTTCAGTCAGCTGTATTTTTGCAAAAAGGAGAGTATTTTCAAAATGGTACTCATCTTCATACAAAAATGGTATTTTTTCCTTAAAAATGTCAGAATATGTAAGACTCAGTGGAAAGAAAAAGGAAGCATGATCTAGTTTCTATTATTATTTTGATTACAAGTTACAATGCTCTTATAAAGTATTACACATTAGCAGCCTGAAACATGATGAATTTTTAAGCTGTGAGGCACATTTTTCCCGCTACCTAAAATTTTATCTGACAAGCTGTTAGGTTTAAAACACTCAGAGATGTATTTTTAAGTACAACACTTTGTAACTACAGGTTTCATTTTCCCTTTAGGTACAGTGTAAGTGCTACCAGCTGCTGCACTCCATCTTTCAGCATCCAAACAAAACCGTGTCATATCCTTATATTCATTCTTTAGCACCATCCATTGTGGGAAAACTGCAGGAAACAGAAAAAGCAAAACCTGAGAATGCTGCTGAACTTCAAGTCATTCAGGAGGGAATAAAGGTGGTTACAGCTCTGACAGCCACTGCTGAGGAAGAGCACCGTAAGTTGCTTCCACTACTAGTGCCCAAAGCATTAAATATGCTCAAAGTTGCCCTAAGTAACAAGCTAAACCAAAATGACCACTAGGAATCCAATCCTGAACACTAATTGCTAACAAAATTGCTCACAGGAAATGTTGGTTCTTTTTACCCTACAGTTCAGCTAACATTTGCAGCTTCATAGTTTGAGTTAAATGTTAACCTAGAAAAATACTTCTAGTTCGAATTTGAAACTGTTTTTTAAAAGTATATGCTCAAGCTGTGTTTTCAATGTTGTAGGTGCTCATTTGGTGGCCTGCTTTCTTCCCATCCTTATTTCCTTTCTTTTGGATGAAAATGCCCTGGTTTCTGCTACAAACTCAGCAAAAAATCTACATGAGTTTGCTTTGCAAAATCTGATGCAGATTGGTCCACAGTACTCGTCAGTTTTTAAAAAACTAATGGCCTCCTCTCCAACTATGAAAGCCAGGCTTGAGTCAGCTGTGAAAGGCAATCAAGAAAGCATCAAAGTGAAGACTGCTAAACACACAAAGAATCCTGGGAAAACGTCAAGCATTCAGCTAAAGACCAATTTTCTTTAAAGCTCCATATTGTCTTCTTACGTATTTTGATATCAGCAGCAAAAACCACCCCTTTTAATTTCTAATCAAAGTAGAATCGCTATGAGTTGTTCTTAAATATTTGAGTTTGTGCTGAATTGTTTCAGAAAGTTTTTAAGGGACAGGAAATCTCTAGGTAACTTTCTGTTAGTGTAAGACTTCGTAAAAGATCTCTAAATACTATGAATAAATCAGAGGTCATCAAATCTGTATTTTTTTATTATTTTGGACTAAAATACCTGAAATGCACATGTCTATATTAAAAAAAGTATAGCAAACTTTACCATAGGTTAATTTAGGAGAAGCCCACACTTAGCCATTTAAGTAAAATTAATTTTATTTGAAAGCAATATTTGTCAAAAATAAGTTACCTTAATTGGTTTTTGGATTTAACTGGGGCATAAATTTACTTACAGGTTGTAATCTATGCTAATTACTAATTTAACAGACTGCATCATTAATTAAACAGATTAAATATCCTTTTAAGCCTTACAATAGTTTATTGTTGATCTCAGAAAATTCAACTCAGCAAAGGTAATATGAATAGCTTTAATCCTAATGTCTTGAGCTGGACAAGACGTAACAAACGGTGTGAAAAACAGCTCTGTGATGCTTCTTCCCGAAGGATTCTGTAGTGCTTTCCAGAGTGGGACTGTGTAAGGATTGGCAGGCTTGGTGCCTTGCCTCTCGACATGCTCTCACTTTTCAGGCTGTGTACTTGTGTTAAGTTTGTGTTAGGCGAGCCAGGCAACTGGAGCTCACATATCCTGTCCAGGGCAGGACAGCAATTTTAGCACACTGTGCCTCAATTCAGACCTCTGCTCTATCTGGATGGATGTTTCCTGATCTGTAAATGATCGGTTACACATACATGGAACTCACATAAATTTGTGTATCTCGGCAATGAGAGATGGACATATTTGAAGGCACCTTGTCTTGCGTCTATAAATAAAGTGCAACAAATTGATAGTAAGGAGTATATAATTAACATTTTTATCAAGGAACGTATTTTAATATAGAAAAATAACTATCAAAATTGCAAAGGCTATAGAGTATTTTGAATTCCTTCTTAATACCAGTATTAACTAAACCAAACACTATCAAACTGAGGATACTGTTTCCTTCTTGAATCTAATTGCTTTAAAAAAAAGAAGAAAAAAATTATTTACGGAACTGAGAAACACACTGTGACTCAGGAAGAGTGTGATGTACTGTATTTTATTAGAAGTTTTGTATATAAATATAATTGTAAATTGTACAGAATTAACCATTTGACCAAAGTTCTAACAGTTAATTTTTCTAATTTACATAAATAAAGCTAATTTTCTTCACTTAATATTTGTCTTAGTCATTTTACCCGGTAGTAGAGCAACTCTAAGGACTTGTGTATCAGAAGGGAAATCATTGTATGGTGCCTCAAGGAAACTAATAATAAAAGTTTGGGCTGGATTCATCAAGGTCTGTGACTTGATATTGCAGATCTTCCTCTGTTCTATGTAACACATTGAGTAAATAAGTAGCACCAGGAAGACTTTCTGTGTGTAAGTACCTCTTCTGTACCAAATGCTGAAATGTGTGAACTCTGGGAAGATGGCTGAGATGCTTTCCGTCTTTCCCTGGAGAACCAGAAGCCCTTTGTTTCACTTCTTCATCGAAGTCAAATCTGAGGTTGTTGGCTGTGTTGAAAGGGAGTTACATTAGATTTGGCAGTTACTCGTCTTTATCTCATTAGTCATTTTTTATCTCATTATTTTTCCCTTCAAAGTTTACTGGTGGGTTTTTTTGTTTTGTTTCCCAAGGCTGCTTCTGGAAAATCATAGATTCTTATGACACTTGAAACTTCTAAATGAAACTCATGTCATGTTTACTATCGAAGTGGCCAAATACATCACTTAGTAAGTTAGTTACTACAATAGGTATATGTGGCTACCTGTCTCATTTTCTGTAACGTATGGCAATGTATCAACATTTTCTAGTGTCGATAGGACAATCTATTGAAACCTTACCTTGCTCAAAAATTTTGAAGAAGCATATTCACATTGCAAGAGCACCAAGTAAACCTGTTAAAACCCAAAAATTAAATTTTAGAACAGCTTAGTCCTCAATTTCTTAGAAGGTCTCATTGCAGTAGCTCACAACTGAATCACTGAGTAGTGCCATAATTATGTGATTTCACGATTCTTGATCAAATCTTGTGGAAAAGCATGTGGAAAAGCACCATTTTCAACATATCTGTGTATTGTAGAAGCAAAAATGATTCCAACAAAGAGAACTGCTGCTAATTCTTAATGTTGACTGTAAATGAGGACATATGTGTGAGCTTTATTTATCTAGATAATTCATTTATCCACATAGTAAAAATATCTGTGCCCTGAGTGTGCTTTTTTTATGTAGACCTAAAAGAACAAGTTGGATCACATGAATAAATCTCCTCATTCAAGATAATATAAATGAATCTTACAGATATAATCTTGTTTCAGTTATAACAAGATTTTGGCTTTTAGATATCAGATGTCTTTGATGCAGTCTTACAAGGAACTTGCATAAATCTCCTTTTTTCCTGAAGAAATAAGGAAGACCACAGAGTAGTTTTGGTTTTAATTCCACTTTTCTTTTTCAGACATTGCTTGGTATGCGAGCTCTTACGTTTAGCCAGGCAAAAAGAGCCAAACATATGTTTAGCCATAAACCAAAGTCTCACTTTTGCCATTCCTGCTTCCTGTGTCCTGTGCCTCCTTGCTGATTGTTTTTGTGCCATATCTTTACAAACACCAGTAAATTTTCTTCCAGTAAATTGTCTTTGCAATGAAACATGTGGCCTGCGTGCATGTTTACTTTGTATGTTTCCACTGTTTATAGAGGAAGTTGAATGGTTTTGTGTGATAAAAGATCTTTTCTGTGCCTAACCTCAAGTGTATATATGCACATACGAGCACATTGTGAAATGCAGTATTTCAGTGCTATGCAAATAGTTTGCAGATAACTTTCTGTTGACTGCAACAAACCAGAATTAGTAAAAACTGTGCAAAAGCATCACATAGCTGGAATGTGGTGGGTTTTAATTGGATACAAATCTGTAGCACTGCAGCTGAAAAAAGCAGCATTTCTGATAGTCCTCCTTAGGCTAGAATAAGTCTGAGACTGACGTGGTATATTCCAAGGTGCAGGAGTCACCTTCGGGCAGAGAGAGGTTTCAGTCAAGTGAAGCACATACCACCATAGAACAGGAATGCATAGGAGGCATAGCAGATTTTTCCATTAATACATGTCAGTTACTAATTAAAATTTCCAAAGAGATTTTTCCCCACAAGACTGCCACAGCAGTACCGAAGGAGGGTAATTGCAGAGACCAATTGCAGGAGAGGTGGAGTGATCGAGGATAGTTTGCTGGTTTATCAGTAATACTGCTTAGGAGGGATCAGGTGGAAAATTCAACACAACTTCAGTATAGTTATTGGAATGAAGCTGGATGCATCTGTGACAGTTATAATGTATGAGGGGTCACTGTGACAGTCTCTTTTAAAGCTTCATCCCTAATCTCACTGCTAGATACACATTTTCTGTATTCAACTTCCTGAAATACACCTGTTTTATCAGTAGACGGTAAATCAGAAGTTGTTTCCAAGAAGAATTTGTTGTTTCTTGACAAATACTGGTCTACTTATAAACTGCTTGTGTTTTCTGCCAGTGAAAAACTTAGCAAATGATACTTCAAGCAAGGCAAGAAAGCAAGGGGAAAAATCCTTCGACAATTAACACTCTTTGTTGAGTCGTCAAATAAAAGAACATAGAGCAAGGTAGGCTCTTTGTCTACTTCTCTACACTGTGGTGTCAAAAACCATAGGAAGAGTCACTCCGTTTGTCTGTAAAGTAACATTCCTTGGCCAGCCCTGATCCTGTGGGTGTTCCTAGATACTGCTTTTTGTACATGAGAACCTCTGATCCTTGAAAATATCTAATAAACTGTACTTCCGTGCAGCCAGGTGTTAAATGAAGTGCTCAGATTTGTCCATAGCACTCATTTGAGCAACACAGGAGCTGCTGCTGTAGATGACATTTCACAGAGGACTCCCATTCAGTTAGCTGAAGTAGCAAGCAGTTCAGTTTTACACATACAGCTCAAGCTATTTAATGACAGAAGGCTATAGCTTCAAAGACATAAAAATTAAAAAGCGCATTTGGCCAGACATGACATGCTTTACCTGCCTCTAACAGATTTAATGTCATGAATACTGACAGTTGATTACGCAAACTGAAGTCAACCAGCTGCATTTGCTACATTATGCTGTCTGCACAGGAAAACCCTAAAGATGCCAGTGCTATGCCACCAACCTCTCCAAAGTGTTGTGTGGTTCTTACTTTGTTTTTTATGTAGAGGTAGATTTTTGAAACTTTTTTCCTACAACGTTCTCTGTAATCTCTGGAGAGGAAAACAAGCTGGGAGGATGAGTAGCAGCCAGAGCAGAGCCTTCTGTCTCTGCGCATATTAGTGCATGTGCCAATTTGCCTGGTTATTGAACAGAAAAACATACTGTTTATGTGTGTAAAGAAGTCTGCAGATAAGGAAAGTCTAAAAGTTGCTGCTAAGCAGCTAAATTTAGTAATGACACAGATTCATAAAGTCCCATTCTAAGCTGCAGTCTTAAGAACTGCAATTGTGTAGCCTAAAAATGGATTTTTTTTTTAACCAATGTTAATGTATTAAAATGGATATGAATTATCTCGCTGACAATGAAATGCAATATGGAATTACTGAGAGTCCCTGGTGCTACTACAGGGAATTTTTTTCTTATTATAGCCTTCTCTGGGGACAATTTTATTTATGGTATTTTTGTAAGCATTTTTTTTTCTGCCTACTGTGTCAGTTCTCTGTATGCTTTTCTGCAAGAAAAGGAGAAGGGTTTGTTTGAGACTCATTTTCAGTGGAAGTATGAAGTACAGGCCTCAGGGATTCTGGAAACAATTTTGATTTATATCTAAAAATAGAAATATTATGCAATTTGAAAATACAACCTATCCTTATGAAGGCAAATGCTCTTCACCTCATCTTTCCTCATGTAAAATTCATGGCAAACACCAAGAAAAAATTGTCACAGATGTATGCATGTTTTATGGGAAGCACAGATGCAAGGATAACTGGTTCAAGCTGCTGACACCAAATTTACCTGAAATTCACTTAGAGGAATAAAAAAAATTGCCTATAGGAAAAAAATCAAGGTTTTTTTTAATGATGCTTCTTCAACTGTATTTATTGAATAAGCAAGGATGGGCTGAAGAAGGGAAATAGAAGAGACACTGGAAGTGAATGGTTTTCACCTCCAGTCAGAGGCACACTGCAATCTTGTGTTCAGCTGTCAGGGAGTCAAGCCACACAGTAATGTGGCCATGGGGTGGGTGGGAGAGTAGATGGGCTTTTTTTAGTCCATTCCTCCCAGTTCCCTTTTGAGACCAACAAATCTGGGTATAATTTACTTTGTAAAATGAGACCTTTCAAGCTGGTTGGAGAGAGGTTCTCAAGAATGAGTGGTCTTGAGTTGGAGCCATGACACATCCCTAGTTCTAGGCACCCTCTAAACCATACAATACACAGAGATACATGTGGACCCTTGGGACTTAAAGGCTTGCAGTCCTCTGTCCTGATTTTCCCACATAACCTTGGAGATGAGGCAAAAGGCCATACCTGTCCACTGTAGGTACATGGTATGAACCGCCAAGGTATTCTTCTCTGTCTGAGGGCAGCTGCACCCAGGGAAGTTATGAGTGAATAACTTATTTTCCAAGTAGGCAATTTCCTTTAGGTGCCCAGAGAAACCTGCTTGCAAGGACATTCAGAACCATGAACTGCAATGATCTAGGATAAGCTGCAGTCATTCCTAAAGACTTCTGGAGATCTTCCTGATCAAGACAGGAGAGAAAAGGCTGTTGAATGTACTGGGTGTAGAGCAGAGAGACTTCAGAAGCAGATTTGGAAGATGAGACATCTACTGCAAAGCTTCCATGAGCAAGGGGAGGGAAGAGGAGCAGGGACTTACCTGGGTTGTCAGGCTTGAAGTGACCACCATGGCTGTAACACCTCTTCATATGGCAGACAACGTTTGTGTAGCCATGAGAGGATGTTTTCAATCATATGAAATTTACCAAAAACTGCCAATGGCTTTGGCACACTAATGAGAGGAGACATAGCAGCTCATGAAGTACCTGCTACTGCCTGTGGAAACTTGCTGTTCCAGGCTGCAGTACATCTTGGCTGGATCAACCCTACACCTGGTGGTCAGGATTCGAAACTACATACTTCAGTGGCTTGTTGTGGACTTAAACTAAAGCAATGGCTTTCAGTGCCATAATTTCCTCCTTCAAGAGATAGTGAATACTTTAACTGTCAGGGATTCTCTGCTGACCCTCTAGGTTTGTGAAGACTACACAGAATGCCCCAAAAACAACTGAATCTTTTTTACTTTTTTTTTATCTCTTTTGTAAGTGCAAGAACTAAACAGAGATGCAAGTACTTAAAATCCAGCTCCTTTTCTAATATCCCAGAACTATGTGCAACTATGTTCCTGTTAGAGTTCTTTTCTGGTTGTCTTCCTTATGTTCAGCCAACACCCAGACATGACTTGCTGAGTGACTTCTGCTGGGTACAAGTGCTAGAGGGCAATATGCTCCAGGCAGTGAATCAAGAGAGATGGCTGTGAAGACGGGGCAAGTCAGAAGAAAAAGCAGCAGGAGAGGAGCAAATACAAAGGCTGCTGAGGAAGCAACAACACTCTTCAGAGATTTTTCAAATCAAACAAATGCTGAAGGTTTAGGCCAGGACAGAGAGGAAGAATGGGGAAGCAGAACAAGAGGCATGCATCTGGGTAGTAAAAGAAGGAAGAGAAAATAATAATTACACCAGTCACCTGGTTGATTCATTGCTTTAAAAAGCCTGTGTGAAATATCATAGCTTAATAGTTGACTGGAATATTATAAAATATTTTACAAATTAAACTGCTCTGATTTGTAAAGTTCACACCATTTTCTGTTACATGAGTTTTGCTTGTTCTATTTTGTACTGCCTATTATTTAGGAAAAGAAGAGACTGCCAACCATCTGCATAAATCAAAGCACAACACTTTGTAGTAGCAGCACAGGATGAGGCAAACTAATGACATTACTATAAAAAGTAACACAAAGTTACTTGCATAAAATACTCTGAGTCTCTACCTGTTAATAAAGTATTCAAAGCAGCCACAGCAGGATCACATTCTACACAGTCTCTAAGTAAACCATGAAAACACTCACTGAAATGACAGAAACTTCATCAGAAAGCACTGTTTGTTCCACACACACGCAACCCCCAAAATTATTAAGTAGTACGCAAAGTAGGAAGACAAGTTTACTATGATGTAACTCATGAACAGCAAGAGCAGCTACATGCCCTGGTTTCCATTGCCTTTTCAGTACTCTTTCAATACCTGTGCATACACACTTTGAATGTTTTCATCAACAGATTTCAAAATTACTTATAAGGAGTCAATTGAATGGCAAAATTTTCACCACTGTTCTTAGATTGGGATTTGGACCTAGATGAGTGCATAGTCTTTGGAAATGAAGATCATTCCTTGGAGGGTGTTCAGAGGCCAGAGAGAACGCAGAGAGTCGGGAAGTGTTTGCCACTGTTCAGTGGCAGATGAGTTTTTCTAGGGCGGGTAGGTGGGATCAGAGTGGGCTTACTGGTTCCTGGCTGCTGTAATCTCAGGGAACTGCCTGTAATTGCTGGCAACAGCTCAGTGCCTTCAGGGCAGGGAAGAGAGGGTAAATACTGTCAGCCTTTAATTATGGTTTGTTCTTACTCACCAGTTCCGAAGAAATGGAAGCTGCTGATAACACAGTCTGCACAAAGTAGGGCCTAAGATGAGAACTGATTTTTAAAAGCACAAAGAAATATGCTTGTTGCCCGTTTGGAGAGAGAGGGGAACTGGAAACAACCATGGAGGTGCCAGGGAAAACGTGCTGTGACAACTGAATAGTGCTGTGCCCTTGTTTGTGCTCCCCATCCCAACCCCACAAGAGAGGGTCTAATTATTTGCAAAGTGCAGCTTTATCGACCTTGATAGACATGCACTGAGGCCACATGGACTGCTGCCATGCAAATAAATACTTGCTGTGCAGGTCACCTCGTTAAGAATTCCTAACAGTTGCTCATAGCAAACGCTTTCTAGAAGTCAAAGCCTCTGAATTCCTTCACAGCTACACCACTATCAATGAATTGACATTGGTAAGAGTTGTTCCACTGCAAAATAATGTTTAAGAAGTAGTCAAGATTTTAAACTTTTCCCCTTTTTAAATCCAAGACTATCCCATGTCTTAGCTGAACTGTCAGTGTTGACTCCTATTCTAACTTGATCACTAGAACTGGTGAGTTCTAGAAAGGAAGACAGTATTCTGAAAACAAAATAATCACTGGAAACCTCAAAAAAAATTAACAATTTGACATTATTTTTAAACTTGAGAAAATTGACTATTTATCATGGGATAATAGGAAAGTGTTTATATAAGGTAAATTTACGGAAGCTTTTTTCCTTGAATTGTTTCTGGTTTAAAATCACACCACTCTGCTGCTTCTTCAAAGTAGGACCCAAAAAAACCAGATGGCATACTTTAATGAAAGGGTGATAATGAGATTAACTTCATCCTTTTACACTTCCATATCTGATCAGTCCCTGATATTCTTTGGTTTTCAAGCTGAAGTTTGTGGAACTGACTTAAGTATTGAAATATACAATTATATATATTATATATATTATATACAGAAATATATTTTTTCTGTGTAGGTTCACCATTTACTGCTTTCTTGAGACATCTTCTGGTGTGATCTGAACTTTGACATAAGGCTGAGCTTAAGGTTATCCTACAAAAAGCATTCTGATTCAAAGGCTCTGGAAGCTGAAAGCAACACTTAAGCACAATTTAAATAAAATCTAAAAATTTTGGTAGCCAAACTTTGATTTAAATACTGGAATTCCCTAGAATTTCAAGTTACTTTGCATGTAAAGCTTAGTGTAGAGTGAAAATGGGAGAAAGGGAGGACAAAAGATTGGACAGGCTGCAAAGGAAAATTTTGAACTTACTGCAAATTGGATTTAGACATGGCATTGTTTCTTGGGAGAAAAAAAGTAGTAGAGTGGGATAATTTTCAGAAATATTGTATCACTGGTATTGAAGTGGTTTAGGGGTTTTTTTTGAGATGTGTTTGCACTGGCCTATCAGGTAGACACAGCCTGGCTGCCCCCATTGCCAGGCCTGAGTGAAGGTATCATGTGAACCCACCAAGTGGTGTTCCTGCTGCAAGAGCAGGGAAAGCAGAAGCTTGTGGGTTTGGTGGCAGACAACTTGTACTTAAGAGTGCCTGCAGGATGAAGGGAGCTTCCCTAGCTCCCTCCTATCAGTTCTGCTTGATCTTAATAAAAGAAGTTTGTGTGTAGGATGTGTCTGAAATCTGAAGGATGATGCGGGAGAGGCCTGCTTGAAGGATGGAAAACCCAATGAACCATTTTCTCCATGTCAGTTACAATTTTTGAGAACTATTTGAAGCACTCCAGAGATCAAAATGTCTTTCCTTAAAAATCCTTTAGACTGCTGTAAAAACTCTGCACCAAGGAGAGAGCTGGTGTTAGTGGTATCGGGTATGTGCAAAGAGAATGGGGAGCTCTTTCAAGGGAAAGCTGGGGTAGGTGTTGTTGCTACAGTCCCAGAAGTGCTCTGCATCTGAAGTGAAAGGCCCTGAGGGAAAAAAAACAAAGCATTGTATCAGTCAGGATTGTTCTTAAGAGTGACTGCACCAAATAGCTCTACCAATAGAGGCTGGCTGAAAGGAAATCCAGCAGCATCACTGCGAAGTGATACTGAAAATAACATTTTATATAATTTATACTAATAAACTTAATTAAATTTTAAATTAATTTGTCTTTCTTATTTATAACTATCTGAGGTCATCAGACAAGAAATTCCTTTTCTAATGCAACTGCGTCTTTCCAGATCAGTAGTATAAAATAGATCAGTTTTCTAAGATTTTATATTCTGCTACCCTAGATTTTTATAAATCACAACTTGTATTGGCAGGACAGCTTTTAATATTAATTATTAGTTTTGCTTCTAGTCCTCATCTGTGATTTGTGCTTACTCTAACAGCATAAAGTATCGCTGAGCTAAGCCAGGAAGTGTCAGCATGCACCAGCACCATGCTGGCTTCGGCTGGTTGCAAAAAGCTGATTAAATTAGCTACAGAAGCAGAGTGGGGAGGGAGACAAACCTGGAGTTAACACAGAGCCAGCGCCACCTTATACAGAATTCAGCCATATTAATGACATACTAACCAAGGGTGTCGATTTCTTTTTTTTAAATATAAATGTGTAATGTACCTCATGGTACAATTCTAATGAGCTACCTTTTCATTAAAAGTTATGAAAGCAGATGTGTGGTAATTGTAGTGGTGTTTTCAGATCCTCTTGTTTTGGAATGGCCCTTCAAATAGTCAGCTATGATTTACAGAATAGAGTTGGTAACGACACAAACTCTCTTTACATTTCAAATTCTGATGTACAACTAAAGGAGCCATGTGGGATGTCTAAAACTGCTGTATCAGAGAAAAACATCCTACAACAGGTACAGGTTAATATTGGACCACAGTAACAAGTTAGATGTTTAGCTTATTGGGCAGACAAAATTGTGTATCACTTAACAGCCACGAATGGTTTATGATTGCATCTTCTAACCGATTTAGGAGACATCAGGGTATCCATCCCAGGATACTGTTTCCTACCACAATTGTTAATCAAGATATAGAAGAAAAGCAGATGGGCTACAAACTTGACATCTTTAATTATCTCCATTATTTAAAACAGGATATTCTGTAGCTACAGCATAGTTCTGCTAAAGTATACATGAGGTGCCAGACCCTAAACACAGAGGTCTCATCTTTCTTGCCTAACAACACAGGAGGAAGTCTGACTTTGAAATATGCTTTTGGGTTAATTTCTGCCCATATTTACATGCACTGATTTCATCCTGAATTTCATACATTTCATACGTTGGTGCGGTACAATATTGTGATGGGCACAATTTGCCTCCAGACGTCTGTCTTAAGCCTGCTTCTTAACGTTGCCTGCTTTAGATAACTTATAAGTGTATTTGCATATAACTTCTGTGGCCAGTAATGAGCTGTTTTTCTCAAAACATTGCTTATTGCTTCCCTATCAAATTACTAGTAACCCTAAATGTTGGGCAATCCTACTAGGCAGAGTACCAGCCATGCCTGTGAGATGGGACTGCATTCTGGCTTTGATTTATTATCTAAGTTTCCCAAAAGGGAAAGGATCTCTGAGTTGGTGTGATGCCGGGAAGGGCCAGCTCCCTTCCCCCTGTGCTCTTTTTCTCTCCTATGCTGAGACAGAACCCTTTGCTCTAGGCTCATGTTCCTTGTGCGTGGGTCACCCCTGGGCCAGGAGGTGCAGGCTAGCTTGTAGCCACGATCCACATGGAGTACAGATGCAGAACGGCTTCTGGTTTCCTCATGGCTTTCTCTGTGCAAGGAAAAGAGTTTGTTCAATATAGTTGAGAGACCACTAACATGCAGAAGTGGGGTATGGGACTCTGGAGTTAAACTACTGAGCAGCTTATCAGTATGGACTGTGTTAGTCTCTGATGTGTTTTGTCACCTTTGAATTTTCTTTTTAGAGTTAACTCTGAGGTGGAGATGTCTTTTATCACACGTGTACAGTGAGGCCTGAATCTTTGTTGTTGCTTTTCAGTATTTAAAATGTCTACCGATGACAGTGATCCTCCACTATGAAATACTTGGGAATCAGTAGCATAAGATTCAGTCACCCCAAGCCATTCCTTCTCTCATCAGGGTCAGAGAGGGACTGGGACATACATTAATTGTTGTAGTCAAGGAGCTGTAATTACATACAAACATAATTGTACATGAAATGGGACTGCAAAAATGACACAGACAAATATTTCTACCAACAGTAACTGCTGACATTGTCCGTGTAGCAAAGCACTTACTACGAGAACACATTTTAAGTAAATAACATTCCTCTATCAAAGTAACTGTCTGATGCTCCCTATAAATGAGCTGCAAGAGACAATCTCAGCGGTGCTTGTCATGGAAATACAAATTTGGCCTGCTGATTTTAAGGCTGGTGCTGTATGAGAAAAATGGGTAAAGTACATTCTTGCTTTGGTGCAGGCTCAGACACACAATACCTAGTACTTTTAATAAGTTTCCTGTGTCCACTGAGACCAGTGTTTACACAGAAATTTTACAGACAGCAAAGCCCCAAAGAGCTAATATTTTACAGTATAAAAACATAACCTTATATGATAGAACTGATAGGAAAAGCACATACAATATCCTTGCATAACAAAATAATTCTTGTGTCTTACTGTATTAACTGAGTCAATGCAAACAGAACACAGATATTAAAAGCTTAGCTGCAGCAACTTAAGCTGGAATTAGATTGGAACTGCTTCATTTTTTAAGATACTGATACCAAACACACAAGAACTGAAATACAAAATCCTGTGCAGTAGTGGAAGTAATCTGTGACCTGTGCATGGATATTCAGTCTTACCAGCATAAGTCAATGGGTGTCCATATAGGGTACGAAAATTAAAATGGGTATGAATAATTTATCTTGTGCTACTTAGTCACTAATCATGTGGATCTCTGAACTCCTAAGGAGTTAAAACTCAGCTGATGAAACTTTTCAAAAATAGGTCAATAACCATGCCTTAAAAAGTAAGCATAGTTTTCCTTATAGTTATGTTAGATAGTTAACTGAGAACTCTTAGGCAAATGATTTGATAATTACACCAATTTTCTCCCATGGCCGCATATTCTCCTACACACGGCTCCGACACAAAGCTATCTACTGTCAGATCAAAAAGGTCTTCTTATATGGCCTGGGTCACAGTTTGAAATGTGGTGAGCAAGGGTCGTGTTCTGAACCTTCATCACTGTATATCCATATTTTTTTCTCCTGCCAGAAGTGCTGTTTAATCACTTACAGCCTAGTATAAGCACATTTGAGATGTATGACTTTCTAATTCACAACATGCTTCTTCTAAGATATTTTCTAAACAGTGATGTATCAATATTTTTTCATGTCCTTGGAAGGGTGGCATTTCTCATAATTTTCCTCATATTCATCATTACAGAATGAATTTCAGGGCTTTGAGCTTTGGGAGTTACTTCTGCTCTTTTAAAAACATTTCTGTTAAGGATGTTAAAAAAAAAGAAAGAAAGCAGAACAACAGAAGGAAAACCAAAGTTAAGAAAATAGGAGGAATCCCCTCAACATCATTTACTGCATTCATTAGCCATGGGCAAAGGATGAAAATCAAACCTGTTGATACTAAAAATCCTTTGTCTGTCATTGCAAAATGTTTTCCCTATTTTCAGCCAATTCTACTCAATACAGTTTGTAGCCTGGGAGTAAGTCCAAAGGTTACAGTAGAGGACAAATCCCAATACATGCATAATGTGATTTTCATTTATTAACAAAAACTTTTTCAGACAAAATGGGGTACACAGTTTACTGCCTATAATATATTCCTTAAATGTAAGTTCTTTCCTTGCAGGAATTTAGACTTGAGGATCCGCAGAAACCTGGTTTCATATCACTTGTGTAATTCTAAATAAAGTCATTTCACACTTCTGACTAGGATTTAAGTTGTTTGAATGGCACCTTTCCTACAAACCCAACAACTCAAGCTTAAATGAGCTTGGGAGTGTTATCCTTCTGATCAAACCAACCATTAATGAAGTATACTACTTTCCCATTTTCCCTAATAGTCATCAGTGGGGCAAGAAAGTTTTCCTGTTTCAGTAGTAAATGATAAAATCTTATTGTTGTCTGCCTCAGGTGCCCTAGGACAGTGCTCACATTTAAATTTGCCATGCTCCACCATAACAGTCTGATGATTTTTCCTAGTTTGAATGAAGGATGTAGCTCTTTTCAGTTAGCAACTAATCCAGAAATTCAGGTTTTAGGAGCTTGAGACTGTTTCTTCTTTTTTGCATGTCAAGACATTCAACAGTAGTGAATAGGGTATAATCTCATGAAGAGAATAGTAAAATGCATTAATAATACTTTCAAGTATGTAAAAATTACAGTCTTTTCAATAAAACTCTAAGTACCTGGATTTTTTTAATCCCAGAATACAGAAGAATAGTTTTGTGATTAAGACACTTTCCTGTAACTACAAAATAAAACTAGGAGCAACAAATACCAACTCTTAATTAACCTTCTGATTCAGAAAGTTATCATCTAGTCTGTGCCATTAAAAGAGTAAGAAGTCCTGTGATCTGAGTCACTGATCTTTCCTTCCACTTGTCTTGGATTGAGATTTATTGCTGTGGTCCATGTCACTACTGGACAGGATAGAGCTAACAGCCTGAAACTGAGACCTGTCACCTAAATTCTGTCTCACTTTCCCCTTGCCAGTTGGAGGTGGAAGGGACATTGGTGAGGGTAAGTGGGGGCAGGTTAATTTCTATTTTTTATCCAAATAAGTGATATAGCTGGAGGTAAACTGAAGTTAAAAGTAGTTAACATATAAAGTTTACTCACTTCTCACTCTGTAGCCTGAAACTGCAAAAAAGTAAATTTATACTTGAAAAAAAGCATTCCATTAACAACATAGGTGAGTTTACTTAGGAAAAAGCACTATAATGTATATGATTTTGAGCAGTAATTTCGGAAAGAAGAAAAGATAATCTTGGAGTATTTGCAATTTTCTTGAAAACGTGCTCTTCTGTAAATCTTCATGTTAATTCTCTCAGCTCTGAGGATAGGACCCTTCCAGGAAGCTGAGCCTCTCCTGAGGAGGAGTCCAACGAGATGAGCAATGACGCAGCCCTGTACCTCGGTAAACACCAGCCACCAGCAAGTCACTCGCATATTTATCACGTCAGCGTCAGTCGTGCCCTCCCCACATTGACGTGTGATGGCAACACGCGGACTGCCCGAGAGGCAGCCTCGCACACAGCGCCGGCTGCAGCAGCTTGCGTAAGACCGCACATCCTAAACACACCCGCTGTGCAGCAGCCACGGGGCTGTTCGGGGATTGCCAAGGCTGCAAAAACCGGCACGTCCTTTTGGAAAGCCAAGACGCTGACACTGTGTGCTTCCAGAGCTTGTGCAACGATAAAGTGGCTAAGAAGAGACTTCGATAACATAGAAGGACTTAAATAAAAATGCTTTTTACCAATCGCATTTTATTTCTGAAAAGAAAAAGTTTTCCATAAGAAAATCTTTTAAACAATATACTTAAGAAGTAAAGAAGTTTAAGTAGCTAAATTCTATAAAACTAAATCTTACCTGATACAGCAAGAAGCTTCTGTAATATCTGACCTCCTCGCTTTGAAATGTGTAGTCAAAATTTATTACCTTTCTCTTTGGAAGTATAACGTTCATCAAAAAAAAAATAAAAATGAAACACCTAGGGAATTATTCCACTTTTGGATTCGTAGGAATATGAACTTTCAGTGTTTTCTACTACATTATTGTGTGGGAGAGAAAAAAGTGGTAACGCAAAAGAATAAATAATCCATAAATATCCAAAGGGTTTATTTGGCTGGGCAGAGCCTCAGTCTTCACCATAAACTACTCAGTTAAACTTACGGAGGTGTTCAGGTCTATTTACTATAGGGGAGTGGTATTTTTAGAAACACCAACTTGGCATGTGTACACAAGTAGGCAGACAGCTAACAAAAACGTCAGTTAAACTAGGTTCGAGTTGCCGCCTCGATTAAAAATACATGGAAGGACCAGATGCTTCTTGTTTTGTTTGAATTGTAGGTGTATTTCAGTTTGATTATTGGCCAGTTTTGTATTTTCTTAACAAAAGCCCAACAATTCCAATCTGAAGCTTTCAATCCTCACTATCACAATGGGACATCAACAGCGCCCATGACAGATTTTCCTTCTGCTACCAGCTAAAACTATGTAGAAAACACCAGACTGATTAGAATATAAAATCAGTAATAAATGTTACGTTTTTGAGCTATAAGTGAAAAAACATTAGGGTTTTTTTCTATCCTGAGAAAATTTTGCAGGATTCTAGCCAAACAGGAATTCCTTTCAAAGATAACCAAATCCTTTAGAGAACACCTGCAATGTCTTCCTACCGAGTATCTGTCTCAAGTGGGCTGTCCTTTGTAATGTCTCAGAAGTTCTCTGCATCCACAGTCCTCCAATCCCTGACACTTGCTACCCTCTATGGCATACTTTACTGTTGTTCATTGTGTCCCTGACACTGTTCTAGTACATGTGCTCATGTTTTATCTTTTAAATCCATGTTTTAATTTTCAGGTAAATACACAGCAAAAATGCTGGTCATTGCTCAATGTCACACTCTACAAAGGTCAATCTATGTTGACCCTATGTGGCCTAATTTCCAAAGGCATCATCAGCCACACATGTGATCTGCTTAAGTGTAGTCATAAAGAGGAGTTCTGTTTTATAGTATTATTTAAGACTTAATGTAGTAACATGACTCAGCAACTTGCAGTTCCATAAATGCTGAGACATTTCTGACTCCAGCATTACTATCTCATTATTTGGTGAAGGAGGAAACAGCGACATGCAGTGACTAAGGGATTAGGCCAAGGTCATACATGAAGTGCGTGTCAGCTGGTGTTAGCATTTAGATAATTTTCTAACTGAATGAAAAATATGTACATTGCACAAGTACAGGGAACTGGAGCTGTTTTTGCGAGTTTCACACAATGCTCAGTGTTATTTTCTTCAAAACAGCTCTGACAGTCAAATCCCACTACCTGTCACTTCCGAATATGCCATCACTCGCCTTCCCCATCTGGCTACACCGGTCCACGTAAGGACCTTCTTCCTCAGTATGCTTAGGCCTAGCACTGGCAAAATGATAGACACAGGCTGGAAATTCGGGGGTCTGAAAAAAGCTCTGTTCATGTGAAATTTCAACTGAAAGTGAGTAATTTTGTAAAAATGACTGATGCATTTCCTGTCTTTCTTATCCACTAACTGTACTCTTACTTGGTAATGATTTCCTTCCTATTAAATATTAGACAGCAGCGCCGTTTGAAGAGGCAATCCTAGTCTGTACCGGTGCTGCATCCAGAGGGAGCCTGAAACAGTAATTTCAGGGGTATGACTTGTGATGTGTTCCAATGGCGTACTCTCTGACAACTGTGAAAATAGTTTGAATGTCCATGAGCATGTGAAGTGGAAAAAAGTAGTAACCAGTCAATTAACATATTTTGTAAGAAGTATATAATCAGTGAAGCTGAGATTATCTAGTCAGCATTCTTTTTCAGATTTGTTTATGAAATCTCATCATGAGGAACAAAAATCACTAGTAAACTCTTGAATATTGCAAACGTATAAGAATGAAAAATGATCCTGAATATGAAGCTGTGACACATTACTTGATATACTTCCTTTAATATAAAAATATTGGACATACGAAATCAGGCAATTAATGCAGCAGGACATGGAAGTATTTGTGTTTATCCATTTAGAAATAAGTATGTACAGCACTGAAAATTATTTCCAATATTTAAGTGTTGTACTCCTACTTAATATTACTTTAAATCCATGATTTGTATTCTTTGCATGTACACTATTTAAAATTTTGATTTTGTTCCTGAATTGATCCGTATTTTTATACCCTCATCTTCTCCATAGATAATCATGTATCTGTCCAGACACATGATCCAGAAACTCTACCCTATGTGAAAAGAGTGAAACATTTGCTTGATTGCTAAGGTTTTGGTCTTTACAATTGAAAATTGGGATTTATTTTTGGTCTTCAGAAGAAATTAATAATATTTTTTGACTGAAACTTTCCTTCGTGATAAAAAGCAAAGGAAGCTGTTCTAGCATCATACAACAGGAGTGAGGTCACTTAGCAGATGCAGTTCTCATAAGTTTGGCCTAATTCTACTGCTTCTGCACTGGTGAAAGTGAAAGAAGACCAAGCTTCTAAATGTAAAGACTGCTGACTCAGTCTTCCTACTGCCTGGTGTCCTCAACTTTAGGCATATAAGAAGTCTTCTTGACCACTGAAGGACAAGCACAGGCAAAAGATACCCATGTAAATCTTGTCAGGGCTGAAAAAAGTGGCAGTTAAGAGACACATAATACAGTAAGACAGGCTAAGCCGCCTTAAAAATCAGAAATAGAGACAAAAGAACTACTGTTCTTGTGTTCTGAAAAAACCCTACACCAATAAAAATAACACTTTCTAGAGGTGTTATTATAACATCGAACAATAAAAATTTGGCATTTGGCAAGTTTTAACCAAGCATGACTGCTACTGCCTTTTTGTTCAGTGTGTAGTTTTAGCCTCCTAATTACAGGAAATGTCTATGAGGTAGGTAGGAGTGACATTCAAATGTACAATAATCTTATTTACTGTACTTATATTAATAGGCTTAAATTCCTTTGAAAAATGTGTCATCTTACAGAGAAGGAAATTATTTTGAAGATCCTTCACTTTTAGTCCTTCATTTTCAATTTATAGCAGCTTGCTTCCTTTGTATTTTGATTACATGCAAGGTAACTGCACAGCGTTTTGCAGAATGTACGGCCGGGGACTACTCTACTGCAGAAAGTGTCTCAAGATACACAACTTAAGCGCAGCACTTTAAACTCACTACTGGGTACGGGCAACTTAAAGCCTCTGTTCTGGAAGACCCAGGACTGCGACGTTTAAACCCGCTCACCAGACCCCTTTAACGGAGGTGCTGGAGGTGCATCAAAGTGTTTTCAAGAGTGGTCCCTGCAAAGTACAAAATTCCCACGCCCACGTAAATGTAAAGAACTGAAGTAAATAACTAGAGTAATGCAAGAAATAAAACGACCTGCAAACCACAAAAAAATAAATCCCGATGCAGCCAGGGAAAGGCCTCCCGAGGCGTGGGGGGCTCCGCTGGGCAGGCCGCCACTGGTGCGCTCTCCGTCCTCGGTTCTCGGTCCCCGCTCCCGGCTCTGCAGGGGCGGCGCGGGCGGAGCCGCCCCGGCCCTGCCGTCCCCG